>VZTF01000770.1:165370-684050 GCA_013397755.1 Cnemophilus loriae
TGGCAATAATCAAAGTTGTGAGGGAGGTTTTTGGTTGGTTGGTTGGTTTGTTTTATATGTAATATGAGTGAATGGAATACGTTAATCCTGATGTCCTGGACTTTGAAACAATACTTACCAGCAGTGTCCTGCTTCTTTTCCAGTCCTAAAATGCACATTGAAAGTGGCAGTATCTGTGAAAGGAGAATACATGGGATTGTACAGAGCTCTAGACTGAAAACGCAAAGAATATGATGGAAGATTTCCTTTGGTGAAACAAGGATTTAAAGACAGCCCCTGGCTCAAACTGCACAGATCAACAAATTAGATGTTTTTATGATGCAAACTGGGACATTTGTGGCAGAGAAGTAAAGGTTTTTCCTTTAAGCTTCGTGCATCTACATCTGTTTGGTCCATTGGTTATATTGTTGACACAGCTTGAATTTATATTTATTGCTTGAAAATAGAAAATATTCTTAAGCCTCTCTGCATATTATATCCTACATGAGCACATAATTTAGTGTTTGGGCTCTAGATAACTTTTGTCAGTGTGCCTAGATGAATTGTGTATTACTGTAAAAAAATTTATGTAAAATGTCTATTCTTACTTACATTTCAATATTTCTACTTGTTATGGTCTGAATACTTGATCACCTAGATCCTGGTTACTTCAAAAAATTATTTGTTAGTCTTAATAAGTAGTCATGATATAGATAATAGATTATATGTTATATATTATAAATAATATATAATATAGTTTTACTTGTCACATTTGTAAGCTTCAGTAAAAAGCATTCAGTCCCCAAAAAGCAGCCTTGGTTTTTATAAATCCAGAATTTGCAGTCTCATTCTGTATAATCCAGGTGTAACAGAAGTATTTTTCCATGCTACCTAGCAAGTATGTCACTATGTCCAGTCACAGTAACAGACTAACAGCTCCTGAGGTGATTGTGATTCATTCAAGGAACTGCTTTCGTTAAGATAAATCTGATTAGTTGGTAGTTTTGTAAATGTGGATGGCTGTGCGTGGCGTTTGTCTAATGAAGATTTTGATTTGTGAAGTAGCAAAGCCAATGTCATTTTGTTTTTTTTAATTGTTTATTGAATTGGTTGTTGGAGAATACATAGTTACACTCTATAAAAGTCTTCTGCTGAAATTAGTATCTGTAAGTCACTGCAAGGTTTTTCAATAGTGCATGTGGTGCTTTTTTTTTATGTGCTTATGTTTAGTTCTGTTTGTTGAACCCTGAAACTCAATGCAGCAGTATCACATGAATACCAACAGCTTAATAGGAGTAAAGAAGTGGGAAAAAATAAAAATGCATATAATGACAACTTTTGTGAATCTATGAAGAGTCTTCTAAATGAAGAAAAAAATGTCCAGTCCCATGCTTGAGGTTATGAACTTGCACACCAGAGTGCAGACAGAACTGAACACATCAGCTTGTGGTTTAAGCAAACCAGGAACAGCTCCATTCCAGAAATGCTTTGACCTCCAGAGTCACGTCAGCATGCTTCAATACACTCTTAAGGCAATTCAGGAGTGCAAGAGTGTTTGAGACATGGCCATAAACAGTGTGAGGTTTCAGAGGTCACGTGGGTTTCATGGCATCAGTCCTGAATGGGGTGTTGAAAGGCAGCCCATGGAAATATCCAGTTCCCGTGCTGTGCCCATACATTGCTGCTTCTCTGCTTATTCTATTTATATTTCTGTATTTCTTGGTGCAATGTCTGGCTGTCTCTACATCAGTTGTTAGTACATGAGCGTGGTCTGAATCTTTTTGTAGCTTCTTGACAGTTATTACTGCTAGAGTTTTATTAGATTTTCTAGCACTTGTGTCATAAGATATTTGACATGTTGTAAGATATCTGGAGTAACTTAGTCATAAGTTATTTGGAGAAGCATGTTGAGAGAGGCCTTTAGGATAATATTCATATTGGCTAGGTTGTAATTTTAATGAGGAAAAAGGGTTATGCCTGTATGTTAGGCTGAGGAGGGCTGTGGCTTGATGTAAAACTTCTGTCTGCATTGCCTGCTTTGCTTTGGGCTGCCCCTGTGTGAGGAGCAGCCTAAGGATTTGATGTGGGTCCTCTGTAGGGTGGCCTTTTTTTTCAAGGTCTGTGTACATGTGTAAGTCAGTGTGCTCCCAGACATAAACACAAAGGGTTCATCTTGCGTATGATAGGAAGACAGAACTTCATTCTTCAAAACTTATTGTCCTCTCCAGAGCCTGAATTGGAACTTAACCGGTCAAGTATCACTCTGGGGAATGTGATTCTCACCCTCACCCCCCTTTTCCTATTTGATAGTGGTCAAGGTGCTGTAGGAAGCTTTTTGCTGATCTTAGGAATACCTGCCTCTAGCTCTTGGCTGTGATTGGAGCAAGTGCTGACTCTCATACCCGAAATCAAGGGCAGCCTGCTTTGATCATAAAATACTCTACATTTTATAGCTCTTTAGGAAATAACACCTGAGGGCTTGCACATGTTTCCTTGGCAGGTTGTTTCTGCAGTTTCTGCCAGGTTTTACTGCACCTCCAGCAAATCAGTTTGAATATAGCTGAGTTTAAGCCTCTCACTAGAGGAGACAGCAAAATGCTTGATGATGATTTCAGATTGGGACCCCCAATTCTGATATGCTGAGTAGCCACACTGACTAAATGTAAAATGACCACAACAGTATTTTTGAAATACACTCAAGTTTGTGTACCATAAAATGCTCTGGTGAGAGCTGCCACAGAGCTGTCTCTTGTGAGTGTCCTCTGGCCTCAGGCTGCACTTCAAGGAGTTTGCAGTAAATAATGCACCAGGCTTTGCAAAGGACCATCAGACAAGATGCTCATTTGGTGAACTGCACCTGTTTTGTGTACTGAACAAGGCAGGAGCCTACAGAAAAAGTGTCATTGCACAATCACGTACTGTCATTGTTGCTACACGTGAAGGAACCCCAATTATGATCATATAGACAACATTTTGCCATTTTACAACAGAGGACTTCAGAATTTTCAGAAACTCAAAGTCCATTTCTTCTCCTGGACTGTGCTGGTGGCCAGGCTTGCCTTTTTGTGATGGGAATTTTCAACTGAAGCACCCACTTCCTGCTATGTCCTCTGCTCCTTTAGGAAGAGGCAAGTTCACTATCTAGGAAGGGGGAATTCCTTCTTTCTTCCTATTGTGCAATCCCTGCATATTTATCTCATATTTGATTAACAGCATAGCTTCTGCCAAAGGGAATATTGCTAAATCCAGGCTTTGTAAGAACTTTACAGAAGCTGATCATGCTTGGAATACTTCATGTGTTCTTGTCCATAATTTAAGTTGTTATTGTTAATATAGTTGAAGGAGTTGACAGTCACAGATATAATTCCTATTGGAAAACTAGGGTTATTGCCCTTATGGGGTTTGACAACGCACACTTTTGCAGAATCATTGTTTTTGGATCATCTGTTTCTTGTTCAGAGTCCATGACTAATTAGGTTATAACAAAAGTCATTGAGCTAATATCTTATAGAGAAACCTGTGATGTCAGATTTGATCCCCTAATTGCTCTTATAATTGGCATTTATTGGAGCTCTTTCACAAGTCAGGGCAACAGACCTCATTTGTTTTATGTAGAATGTTGTAAAAACAATTGAACTGGCAGCTGATTACAGTTTTCTATTCAGTAAGCAGTTTTGGAAGACTGTAGGCTAGACAGTTGTCTGATTTGCCTAGGTTGTAAAAGTTAAATGTAAAGAGAGATGAATTTTCAGCATATGGCTCTGTGTTAGCAATTACATGCATTAGTAGTTTAGCTGGTGTATTGTGTCTGCTTTATAAATGTTTATATTGCAGCTTTCTCCTAATAGGAATTGATGACAGGCAGTGTTATGGAGGCACAGTGCATGGCAGTGATCATTAGTTATGGCCCAGTAATGATCCATCTACGTGTGTTTGGTAGCATATCCAGTTCTAACCCGTGCTCATGGAAACATCAGCTATTCTGTTGTTCCTTAATAATTTAACACAAGGTCATTGTCAAGTGGGATGTAAATGTTTAACTTTTTGTATTGTGCATAATCAATTTTTAGAACTCTTTAAGCGTGAGTGAGCCTGGAAATAAAATTATGCTGATGCTTACATAAAACTTGTATTGTTAATTCTGAAATAATTTGGAATGTTTTCTGATTGCCTAAGTACGTGTATAAAGGAATTATGCAATCTCTTTGTCTGTTCTGAAACTACAGAGAGCTCTGTGGTGAAAGGCAACTTTGAAATGTCACACTCTTTTCAAGGAAAAATAATTCATTGACCCTTATCCATAAAAATTGGTGGAAAAATTGTACAGTTATGACCAGTCTCTGGATCTCCTGTCTCAAAAGTGTGAAGAGCGAGATAAGTTTGAATTAAGCTGTGATGGGTATTTTGACACGAAAATATTTAACTTTTGCCATATGGCTTCTCTCAAATTCCGTACTTCTTTCTCAGTTGCGCATCAGCTCTGAACAGCATGAGGTTTGTGGAATGATCTCTTCAAGCCTGCAGACACAAAACTGAGCTTTTTTTCAAGTATTTGTCAGTTAGAGACAGTCTACTGGAACTGTTTGCATTAAAATTTGTAATTGTAACAATGAATGTCTAATATCAATGAAAAGAATAAATGGAGTATTTCTGGTGGCATTCATGCTGAAACCAAAGCATGATTAGCAAGTAATTAACTGTCACTATTATGTCTTTGCATGACTTCACTGGCTGGATCTCAGAAATACTGACTTTTCCTGGTGGTGAAAAAGATCAAGGGCTTCTCTTGGATGTTGAGTTCAGGTGGCAGAGTACAAATTCCTGTGACAAGTGTGAAAAATGACCTGTGGACCTTATCCCAGGTGCATAAGCCTGTAGGGCAAGGACTGCTGAGCTTTCCTGTGCCCACAGTGCTGTGGTGAACACGTCACTTTTTGCATTGGAAAGTGTTTAGTTTCTCTGGGGATGTTGATACATTTTTTTAACATGGACCTCTTCAGGCCACTGAAAATTGTCTTTTCTGTTTTATTTCTCCACTTTTGATAACTTTGGAGGAAATGCCTCTGCTTATGAAACCTTGTATTTCAATCTGTAATATTTGGGAAAAAGGATTTAGTGCACTTGATGAGATTATTCAACACTTTGTGCAGACAGTAGGCATACACAAAACCTCTGTACTAGACATGGTAAAATTGCCCAAAGAAGTCACTTAAGTCATTTGTAAAAAGATCTCATAGAAGCCTTGGAAATTCTTGGGACAGTTGTAGTGGATTTGTGTCCCAGAGAACACATCTCCCCAGAATTCTTACATGCGTTCAACCCTTGGGAATTAATTAGCCCTTGGCACTGGCAAATTTTTCCTCTGGGCCTTTAAAAAGGTTCAGCTGTACCTCAAATCATTGCTTGGTTCGGGTCTGACAAATTATTAGGCTAGATAAACCTGATGTCCAAAGTATTAGCAATATATGCAAGTATGGATTGAAGCTTTAAAAGTCATTTTATGAATCGTAAGGAGTTTGATCCAATGACTGTGGTTTCTGAACTTTTTGACAGATACCTTCGAGGTGAGATGCAAGACACGTGGAGAGGAGGGAACCACTAGATCAGGTTCAGTAATAACCTCTTTTGGTTTACTGTACGTCTACATTTGGTCATATAAATGTGCTTACTAACACGAACAGCTAATCCCTTATATTGGTGATCAGATGTAAATAGATTTAATTTGTATTTGTTGTTGGAACAGAAATATTACAGGAGGTTTTAGTGTGCTGTTCACACAGCACCTTAAACACCTATAGTTTGTAAACACCTATAGTCCTTTTGCCATCTGAATGCTTTTGTTGTCAGTGCAGGGCACATGAAACCATAATAATTGTGGAATAGTGAAAGCTGATCCTTATCCTAGACCACTGTGGTTAAGATCTTTCTATCCAGCACATATCTTCAGACCTATGTCAACTTTTATTACTAATTCATGGTTTTTTGATGTGCCTCTTTTTGAACGTTATTTCACTTTCACAGGCTGATTATTTTATCTGTTTCTTTACTTTTAATTCAGTGCTTGACTGGGTTAGATCACAGATGCAGATGTAGTTGTCAGTGCTTTAGGTGATGTGTCTGTTCAGAGTGAGGTTGTCATCACTGATTTGAGAGAACAGAAATCTGCTTTTTTACTGGGTCGGTTTCTTAGGGAAGTGTACTGCTTAAGAAGTTACACAATTCTGTTGAATTTGTTCCATTGGTTTCATTTCCATTCAAGTTGTTGCATATTGGTATAAGGAGCTGGTATCACTGGCCTGGTCAGATGGATTTTGAAATTAGTAGGACTCTGTGGTTAAGATTTGCTGTAGGATTTGGGTTACTGGTGTAAATTACAGGCTGTGTTCTGGGGAGTTGGGAAAGGGAAATCCCTTCTAGAACTTGACAGACAAGTTTATGTGCTGAAGATACACAAGCAGCTAGGCAGGGGTTTGTTTCTGATGAAGTCATAGCAAGAGTTACCATAAAACTGTGATATTTTTATTACCTGACCTCCTTACAAACCTTTTTAATTATTTTCTCTCAAGAGGAAGCAGAATTTTAATCTGTATGGTTTATGTCAGAAGAATATAATTGCATTTTTGATCCAATGCATGTGATTAAATAAAGGGGTGTGGGGTGAGAGGATGATGTACTCACATACTCTGTCATGAGCAGTGTTAAACAGCATGGGCTGTGCTCTCAGTCTGAGTGGGGAGTTACGCTGTGTAACAAGGGATGATGTTCTGGCACGTGTAAAGCATCATAGCTGATTCTGAAGTTTCTTGATTGAAGTATTTCTGAGAAATTAACCAGAAATAGCTAGATAGTTTGATATTCTGCCACAAACTGTGAGCTTTGGACTCTCAGCTCAATGCACGTCTTACATAAACAGGTTGCTGGGATTTTGCAAGTTGTTTTGGATTTATTTGGAGTTTTAGTGGTTTTATTTTTCCTTATTTGGGGCTTGTTCTTAACATAGATAAATCTTGTCTATAAAGAGGTGGTGTTTCAAGACAGATTTTGGTGTGTCTTCAGCCCTCACCCTGGTGTTCCCGTGCATCAGATTCAGTTGGTCTGGTATAAACTGGGAGACATGAGAAAGATCCCAGAAATAAGAGTTCTGCAGAATCAGCAGTGTACTGAAAGTCTTCTAAACTTCAGATCAGGCTCCTAAAGATACATTTCAGCTGTGATTGTTGGAGACAGAGAAATATAAATGGGCCCTTTCTGTTGGTGCTTGTCACATGGGACAGTTACTCTTTGTGTAAGAGTCTGTATGAGCATCACTTACTTGCCTTTTTTTCTGGCTTTTGCCTTTCTGCCTAAGAATAAAGCCTCAAATTTTAGTGCTTGCATTGTGAAAATTGTTAGATACATTTAGTTACAGTAAGCACTCTTCCAGTGTCTTGTTTATTGCAAAAGAAGGGAGGGAATGAATAGAAAGCTGTTGTTTATATCTATATTCCCTGATTACTCTTACTAGCACGCCAACTATCTAATGAAAAACTGCCTTGTGTATTGTTGGTTTATTTATTTATTTCTTGAACAAAGCCTGGTGTGCTGATGCAATCTTATGGTTCCATAGGGGTAGGCTAATATACTGTAAGTGGCATTAATCTGGAGTTCTGTCTTGGCATCTTTAACCCCACCTGTGAGATTAATGCAAGACTTTGTTGTCTTCCCCACTTCCCATCTGTCTTTACTATTAATTTACACAGTAATACTGCATGCTTATTATGTTGAAGTTGGATAGGAAAAAATCTGTTTCTTAAGTTTATAAAAAGGCAAGCTTTGCGATTTTTCTTTTTTCCTTTTACGAAGTGGTGCTTGCATTTATCTAAGGTGAGAGAAAAAACAGTGGAGCCTGTACGGAATGAAGAAGGAAGTAAGTTTCCAGACACTTCTACAGATCCAGATGTTCTTATCATAAGAGAAACCTTCACTGTAACAGATGTAGTTTTGCATGAGATATATTCATCCTTTGGGATGTCTAGGTATACTAAGGCATCCTTAAGGACAAGGTGGTAAACCTCTGACTAGTTTAAGGAATGCCAGCATCCTTAAAATGATGCTTTTTTAACTGTACTAAAGTTTGGAGTAGGCAGTATTCCTCAGCACAGGGAGGATGAGTGTTGATAAACCTGTGTTTAGAACCTAAATGTTCCTTTCATTGTCAGCATATGTATGTCCTTCCTTTAGACTTAGAGGCACTCGAGTTTAGTTTTCACAAAGGAAAACCACAAATTACTACAGTGTACTGAAGCCATTAGCTGACAGCCTCAATTAACATAACACACAAAATGCAGAATTAATGCAGGAAGAACAAGACTGACTTAGCCTTGGATTTTCCACTGTGTCCATATTACTGTGCTACAAGGCTTCATCCAGCAGACCTGACAGGCAACTGGAGACTCAAAATGTTCAAGAATAAATTCCATTTTAATCTCTTTTGGAGAAAAAAAAGCCACCAGATTTTGGAACTGAGATAGTAATTAGGCTGAAACAGCATAGATTAGCCCCACTTAAAGTGGAATTTAATTATTTGTAAGCAATTAAATTAACATAGAGCCTGCTCAGCTTGGGGAAGGGTTTGAGTATAGGTTTTTGTCAAAAATATTAATGCAGTCTCTGTGCACTTGTCAATTTAACAGAACTTTCTTCTTGCAATTTGTCAACAATTCAAAGACACCTAGTTTTCTGAAATGAAATAGCTCCTCTTGGTAGAAAAAAAATCTCAAAACTGGCTGGATTGAACTTTGGTTCCTAGTTAGCAACGACCAAGCAGATAAGACAACATCCCCTCCTTTATCCCACCTGAGATCTCCAGCCCTTTGCTTCCCCTCAGCTTGTTTTCTTCCTCTTTACTACCCTGGAATAGCCAATAACTGCAGCACAGCTACCAGGGAAGCAGTTTGTCTGGGATTAAGGAAGAGATTGAGTCATTTTTCCCACTCTGATTTGAGTCAAGATTCACAAGATGCACAGGACATCCACCTGTTGTGGGGAGGGGAAAGCACTTTGTGGTGTTCCAATCAATCTTTCACCATGGTTCAAGGAGCAAAGACACAAGACCACTGCTGGTGAAGCCACACAGGTGTCAGGGAGGCACTGGGCAAGGAGAGGTCCACTTTGTGAGGGAGCTGCTGAACTTTTCATTTTAACAAAGGATGGGAATGGAGGAATCCAGATGTAGTGGTCTGGTGCTACCATCCTTTGTGCAGTGGAAAAGAGGAAAGTATTGGTCATGAAGTGGCCCCAGTTGTAGACAAGGTGAAGGTTTGGGGTCAAATCTGGGGACTCTTGTGAGAAAGGGCCAATCCAATGCTGCCTGTTTGCTCTGGCTGCAGCTTTTTGGTGCTGATTGCACCTGCTGCTTGGGGAAGGGTTCTCTCAGAGCAGCTGCCCAGGAGTTCTGCAGTAGTTTGAGCTCCTCCTGCATGTGCAAGCCCAGCCTTGGCAGTGGCTGCTGCTGCAGCTAGTGTAGGGCTGGTGGAGTGTGGGGTGTTCCCTCTCATGTATCAGTGAGCAGGGGAGGCTGATGGGCCATGCTAGGATGTACACCAGCTGATTTCTTGTCCACTGCCTGACTTTCAAATGAGGAACTGGGTGCTGAAAACACCTAGATTTGGCTATTAGCAGGGATTAAGTGTCATCCCTTCATCCCTCAAGAAACCCAAACCCACAGTGCTGCTTTAGTTGCTTTTTCCTATTTGACTGTAAAGTAGAGGACATCGTATTTTTAGTGGCAGCTTCAACTTTCAAAGCATATTGTGTCAAGGTCTCAAGAATCCTTTGAACGTGTGACTTCTCTGTTTTCTGCTAGCACAACATGTTTAAATGCGGCAGTGAAGAGTAGTAACAATTTAAGTTGGATATATCTGTGGAATGTGGTTTGGGCATATATTTTTAAAAGGAGGAACACAAGTTCAGATTTGTGTTTCCAGTGATAGGCCATTTTGAAAAATTGTTCAGTTTATGGATAATATTTTCAAGTTTCTATTGCCGGGTTTTCACTAAGCAGGTTAATGGTGTGTGTTACTCAGATTGCAGTGAAACTGCAAAGAGACCCAAAGAGATCTAGGCATCCTTAACTGACTGTGAAACCCTTTGCATGCTGGTGGCTATGAGAATTAAGTTGGAATTTAAAGGGAAGGAGAGAACTGAGCCCAGCTGGCTGTGCCTTTCCTCAGAGGGTGACTGCACTGTTTTGTACACAGACCATGAACAGAGAAGTGGTGACTGTGATCTTCTTCCTTAGCCTCATGTCCTGTTAGAAAAGGCAAAGGCTATTCTGAAAGTCTAATTTTCTGGGCTGGATTTGATCAGTGGGCTGATAATCCTGACCTCTTTCTTGTTCTCCCTTTTTCTTGGAGGGGAAGGAACCATAACCCTTGGGATGCATGTGTGTTTTAATGCCTGTTGACTGTGGTGCAAAATCCTGCTGTGCTGGTGGTTTTGTAGCTCTGCAGTGGAGTGAACTGTGCTCACAGGACACCGTGGGTGAAGGCTTAACCTGGCACACCCTTTTGCAGAGTCTTTAGGGCAAGGCAAAGGCTACCTTTGGAGGCATTTGGGTTTGTTTTACCGTTGCAGATAAATCTGTTCGGCAATGTATTCATTGTACTGTGAATGAAAGAGCGGATGTTTTGATTCGAAAGGGAATCTTGTTTACAATTCTTGAGTATAAACAAACTGTGGGGAGGAAGCCTTACTGGAAAGTGAAAGAGCCTTCCTGGACCATCTTCTGGTTCAGCAAGTAATAACCTTTACGGTGTTTTGCATCAGCGACAATATGTGTGTACATGTGTTTCTAGAAGGGCTTCCAAAGGGCCCCCTGCTGCGTGTGGGTTTGTTTATGGTTCTGTTATGCAAACCATGGGATCTTCCCAGCTCCGCTCCCCTCCCGGTTTGAGTTCCCAGCCTGCCTCTATGTGCCCCCGGTGAGCTGCTGGCTGGTGAACGATAGAGCTGTCTTTCAGCCTCAGTTTCCTCATAAATGGCATCAAATGCTAATTGCTTTTCATTCCGCACTTCAGCAAGAGCAGAGTGATACAGAGCTAGGGTTTGCTTTTCCCCAGGGTGCCGTGGGTGTGACTGATGGAACAGAGCCAGAAGAAGTTGGCAAAGTAGCCGACTGTAAAGGGAATAATCTCTTTTACCTGATGATGGATGGCACTTAGAAAGCAGCTGAGCCTAAAAGCCATTTCTCATGCTAAGGCTCTGCAATGTGCAGGTCAGCCATTGAGCAAATGCAAGCCTTCAAAATGAGAGCTAATAGCTTGGCAGGTTATGCCTGACAAGCAGCAAGTGATTTGATTTTAGTTCTTGAGTGTGTGGGGTTTGGTAGTTTTTTTTGTGGATGGTAGCATCTAGTAATTCTAATATTTTTGTAATATTACATAATCATCTATGTTCAGAAATATCTTAAAGAAAACAGACTTAATAAGGAAATACATTTTCATCCTCAAATATAGTACATTTCTCTAATATCTAAAAAGTGATTTCTATTCAACTGCTGCACATGCTGTTAAGAATATAGGATAAAAAAATACATTTCAGCTGAGCAGTTGTTAAAATTTTGGCCCCTCGTTTTTCTGTAGAGCAAATTGACAGCTACCTGGGACAGAGAATCACAGGCTGCTCTCAGAGAAATGGTCATGGAGTTGTGGAGGTGAGATTTGAGAGGAAAATCCATAGTGGAGTGAAGGTAGATTTACATAGGATAACGGTTGGAAAAGACACTTGTCTAATTTGACATGCAACATTCATAGCTCTTGGAGAGCTTATGTTGTCATATTTACTGCTGATTTGGTAAAAGAAGAATGCTATCTGGAGTACTGCTGGAGGAAAGGCTTCCAGGGAAATATCCAAGTACTGAGTTTACCCCCACAAGTTTCAGAGCTGTTCCTTGAAGAGGTCTGAACTTCGAACAGCTGCTTTTGTTTGACACTGGAGTTTGAGAAGATGAATGACAGAATTTTTATATGGAGAGTCCAATAATGATAAAGTATCTAGATAAGCAACAAAGTCCTAAACCATTGTAAAATGTGGATTTTTCTCCTAGGTGATAGTCCTGTGACACTCAGTCACTAGCACATGTTATCTGTTGCTCTGTGAATGCAGGCAGTTCTAATCTTTGAACTGCTTGTTAAGTGCTATACTTACTTCTGTTTAAAGGGTTTTAAGAACTGTTCTCTCTACAACCAAATCATGTATTATTCAAAACATAGACTTCACAAATAGGTTTTGTAAGCTTGTATTCTCTAAGCAGCAGCATCTTGACAATAAGTACTTTTAGTGTGTCTGAAAGTCCCTGTGTTTACCAATTATCATCTGTGATGCTTGAATTGATTTGTTAATCACAAAGCTGGAGTTCTGTTTTACACAAATGTATTGACACAGTAATGATAAATGCAAAATTTTCATCCTTATTGTAATAAAAGTTTTATTATCCAATGTTTGAAAAAATATTTTTCATGACAGACGTATTCATATTTTGATACACATGTGCACTCTATTCAGTTTTCCTAAAAATGTTTCAGCTTAGCAGTGGCTTAATAAAGTATTCGGGTGAAGTAGGAACCTCATTTAGACTTCCAGACCAGCCAGGAAGGAGTCTTGTATTCTTGTAGAATGAACTTCTCTTACAGTTTGAATTCAATGAAACTGAACATGGTTCTTAACTTGTTCATTAGTTCGGTGCAGGGTGGGAATCTGCTTCAAATTCCTCGTTCTACTTTATAGAGTTAATTATAGAGTTTAGGAGTTACGTACTTCTATGGTCCTAGAAGGAAGGGAGTTTTTAGATCTTACTCTGAATTTGCAAATGCATTCCTGCTTCTTTTCTTGCTCTATATCTTGATGTTATGAGAGCAGCTAAAACTCTGTTGCAAGGTATTTGTTTCCTGTTGTAATTTTGGTCTGATAAAATCCTGTGGTAAGACTAGCGTGTTTGCATCCAGAAGGGATTTTTCCTTTCTGAAATAGTTGTGATCACCAGACTTTGGAGAGCAGTGGTTTGCATTACTTAGCCTCAAAGGGCCAGTTTAACACAGTGCCAGATGCAGTGTAAGGTGTTGCCTGTACAGTTTGTCAGAACATCCAGTTAGTGATTGAATATGCTGGTGTGATTTAATTGAAATAATGCTAAAACTGTGTCCCTCTAATCAGGACCTGGCAGCTTTATTTACTGGGGCCTTGCTTGTTCTTAACATTAGAAATATGTGGAATACATGGACACATGGGAAATTTTAAAGTAACTAAATAAGCAATCTTTTTGAGGAGATCAGAAAGAAAATGTGGGTTTGAAATATATTTTGTGGTAGATCTGGTGTGCCTGTGGTGGGAGGTTATCAGCTCTAAACTTTTGATTTATGAGAAATAAATTGTAGAACAAACAGTAGATTGCTTGCAACGTGGATGTAAGTTCCCTCAGACTGTAGAAATAATGACTATATTAGTGTTTTATATGCAAAATATTGTGTTCTCTCTTAAAATTTAAAAAGTAGAAATCTAAAATATTCAGGGTCATGCTGTAGCCAGATTTATCCATCCAGTTTAAGGTGACCCTTGGCAAAATCTTTCTCTGTATGTGAAAGAAAGATGTAGCCTAAAGAAAGACATACTATTAAATTTTAAGCAAGAGCTAGAGCAACAGATGGATGATGGTATATGTAATTTCTGCTTGATTTCAGTTTACAAGACTCTTTTGATTTTCTCTCTGATTTTTGAAGAGGTAACAAACCCAATGCATGGGGAGAGGAATATGGAATGTTCCTACCACATTTTCATAATTATACCTTTTGGTAGACTGATGCTCCAGACTTTGACTGACTTTGTGCTAATATTGTGATACATTTTTTAATCAGGCAGTTAACACAACATTTTATTACCCGATGAAGCAATAGAGTGGCATAAGGCATGCAGTTGGCTAGTGCACATGGCGTTGCCATACCATTGTTTAGTGTGCTTTGGTTTACCAATGCTTCCTCGTTTTTATAAATTCAGGGAGTGCTGGCTACTAACATCTGCCAAGTAGTGACTTAGCCAAAAATTAGCTAAGGATTATGAAAATAACTGTTTCATTTTGCCTTTGTTTGTACCTGATGCTTTCTGCAGATGTTTCTGTTGTTTCAGATATTAGATCTGACTCAAGTAAGAAGCATGAATATTGTTTAGAAATATTCCTTAGTCTTCTTCTGTGGTGTCTCGGTATGGCTGGCATTTTTCCTGGATGTGACTGTGTGTCTGCATTTGGAATGTGACAGCCCCAAGCTGCTTTTCCTGCAAGTTCTATGACGTTTTTTTCACGGTAAACCGCCAATTTTTTTAACCAGTCTTCATTGTGAATCTTCCCGGACGGTTATGAGGAAGGAATAGGATGGCTTTTAACAAATTTCTTTAAAAAGCTGCCTTGCTTAAAAAGAGCCAGTGATTGGTCATCCCTTGCCACTTGTCCTGCTGTGCAATAAGATGTGTGGTAAAAATATACCGACATGTAGCAGAAAAGGGCAATAGTGTTTTATCCAGACTTTTTCTTAACAGGAATGCCCTTTTCTATCTACTTCTATGGAAAAAAAACCTTAATCTCTGACAGGGTTCAAACACATCCCGGCTAGCAAAGGTGTAGACTTTCGCAAGACAAGGTAGCAGGAGAGTGCTGCTGCATGACATGGACACTGATTACCCACCCACAGCGAAGCCTGAAAGCATTTTGGTAAGGATGGCATTAAAAAAAGGTAACTCACTTGATTTTCCTTCCAAGTGTACAAAGAAGACTTAGGAGAAGCTGAAAAAATATATATCTTCCAAATAACCATGCCAACTTGGTGTCTATATTGTATTGCTGATGTATTTTCTGGGGTTTGGCCACACTTAGAGGAGACGCCACTTAGTGCTTTACTTCTGCTCCTTATCATAGATCTCTCCTCATGTAGGAATGATAGCAGGAACATGAACAAATCTATTTATTTTACTGATCTTCTCTTATCAGAGTAATTGCTAAATAAGTGTTGCTGTAACGGCAGTAGTTAAGGTCACTTAAAGTTGACACCTGAGTCTTCCAAGCTTCTTGTCATCCCTTTCACAGTTAAAATTTTGTTTCGGTGCTGGAGATAATCAAACTTATGGAAGTAAAGAATGAGCTTTTTCTTTTTATTGTAGTAAAGAGAAGGCAAAATTCTAGTTTCAAGAGTACCTTACTATACAAATTTTGTAGACATGGATTGTCAGGAACTCAAGTGTACAAAAAGTGCTTGCCCAACATGCACTTAGAAACCTCATGCTGCTGTATTGGGAAATAGTCCTATTAGAGGCAATGAAGAGGACACATGTAAAACAGTCCCTTTCTTTCTCAAGGTTGTGTACTCAGCATCATAAAAACTCCATGCATTATGAAACATGAAATTCCAGAGATGGTAAAAAAAAAAAATAGGCTGCTAATCCAGTTTGTCTCTTCTTGGATTTCTTTACAGGTTAAAGGTTTAGTCAAAAGGTCGTCTTGTGTGGTTAAGGTTGCTAGGGGCGAAGTTGGAGCTGAAAATCCACAGGGTGTCAATACAAAGTGGAACAGCTCTCTGTGATGCAAAGTTTCTATTAAGAGCCCTGTATCACAATTATTCAGGTTCATCAATTATTCTTCCCCTTGATGTGCACTAAGACTTTAATAACAACCGTGGAAATACTCTTCTGAGACTTTTACAATCAGAGAAAAGTTGTGCTTCCAAACCTAGGAGCTTTTAGCTCTTTCAAGATGTTCTGGGAAAGAACTGGGAATAGTGGAAGGAGAGGAGAAGCAAAGGAGCGCTGCTACAAGTTTAACACACTTCCCTGGCTCACTAGGATTAGCACTATCCCTGCTGTTCAAAGTAAGTGGCAGCCTGAAGGTTGCAGTCACAGTATGTGTGTTTTTGTTTTGGTTAAAGATACATTATTTTCTGTGATTTAGTTGAATGAAGTTTAATAGGGTACAGCATCATCCAGGTGAATGAATCCTGGCAGTTGCTTCCATCAAGGATATTTTTATTTGAAGCCTCCTAGGTGGCATGTTTCATGCTGTTTAGTTGCAAGATCTTTGTGTTCTGCCAAAAGAAAAAAAAAAAAAGGAAGTATGTATTCCGAAATGTTCTTCTTGTTCCAGAGAAGTGGGAGTGGTTTTCTAGTATAATGGAATGAAGATTTTCTGCTAAGTAGGTACTACAGCCACTTGGTGTCTGACAGTATATTATGGCATATTTGACAACGTTGGAAGCCAAGGAATTGGAATTATATTTAATGCACAGCTAGTGCTTCTCTCAAAATACAGTTTCTCTTTCTGTCATCCTTACGTAAGAGGTGTTAAATGAAACAGGTGAGCTACAGCAGATGGTACCCCTGGCTGTGATGACATTCAGAAGAGACCTGTTCCTGCTCCAGAAGTCTCAGGCCAGCTATTTCTTAACCTGTGTTTGCGAGCAGTTGTATTGTTTACTGTCCTGCAGATGATTTGGGGCTTTTTCAGGCCCATATAAATGAATGTGAGATACTCTGATATGTCTGGGTATGTTGGTGTCTATCTGAATTACAGTTTTGGGGTCTTGTCAGTCACTGCTGTCTGAAATAATGGATCTGCAAGGAGACTGCCCTCTGTGACACCTCTGAGTCTCAACTGGAGGTGCATCGCTGTTCTGTGTTAGCGAGAGATGGTGAAGGATGGTAGAGAAAATGAGGTGCAATGGAAATGGAGTAGGTGATTTTTGCTTTGTCTCCATCTTAAAGAAGTTTGATTTTAAAATGCAGCCATGACCATGATGCCTGCTTGAAAAGTTCTTGAGAACATACATTTGTATGACTGTAGAAAAGAGCCATAAAAATGTGTAGAAGATTGGCAATTAGAGACTTAATGCTTTTCAGAAAGAGCATTTACAAATGCCTTTACTATATAGGAAACCAGCAGGTAGTAATACTTGTGTTCATTTGGAGGGAGACACATAACAAGTACCAATCACTAAAACAGATGCTTAATAACTGACTTTGGAGGCGAGGCATATGTTTTTGACAATGAAGATGATTCATCTTTTGGACAAACTACCATTTGGGAAAACATTGTAGCCATCCATTGAGACGTTGAAATTGAAAATGTAAATTTTTGCTGTTGCTTTTCAAAGGTGGAAATCCTTCCTAGATGAAATTTAATGGCCTGTGACAGGTGCAGCAGGTAATTTTAGTCATGAAATTTAGTAATACTCTTGCTTCCTAGCTCAGCATTCTGATGTGTTGTTGGCTGTATCACCTGGAACAGTCCTCTTTTCTTACTGTTTTTTTCCTAAAGTGTGATGTTTATCTAAGGGTCCAGAGATGAGCTCCCAGAATACTTTTTAACCTGGTCACTTATTGGCATTGCAGAAGCTTCTTCCTTCTCAGGAAATGTCTTTAATAGGCATCTTCCCTTTGATTTGTACTTCTTGTTATTTTCATGTTGTCCAAACTCAGTAACTTCCTGTGGTAGTGTGTTAGAAAAGAGCCATTTCTTAGGCTTGTGACATGTGTAGATTCAGTTTGTCCTCTTTCTTGTTGTATTAAAGCACATTAGTAACAAGGTTTGGTTGCTAACTTACTGATATTTTAACTATTTATTATTTATGGTTTCAGGCTGTACTCGGAAATATTTTGGTGCCTTCACCAACGGATTGAGTTGAACTCCTAGCACACCACTCTGTAGCTGTTTTGTGTTCTTCACGTCGTGGACTCTTCTCATTATTGTAACTTTTGTTATTGTATTGTGCTAATTGTATTGAAAACTCAGCTATGATCTTTAAAAAGGACCTAGGAGATTCAGGGGCTAGAACATTACCAGTTTTTTGTGTAGTGGTCCATTTCATTCCCCACTGTGTGGATTTTGCTGTAGTATCAGAGGTAGTGTTTAAATTCCTTTAGTTTAGATTTAACAGCAGAACTGACAGGGCTGGCATGGTGGCTGTGGACTTGAAAGACTGCTTTCTTTCCGTTTCACTTTGGTGTATGCCTGCAATCCTTGTCAAGAGTGTGTGGATCAAAGGTACCGAATGGGAGATGGGAGGCAACTCCTTTCCTTGGGGCACGGGAGTCTGCTTTTGGAGAGGAGTTCCCAGAGACAACAGGACACATGGCAAGCGCTGCAGAAAGGCACAGCTCCCGTGGAGTGACAGAAGGAGCAGTGAAGAGAAGAGCCCCAGAGACTCTGCGTTCCATAAGGAAAAGAAGCAGCTAAATTGTCTGCAGACTGACAAACCTGCTGAGCCCAAAAGGAGGATTCCCTGGCAGGGAACCAGTGGGCAGGGTAAAAAAGGCTCTGTCTTTTTTTGGATCTGTCACAGTGGGTTCTCTTTTCTCAGCTGATTTATTATCACATATGCTTTGAGGGAGCTTAGATTTTTGGGTTTAGCAACCCCTGGATTGTTTTTGGCAACTTGTTGTAGGACAAATTCAGTTCCAGCCCAGGCCAGCTTGGAGTTCTAGGAGAGCATCACACAGCAGTTAAGTGGGAGCAGTGGACTCAAGTGTTGGAGGACTTGGACAACAAAGACTGTAGTTGCTGTGGAATACACCCATGTCAAGAGTTAGAAGTTTTAAGAGTAGTTGTGTGGGATCAGATTAATACTCTTTGTGCTGTCCTGTGTGTGTGGACTAATTTTCTCCTTTATTCTTTTTTGAGGAAGAGGGTAAGAATGAAATAGCACACAGAGTTACTTTCTTAGTGTAAGTCAAGGACAACTTGGATCAAAGAGGATTTCTTTTGTGCTTAGGGGAACTGGATGGACATTTTACCCCTATAGGTTTGTTCAGACACTTTCTGAATTCTTGAAAATTTGGAACATGCGAAAACCATGAGCTTTTATCAGTGTCCAAGTTAGAAAGTCTGTGTGCATATGTATTGAATACATAGGAGGAATTGTTATTGTAATGGTATTGATACAGTTGCCAAACATCAGTACTGTTTGATTTGGCATGTGGATTTAAATTGAGTGCTTAAGGGGTTAGTGGACATCTGTTCAACATTTTAGCACACCGGCTGAAATCATTGGTTAATAGATGGTCCTAGCTCTATGTTATATAGTGCTAACCTTGAAAAAAAAAAAAAATGCCTTTTTATTCCAAGCCGANGTGGAACAGGGGAAGTGGCTCTAAAGTTTTGCTAGTTACATACATAGTTAAACAGTGTGTGGCTTCCAGAGAAATGAGAGGCTGATGGAGGAAGACCCTTGAAGGAACTTTTTTGAAGGAAATTGAGCGCTATAATGTAAATTGAATGTAATTCCATTGGGTAGGAAATCTAGTGAATAGCAGAATTGTGAGAGAACAGAGGTATTGTAGTAGCTGTTCAGCTTTTAATTAAAAATCAAAGCAGTCATATATTTTTTCCAGTTCTATGCACCATGAAAAATGAACAGTTTGTACTTGATTTGTAAAATACCTACCATGTCCCACCCATTGGTGGGATTTTTGAAACTAATGGTTGCTAGAAATCATTTTGATACCTATCGGTGTCCCATATTTTATGTAAGTTTAAACTGGACCTATCTGAATTCAGAGGATTTGCTGATACAAAATTGAGAAGATCATACCTGAATTAACTTTTGGAATACTGAAATTTATTTGATTTATTTACTATTTGGCTTGTCCTTTTCAGTCAATTTAATTATCCTTCAAATGAGGCTCCAAAAATTCTGTCACTCTAAAAAGATGAAGTATGTGCACTCCAGAAAAAGCTCCAAAACTTGGATTTTTCTGGTTTGTACAGGGAGATTTTTGCAAGAATAAGAGAGGATGGGCTTGCAGCAGTTTTAAAAGTTTTTTTGATGTGTGAGCAGGGATATGTAGAAGCCTTACATAGCAAATACCTTACCAAAAAGGGAAAGTTGGAATAGAATTTATTGTAAATGCCAAGGTTAGATGTTGTGCTCCTAGTAGGTGTCAAGAAAGAAGGCAAAAAAAATATTTAGGGAGTTTGTGTTATCGACACATTTTTCTTTCAGAGTTGCTGTAGCAGCCATGGAAGGGAGAGGGGGTTGGATAACATCAGCAATAGCAGAAAGGAGCTAACTAAAAACCCCTTGATCTTCAAAACCCTCCTCAGAATGGCTGTACTGAAAGAGAACTTCTTGTATAATACAGGAAGATTGCCTTGCCTTGCAGAACTGCTTTATGCTGTAATTCCAGCTTTTCCAGCACAGTACAAGTCAACGGCTGATCTAACTTGTATCGCTTATGGGAATCGAATGTTCACAGCAACAGTTCTCACATCTCCTTGTATTTTCATTGGATCACAAAGTCACTGTTTCTTGCCATAAATCTCTTTAGTTTTGTTTATGTTTTCATCCACAACAACTAGCCTATTTTATTGTGATTATTTGTGGTAGTGGTATAGATTTGATTCACAAGGGTGTCCTTGGGATGCAGTTCTGTTTACAACTCTGTTTATAGAAAACCCATTTTGACATGTGGCCACTAACTGGTAAAGCTGCAATCATTTCATCCTACAGACAAACCAAATGAAAAGTGTTTTTCAAATAAAGATAACTTTTTAATGACATGTATATGTCAATCACTTTGAGAGTTGTTAATAATAATTCCTTTAGTTAATAGGAAAAAAATTATCTCTTGGGCTGCAGTGCATTAGAAGCGGGATTCAGATTATACTTGGCTAGAGGGAAAGTCTTCTATCAACTTCCTCCCACGCCCCAGCCACCTGTCAAGGGAGCTTAAAACCCGTGTTTTTTAATGATTTCAGATGACATCCAGGGCATTTCTCACTTAGGGAAGCTGATAACCTGCAGAGGCTTTGATGAGCTGGTGAGAGGTTTTCATGTCTCGTTCCACCTCGCTGTGGTACATCAGAGTCTTTCCTTTGTTCACCCAACAGTCTTGCTTAGGGCTGGTTCTCTGTTAGGAGCTCTGTAGGAAGTTATCTTGGTTGTAACAGGCTTGGGTGTGGGTGTTTGTGCTTTTAAATTTTAAAAGCTGCATTAGTGTTTTAGTATGGAAAGTAGCCTGGTGAAATGAGGGCAGGGGAGCTTTATCGAGGGTCCCAGATTGGTCTCATGAATGTTTAGGTAGCGCTTTTGTAGTTTTTGCAGTTCTGTCTCTGCTGGCCTACCCTCTTCCCTACTGTGGGAAGTGTGACTTAATAGCCAGTAAAGTAAGTAAAACAAGTGAAAAATGTACTATGGGACTCTGAAGTTTTCTTCATCAAAGACTTCACTGTTATGAAATGGTGATTCCATATTTTGCTAGTCTTTACTAAATATCTTATATCCTGGTTTTTCCCCAAGTGTACATATCTTAATGTTTTTGCAGTTGGGCTACATTTCTCTTGGCTGTGACTGTATGGTCATTACTGTGCCCTAAGAGAAGGTCAGCTGCATTCTTTCAGCATTTTGGTTTTTCATATATTTGTAGTCCAGGCTTCTGTGGAGAAACGCCTGTTTACTGTCAGACTGTGTGAATACACGCGATCACCTCACAACATATTTTAAAATGCTATCCGTGTTTTTCCTCTCTATGAGAAGAATGAATTACGGTTTTATTCCTGGCTGTTTTGAACATGTAAATGTTTGCTCTGTCCACTGCAGGTTGAGGTTGCTTCTAATCTGAAATGGAAAAATACAGAGATTAGATGGGGTTTTTTTTAAACGTGGTTATTTCCTGCAGAACTGCATACAGACAGAGAAGATAGAATTGAGATCAGATTAAATTTTTGCAGGCATATTGGTGCTTGTGTTGGGTCAGGAGTTGGTTTTCTTGTAATCCCTTAGAGCTGGGCTTGTATGGGGCTTCACTGTTTGGTTCTAGTGCCTGTATGACCATCACCTCACCAGCCCTCCCTGTGGGAACCCTCTGAGTGGTATGGCTGGAACACCTGGATCTTGGGAATTTAAACTAATGTCTGAATAGAGGAATTCCATCTGCTCCTGGCTTGGAGTATATTACTTGGTGTACACATGCTTTGGAGAAGCTTCAGAACTCAAGATAGGTTTTTCCCACTTGTCAGTTTTGCTTTTGCTCATTATGTGTGTGCAACAGGTTTGTCCATTGTTATAATGAAATATCAGTCTTCGTGAAGGTGAATTCAATATTTCGTCTAACTGAAATTTAGGAAATATTAGCAAGGCTACAGTTCTGTAATACAACCTGGGTTATCTTCATACCATTTTTTTTTTTTTCTGGTGTGTGATGTTACATTGTGCCTCCAGGCATGAAAAGGCAATGCACATCTTAGAGTATGACAGAATATCTAGCAACAGACTTAAGAAAAGCAAAATAGAACTGTCCAAAGGAGTCCAGCAGGTTTTTACTGCTCTGTAGTATTTATGGGAAAGTGAATGGTTACAGGGTTGAACCTGTTTGAAGCAGACACCCCTGTAACGTGCACATGAAAAGGTGTGTCCTTTAACTCTTTTTCTAGGTGGGATGTGTTTAATCTTAAAATTTACCACATGAAAGAATACCTGATAAGCTTTTCATCTCATTTGGAAAGGAGGGATTGATTCAAACCCTAACCTGGCAAGAAGAAGTTGATGGGCTGAAGTTATTACTAACATTACTGCTTGGAAGGCTATGGAGTAGCAATGCAGGTTTTGAGTCTGTTTGTCCCTCTGTACAGCCAGTAGAACATTTGGACCTTTTTTATAACGGAATTGTGTTTAGACAGCATTTAGAATAATATTCCCTAATTTAGTTAAGTGTTTGCCAAGCACGGCCGCACCAGAACTTCCCCATAAGCGGTGTTTAACTGGAATAATACACTCTCCAAAGCCAGCAATGACAGTCTGGTGCTGGTGCAGAGCACACAGTGCAAGGTCCCCTCCAGAAATTGTGGATAGTTGTGCGTATTGATCTCCAGTCATCAGCCGGTACAAGTTGATTGCTGCTATCTCACTCAGCAGACAGAGGTTTTAACCAAGAAAACAAAGGAGGGAAAAGTTAAAGGTGATTAAAATGGTTTTGGATAGGAAGAGAGTAGGAGACCAGTTACTGGCTGCAAAATGAGCTCTAGAATCAGGATGATATTTCAGGAAAGGTAAATTTACTGAACAATAGAAACAGTAAGAACTCTTAATTTCTGTGAAGATAATTTCCATCTATTTTAAAAGATCAAAACAAGCTTTAGTGTGGAAGGAAAATGTTTAATGTGTACCTTATTTTCTCTCTTAATTAACTTAGTGTGCATCTTCCTGCTTCTAGGACAGGTGAGACCGAATGCATTTACAGTGACGAATGACCTTGGCCTGTTCAGCCATTGCAGGGGTAGCTGCGTCTAAATTGTGGCAAAGCCAAATTCTGTGTTTTAGCAGGATACATTAGGTATCCATTTGGAACTAGAATAAGATAAAGTGCCTGTGCCTGACTGGGGATGTCTCACTTTGGTGCAGGTGGGTTTACTCAAAACTGGAGAATGTCCATGTGGAATGCAGCTGTGGTGGCAGGAGAACTGTGCTGCTTTCTTAGAGGTCATTACTGCAGTGGAGTTCAAGATGAGGAGGGAAGCATTTTTATGTGATCTGAGTGGAATCTGAAAACAGCCTCCCAAATACACATAAATGCTACAGGATGCCTCTTCCTTCACAGGAACCCATGGAGGTTGCTTACTTTTGTGGTGAGTCCTCGGGGAAGAGTTATGTATGGCATCTAGTGAAACTGTCCTTTGGTCTGCCTTGCTGAGTATCTGTGCTCAGGTTGCCCACGGCATCCTTACTTAAATGTGTGCAATGTTGAAAGAATGTTATACAGAGCTTCCTGTGTGTAGCATCTAGACTTGACTTTGCTTGAAAATTTCGTTTGTGGGAGATGTTTAAATTTAATCCTATTAATAGCTTTGGTTCAGGGATAATTTTTGAGCTTCTTATCTAAAAGTGCTTTATCCATCTAATATATTTTTTCACCATGTATTAGGCTTATCTTTGCTTTATGTAATGTGATTTGCAAAACAAAGTTGGAGAATATCTGGCTTTTAGGTCACTGATTACAGTTTTTGTGGTGGAATGTATTTGGCAAATAAAAATCTGAGGGAGCTTTTAGAAATCCAGATGAAAATTGGACTTACCCATCTTAAATATATTACACTTGTTAAAACTCTCTATCTGATGATATGATTGAGAAACCCATCCAAAATACTTCTGAAAAGATAATTGTTTTATGTTCTTTGTAAAGGGATTTTTTCCATTCTGTTAGTATCTGTGAAATACCTCTATTTTAGTTTAAAATATGCAGTAAAGCACAAATTATTTCCATATGGTGTATTTTAGTGATCATTAATTGTAGGTTTGTAGATTGGCAGTCTTGTTTTTTGTATTGCTTCCCTTATCTCCTCCTCAATGCAGTCTACTTATTGACATTTAAAACATATATCAAGATAGAAATTTCAGTTTCTGTAGATAACCTTCTCTACTATCTTACCTCATACAAATGAATGCTGAAATGTTTCTTAGTTGAAACGGTAGATGTTTGCATCATTTGTCATGTAGCTGTTATTCACCACCTGTGTCTAATGGCTATTAGGGTTTTTCTTAAAAGAAAGAGAATGTCTCTATGGCCAGGGCAATTAGAGAAGTTGCCATGGATGCCAGAAATGTTGCAGCTCTATTGTTCCGTGCCTTATGCTGTGAAACATGTAGTTTTGCACTTTTGTTCTTTTCTGTCCTGGATCATTCCTGAAAAACAGGATGAATTATCCAGGATGAGGCTGAGTGGTGCTTCTAAAGTCTTACTAAGTCATGCACTGACCAAGGCAATTTTCCTTAAGATGGGGATAAAGTTCTCTATGTGATGCTTTTGTGATATTGGCATAACCCTGAGATTTTCAGTGAAGCCCATGACCCTCATTCCTTGCATTGCTTCCATCTGCAAGGGCAATTGTGTTTCACGTCCTGCTCTTAGTTGGATGCTCCATGCCTGTAATTAAGGGCGGTGTGGGTAGAGCCAAGGGTATATAATATTATTGTGTCCTACACATTGTGTAGCCAAGAGCAGAGCAACTGAGAATTTTTTAAAACCATGATTATTGTAGAGAAAATACCATTCTATTTTTCCAGAGTAATGTATTATTTACTGGATACCTGATACTCTTTGTCCCTGTTTGCTTGAGTTTCATTTTCTTTGTGATTCCACCTAGGTATTACGTGGGTTTTTTTTTTCCTTCTCTTACCTATCGATTTTGTGTTATTACTTGGTCATAGCATGGAATAATGTAATAGAGGTTGAGAAATTAGATGCTGTCCACTGTGCCTTGATCCACAGGAGCAGTTCAGAATTGTGGGAGAGGGGTCCTATGTGATTCCAGTCTCAGCTAAGGTACTCTAAAGTATTAGGGAAATTTAGGCTGTGGCTGAAGAGCTATGCAAAGGTGTGCTTTAGACCCTTACAGGATGGCAAAAGTAATATAACCAACAGTGTTTTCAAGTGTAGTGAGATAGCAATAAGCATGGTGTTTCAGAAAAATCTAAAGGGATGCAGTATTATAGCCCAGCAGAGGCTAGGCTATGGGAAGAACGTGATGTGTGAGACATTCTGAAAGCTCAGGTGAAGGCTTTCCATGAGCAGTATGTGGCACCAGCATTCACTATATGATCTCAAGTTACTGAGAGAGAGAATAATTCCCCAGTTTGAATCATGTAAATTCAGATTTTAGGCAAAGATAGTGGATCAGATTACAACTTTGGATAGATTTTTTTACCTTCAAACAGATAAACTATTGTTAGTCTTTCATGTTGGCAACTGCTTGTCTCAGCCTGTCCATCCTGATTAGATTTTTGTTTCTTTGAAGGCTTGATTAGAAGTGATGTGCTGCTGGAGTGTCTGTGCACATTCTGAAGGTGTCACTGTATCTCATCCAGGAATCCTGTAGGCTGAAATAACTTCCTTAGTCCTTCTTTACGTGGTGCTCTTTATGGTTGTTGTAATGACTGTAAGTTGTTTGTTACTAATCGAATGAACCCTTGTTACATATTCATGTGCAGATGGCAGGGGCTCAGCTCTGAACCCTGCCAATCCTTTGCGGTTGGTTAAGTGTCAATGTGCAAAATTCTCTAGTTTTAATAAGGCATTTTTGATCAACAATCATGAATATTACTGAGTGTTGACATCCCTTTTATCCATGAGTTTTGATAGCAGCGCTAATTAAAGTAGTGGCATCTAAATGCATCATAAGATATAAATTGTATCCTTGGGATAATTTCTGTACTGAGTGCATTTTCTCATATGAAGTGATGGCACTATCAGCTGCTCCAAATGTGACTGTGTATCAATATGTGTTCATTATCAATATTGTGATGAGATATATCAGTTAGTTGGGACTGACTTATTGGGATCAGTTATATTGGTTAGTTGGGATTTAGAGAGCTTAATCTGGTTTTATTTACTGATTGGAAAACTTCAAATTGTTTGGGTTCTTTTCCTAAGTAAACTCAGGACTGAAGAGTTAAACAAAATTATAGTTTGATGTTAAATGCATTTGCTTACTACTTTCTGTCTGGATATAGAGCAAGTGTATTTTATTACGGGGAAGTAACATGTCCATTTAGAAAATGACTTAGGCTACAATATTTGTGTTGGTAAATTTATTTTCCAGGCATAACAGTTCTGGTTTTTTTCTGTACTCATTTGTGGAAAGATGAAATCATCATTAATCATGTTTCAAAGGCTGTGATGCTGAAGTTACTCTGTTTTATGCAGATGTGGGCTGTAGGATGTAGGCAAACTGTCATCTGCAACCTGACATTTTTAAATAATTTCTTATAAATCACAAACATAATCCAACTTTTATCACCAGATTAAAAAAAAAAAATGCTTTTCTTTAACACTGGCCCCAAATGAGTAACCTGTCAGAACGTTTAAATCAAAATTGACATCTAAAAAGGAGGAAAAAAGCCAGAGGATGTGCTTCCTTAAATCAACTCGAGGCAAGCAGGTGGCAGGCTTACAAAGAGAGGCGTGAATTCCAGTTTTGGTTTTATGGGGCTACTACATTTAGAAAACCTGCACACAGAAAAATTAGTGTGTCTCGTTGCTTAAATGTAGTAATGTAACTGTTCCTCTGGAGGTGAGGAGCAGGTGTCAATCAGTTCCCTGGCTTTTCAAAGGTTTTTAATAATGAAACTGTTGTAAGTCATAGAACAAAGTTTTGTGCTTACTGAAATGTTCAGGCTTAGTCTGTGTGAGGCCTTGAAATGTGTTTTTAGGTGTGAGAAGGGCTGTGAGGTTGGACACAGGATTGCCTCCAATGTGCAGGTATTTTGAAGTCCAATCAAAAAGAAGTTAGGATACATGATGAGGCTTGTGTTAGCTATTTCAAAATAGTCTTAATTTGTGTACAGTGACTTGGGCTTCAGTAAAGCCTGAAAACCATGATTTTTTCAGGAGTGAATAATTAGTGTGAGAGTTGAGTAGCTGAGTCTAACCACAGCCTTGTATTTCTGTTTGCATGTCAGCTTAGCAGGCTGGTAATTTTTGGACATTCCTCACCCAACTCTTAGCTTTGTTTACTTAAGATACTAAGCACAACATTGTCCTTTCTGAGATCTAAAAGAATGTTTCCCAATGCTTTGTGGGATGGAAGGAAATCAATTTAGTAAAGTCACGTACTTGAGATTCCCTCCCCACACGCTTCCTGCATTGTTTGTGTCTGTTCTTCACCTTCAATGTCTCCACTAGCTCCATTTCCATCTCTACTTGTGTCTTCAGACAAAGTTTATAATCACTGTCTTCTTTACTTAGTGACATAACAAATAATATCTGGAGTACACACTGAAATCTTGCTTAGTACAACTGGAGTGATGTTTGCCGCTTTTTTGTGATTTTCATCTCCAAATGAAATTTGTTAGCGGTGTTTCATGAAACTTCCCATTAAATATGTAACAGCTCCTCTTAAATGTTTGATTCCTGATTTAACCCTTATGTGACTTTCCTACCACTACGCCAAATTTCCTGATCAGAGGGATGATTTGCAGTGTGTCCTCATGGCACTGCTGGTGTTTCCTGCAGCAGGGACTGCTGTTTGCGCGGGGAGTGTGGCACATTCTGGGCTGATTTCAGCTGCCTGCATGAATTCTGCAGTCCATGTGCATGAGGAGTAGTTCAGGGGACTGCAAGCAGTACTTGGAACTTGCCAGGCTATAGCAGCTGTGTGAGGAAACCATCCTTGCCAAATGGTAAATCCTGCAGCGCCCAGGATCACAATATAAACCTTTTTTTTACAATGAGGAGGGGCCCTGAGGGAATAAATTCAGCACAGTGCATGACAGCTTTAGAGGGAAAAGCTGCTCTGGGAGACAGAGGTATTTTTCCAAAATGGTCCTGCATGAGTCATTTTGAGCTGCAAGCAATACTATAATTACATTATAAATTGTACAGAGGAAGGAGTTCTGAATCCCAACTTCTAAATCGAGAAGTTTGTGTTTCTTGACTGCATAAAAAAACTGCTTCTGAGCCTTGCATTGTTCCCCTGTCTCAGTCCCTCTCCAGCTTGCAGTCAGGGAATAGACCAGCTGAAGGAAAGATTGCTTGCCTGCTTTTATGGCTCTCCTGGAAACAGTACTGCTAAGATCCAGACTGAAGTACACAACACAGAGAAACTGCATGTTGGTGCACTCTGCATATATACACACACAAATGTGTATGTGTTTGCACGTGCAATTCATTCCTGAAGACGTAACAGAAAGTAATTCACTGCCTTATGCATTTTTTTTAGAGCGATACAGTGTGCAGATTTATCACTGTTCTTTCAGTCTCATGAGGCTGTCAAGATCTGCTTGAAATTATTTCATCTCATAGATGTTTTGGACCTGGCATGTGGGTGGGCATAGATCAAAAAAGCTTTTTTAAAAAGTCCTCATGGATTAAAATATACCAACAGTCCAAGATTCTGTTTTGATTTTTTTTTTTACTGATACCATAGATGTTTTATGATTTCTCATCCTGCTGTTTTCTAGCAGAATATAAATATTAGCTGGTCAGGGAATTTTTCTTCGTTTTGTGGTATCTTTTGTAATACTCATTAAAGTGCACTGAGACAAGCTTTTGTCTTTGTTTGTAAACAACTCTCTCAAATAGATGTATATCTGCAGATTGGCTTACATGAGAATAAGGGCTCTGTATGTGAGCAAAGACTGGCTGTGGAGGAAAAACTTGTGTGAACATTTCCTAGATAATGAGCTCTAGGCTGGCTGTCCATTGTAAGGCCAGGAGCTGTATGTGAGTTGTCCTGGCAGAACTGTATGGAGTTGTTGTTTGATAACTGGTTTGATTTGATTCCTTTTAAACATTTTTGGAGAAGATTAAGAAATGAGGTATAGTAATGAAAGATTTGTATTCATACATAGCACTTACATATCATACAGCTGAACATTTTTCAGTTTCTGTCAGTTTCCCCTATTTGATTTGCGCTCTGAATTAAATTCCAACTACCGATAGCTGAAAACTCCTGTGAGTATCTTTCCAGTATTTCCAGGAGTGTTTTGCTTATTTATTAAGCTTGATATTCTCGTACTCTCTCCATTCTTCATGTGTCAGGCATAGGCACAGATGACATGTAATGGTCAAATAAGAAGTGTAGTACTTTATCTTAACTCTCAAATCACTGGCATGTCTGCATTTTATGCTTTGTTGTTCTTCCATGTTTTTTATGAAAATTTCTGTTGTCCAGCACTCCTGCAGCATGTAATTTGTCTACATTATTGTTTTTTAGTGAGAATAAGAATAGAGCAAGCAGAAAAAAATTTAATGATATTACCAAGAAAAACAAAATATGAAATGTATTGTCTGAAAATAAGATGGGTTCACTGAGTGTTTTGTTCACTGTGACAGTTAATTCAACCCTGGTCACAGCAGTGGAGGGTCGTCAGTGAGTCACACAGAGCTGGCCTGTCTGTGCTGAGCAGAGTAATTCATGTTAGCCAGTGACTTTTGCAAGCTGACTAAAATGCCTTGTGCTCCTTCCCAGTATCAGCAGGGGAGTACAAAGGAATGATCTCTGGAGTCCTGCAGCTGCTGACCTGTCAGTGGTGATGCACTGCCTGAATACCTGGGGAGACAAATCAAGATGTGTGTAACTGTAGGAATAAAATGTAGTGGTAGCATCCTGGGATAGGGCTGTGTATATTGCTTGTTTCTCTAGTCCTAGAGACCTTCAGAATATCCCTGGCAGAAATGTTTCCAATGCAGAGGAATTAAGCAATATTCTACTTTGTTTCTTCTCTGTTAAAGAGTGACTGCGTCTTTAGTCTCAGCTTTGCAAATGCATTATTACCCAAGGTGTGAGAAATTACTATGTCTAATTTGGGAACATTATTTTCTTTGCCCCTTAGTCTTTTCTTTGTATAGAGGACAATGTGGTTTTGAGCTGTAGAAAGTCATAGCTCGTTTCCCTTGAGAAGCACTCTAACTTCCTGCTCCCTGAATAAACCTTAAGAGAATAGTTTGGCTTAGTGGATTTTTATTTTTTTTTACCAGTTGGTCTACTCCCTTTTATTTCATTGAAAGCTCTTACCACCACGTTGCATCCAGTGTTTAAAGCCTGTATGGGCAACAGGTTGTTTAGACAACCCTCAGACTTGTCATGAGGTTTCTTTTCAGCTTGGATACAATTGCAGATATCTAATTCATGTTCTGGCTGCTTCCTTCCATAACCTGCTGTAGCTCATTGTTTCATGGGACTACTCTAACATTCATATTCCTTTGAGTACAGCTTTGCTTTCTGTCTTCTATCACCCACCTTAGAATTTACTTCGGCCTTTATATGTTAGCTTTATTACTTTTCCAGGATTATTTCACATTACACCACAGAGCCAATTTTTTAATTTTTTTTGGAACTATGGTGTCAGCCTTACTCTGTGGGTATGTCAGTAAAGCTAGTTGTAATCTGAAATACATAGATACCACGTTCCTGAGACGTACAAGACTTTTATTCTCTTCTGTAGAAAAGCAGGGTCTCTTAGGTCCGTTGAACCAGAGTATTTATAACAATTATTTTTATGACCTGGCAAAAGAAGAAGGTTAAATACTTTGCAAAACAAAGAGGAGAATATTAATCATATTAAAATTCCATGAGATTTCAATAGGGAATTAATCTATGAACTGAAGCAGATAGACAGGGATGGGGTAAACAAAGTTGGAAAGGGGAGTTTAGGAAAGCCTGCTTGCTTAGCTGTGGCTGTGGGGGACTGTGGAAACTTTCCTGTGGATTTAAGGTTTGGAATTATTTTTTTTTTAATGGCATAATCAAGGTAAGTGTATTTGCCCCAGATGTGCTATATAAGTCCACTCGGACAAGTGTGGTTATTTATGCGGAGTTTTTAAAGAGCCAAGTTGAAATGATTTGGAACATTTTGCTCTGAGATGATGTCAAGCGTACTGTACCTCACAGATTTTATAGCCTTCACTAAATGCTGTTTGTTGTCTTCTAAAATTGGCATAGCTTCTGTGAAGCTATAATTATAAAGAGGCATCGTCCCTCTCTTTAAGGAAGAGTAAAAATGGAGTATTTAGGAAGAAGTTGCACTACATCCTGGGACTCTTACAGTTCAGAATGTATTCTGAAAGCTGAGTTTCTTACGCGTTATTTTATGGTGTGGGTGTTACTGAGCCTGTGCAGGATTGCTTTGGATATGTACAAGTGAGAAAGTACTGGTTTTGACAAAGACAGATTTTTGGCAACTATACGAGAGCAAAACACAGCCAAGGTACCTCCATGTCTGTCTCTGATAATTCAGTTGAAGAACCTCTCTGTGTGGTTTCTGCAATGTCTGTGCCTTGAATATAAACAGTGAATTGCCTTAACTTTCTGCTGCACATCCAAGTCCTTTTGCCGACAGCTGCTCTATAAATATAATTCCTGAAATATTGGTTACAGTGACTGTGAACAGTACAATATGAAGGCGTTTCTAAATAAATTTTGCTGGCAGGCAGCTGTGTCAACAGCTTCAGGCACTATGGGGTGAACAGCAAATAAGCAAAAAGTAGTAGAGCCATTTGAGTCAGTGTAATCCCAGTTCCACTGCTGCTTCTGATCTAACCTTGAATGCTGCATTAATGAGTGTTGCCTTCCAGAGTGTCCTATGACCTTTTCGCTTGTTCTGCTTTAATGTGAAAAGCACAGCTGGAATGCTGTTACCATGTAGTTACAAAAAGAAAACGGGGAGAGGCAAGTAAAAGTGTTTACCCTTTTTTTTAAATTAAACAGGGTTTGAATCTCATGAGTGAAGTGTCAATCTAGGTGTGAATGACGCTTAAATATGTGTTTCAGATTTTTCTGTTGGGTTAGATCCTGTGTCAGTTGACAAGAAAATGTTAGGAGTGGATGCTGTCTTTAAAACCCGAGTTTGCAGAGGGAGAGGCTGAGAATGTAGAGCTTCTGTTGTCTTCAGGGCAACAGGAGGTGCTCAGCTGTACAGTCTCGAGTCACAAAGTCATTACGTGTGGAATAGTTCATGGTTTTATCTTCTGCCTGGAATATCAAACTCTTAAAAAGTGCAGATATAGCTTAGAAACAAAAATACATTCCTGAAAAAGCTGAAATTGCCACTCCTCTGCCTTTTGCACTTGTTTTTTTTTGTAGAAAAATTTGCATAGTAGAGCATCAGTGTGAGAGTGTAGCATTTGTGTGCTGAGTTCAGTACTGTCATGCTGATGAAATGGTACAGGATACATTTCACATCAGATCAAGGGAAAAAGTATCTTGTCGCTCCAGAACACATTCTCTTAGACAAATGACCTTCAGCATTTATTATCTTGGTATCCCAATGAAGGCATGATAGAAGCAACTGGAACAGGCGAGCGTGATGCATTGTATAATGACTAAAACTGACACGTTTTGTTTGGCAGAATAACAAGGCAGAGAAATTACAACATTGTGGGGCAGTGTACAGCCTGTGAGGGAAGCTTTCTCATGTTTCAACGCTTGGCTTATGTTCCACTAGTAAACTGTATCATAAGTTATCCTTTTGGGGTCTTGACCACTGGGTTGGTGAGGCAGGACTGGCCCTTGGTGAAACTGCTTTCTATCAATCACCTCCCTGTCCTCCATGAGCCGTAGCAGAGCTTCTCAGAGGATCTGTTCCATGATCTTCCCAGGAAGAGAGGTTGACAGTCTGTAGTTCCCAGGCTCCTCCTTTTTACCTTTTTAAAAGATGAGTGCAATAGTTCCTTTTTTTGCAGATGACTTTCAGATGTCATGGAGTGTGGGTGTCTTGGCAACTCCATCAGCCAATTCTCTCAGTGCTCTGGGATGCGTCTCATCAGGTCTCATAGATTTCTGTGTGTTCAGGTTCCTCAGGTGATCACAGACCTGAGCTTCTCTTTCACTGGGAGGGAGTTTGCTCCCACAGTCCCCATCTTGTGGTCCGTCCACTTGAGAGGTGTGGGCAGAGAGATTTCCAGTGAAGACTGAAGCAGAAAAAGCTGTTGTAGCACAGCCTTCTCCTTGTTTGTTGCTACCAGTTTGTTAGTTGTGTTCATCAGGGCTATACTCTCCTTGACATTCTTTTTCTGGCTGACACCTGTGGAAACACTTCTTGTTATTCTTTGCATGCCTTGCCAAGTTCAGCTCCATCCACGCTTTGGCCTTCCTAGTGAGTACTAAAGGATCTGGTTAATGAACTTATTGGACCACTGCTAATTATTTTGAAGTGCCTAGATAACTGAGACTGTCAGCAACTTGCTAGGTGAAATTATTTGGGATGTTAGGATTCAAAAATAGTAAATTGTGTTTGGTAGTTCTGACTTTAGTCCCTGGTAGCATAAACAGAATAAGTAAGCACCTGGTGCAATGTCCTGAAGCCTTTTTGCCTCCAATGCTCTTCTGCTTCTTGACTGGGAAAACAAAATCAACAAAAAGTGCCTTTGCCTCAGATAAACTTTACGTAAGAATATAGGTCTGGACTTGAGTAATGTTTGATCATCGGGCTTCAGAGGTTAAAGTTTACAATGATCTTCACTTTCTTACTGAATTGAGACAACAATGAAAAACAGAATTTAACTTTCATACATATCAAGTGCATGTGTGACGATAGTCTTAAAGATGACAAAAATAAAATAAAATTATAGGTCAGACTATGATGTAATATCAAGTTTGTCATTCGTTTTGTTACTGTTCTTGTATTTCTATGAAGATGACAAGATTATCTAGTGGTAAGAATTACATATATGATAAGGAATTGGATACTTGCAAATTTCATCACCTGTTCATTCGTTGTACTGGGGTAGGTATCAGGTTGTAATTATTTTTGGTGGGCTCTGTGCTGTAGCTGAAAAGCCTTGGATATTTGTGCTTCTCCAATTTGTGGTTGAAAAATTATTTTGAAATCCTTGAATGCAAGAACTTTGTCTTCTTCATAACAACTGACTGCAAAAAAAAGAAAAAAAAAGGTATATCAAATTGTAGGAAATTGTTAAATAATGTGCTAGAGGCATTGGTGTCACCTGGTTTCACTTGCCAGCTTGACTAATGACATAGGAAAAAGGGAAAACATAATTAAATGGATTGATTTTGGTGAAACTCAGTTGAGAACTAATAAAAAAACCCTGTGGCAATTAATAGAGAAAATGGTACAAGGTGAGGAAGGACTGCATAATATAAGTTTCTGGTGTTTTCCTTAAAGTGAAGGGGGAAAAAAAGCAGCTGTGTCAGGGGAAGAGGAATGAAGTAGAGAAACAAGAAATGAAGGAAAAGAAATAGCATGAATTTGTACTCCTCACAAAGATAGTTTTTACACTAAGGCAGCGAAAGATAAATCAATGAAATGAGTATATAGAGGATGTAAAGTCATTTATTCATTTCATGGATCAGGGAAATAATATTCCCTTGCTGATTAGGTAAAATTCTAGGTCTTGGTGTCTTGATGCTTGAAAGTTAAGAGATCCAAGAGGATTGAAGGAAATAGTATAACTAAATAGCTCAGACTGAATCAACAAAAATATCAAGATTCAAACTAGGATGACTTATTCAAACATCCAGTAAAGAGCATATTTTCAAGTCCTCAGTTCTGCACTAGAGGGGATTGAACTTCCTTATGCTGAAACAAGATGTGGTACCATTTCTACAGACATATTTCCTACAAGCTGTGGGACTGCAGTATTCTCTTTTTTATTTTTCGCTTTTAGTAATTATGATACTGCCAATCAATTTTTCCTTAAAGGACCAGGATTTCTTGTCTAATTCTGCATGTCTTGTGCACTTCATATTTAGTGGAATTGTTTTAAAAAATGGTCAAGCTACTGCTCTGTGTGTTAAGGGGTTATTTTGTTGGTTATTTTATTTTTGTAGGGCAGCTGTGGATGAGGAAATTATGGTAAAAGATATTAATTAGAATTCCTATTTAAAAATACAGATCTATTGCTCACAGAGTTTGTTTGATTTACACCTTTCCAGCAGAACTGTATCAAATTACATGAAATATATGTCCATTGAGCTGTTGGCATTACATTTCTTAAAGTGAGGAAACAATTACTGTGCTTTGATAATACTCTAGTTCAGAACTTATATCTGTCATTGCTTCTTTTTATTCCACTACATCAGAAACTATAAAGCAGCAGTAACAAAGGTTCAAAAATGTTGGCAAATGAGTGATCTATTCCACATGAGAATTAGTGTCTGCTCCGTACCTTGGCAAGAAATTGGAATGCAGAAGGGTAATCTGGTGTAATTGTTGCTGTGCAGTGTTTAGCAGAAAAGGATTAAGCAAATATTTTAATTTTTTTGTGGTTGAGTAGAGGAAGGTTTTTAAGACTGGAGTGAATGAGTCAAGTTGGATTTTTGGTTTTTTTGTCCATGTGAAGTGCCTGTAAGAAAGCCAAAGGTTTATATACTTTGAGGATTAGAGAGATGCTCATGTTTGTTTCCTCTATTAAACAGCACCCTGGACACTGAGTGCATATCAGAACTGAGTTGTTGACCCAAAGCTCTCCCAGTCTAAGCAACTGTGTTTCAGTAACTCTGCTGCTGAATGAGAGTAATGCTTGTAGGCACAACACTTACCAACTGGCTTTTCCCTTTTTTTCCTTCGTGTCCCTCTCTTGTCCACAGCTGATAACTCGGGGCTTAGACTGCAGGCACTGCTGCAGCCCACTGGAGCTGCAGTCTCCTTGCTTCACTTCTCTGTAGTCTAGAGAGAAAGGCTTGCCTAGATAAAGGAAAGGCAGCAGCTGTGACTTTCCATTGATTTACTGGGAAAGAAAAACTGCAAAATTCGGGGTTCTACAGCGCTATGGTGTATAAGAGTTTGTTCATAAAAGTGGTTGTAATATGCTTCTCAAAAATATTAGATGCTTTAAATGATTTCTTAGTGTGGGTAGGGAACTAGGAGCCTCTGGAAAACTGAATGTTTTGTTTAGCTTTGTGAAAAGAAGGTGAGCTAAAATAATGCATCAAACTTTTATTGATCCTTAGCAGGGATAAGCAAAAGCATTTGTTTAGCAATCTAGTGGTTAACAAAAACTTTCTCTTGGCTGGCTTATTTCAGTTGCTGGAATGTGCTCTAGATCAAGTGATTCGTTTGATTATAAATCCCCAAATCCATTGAAGTACCTCTGAGAAAGTGTAGAGCTGAAGCTGGCAGAGCTGTGGATGCTGCCGGCTTTCCCAAAGGTTGTCTTTGCCAGGGCCCCAGGATGGCTCTGGCAATGATACCACAGCCTCTGCACAGCACGCCCTTGACTTCACTGCTCCTCCAAACAGATCACTCGGGCGCAGCTCCTTCCTGACCTCCTTGGTGCACCACAGTGTCTCCAGCGTAGGTCATATGCAAATACTATATTTCAAGTAAAAGTTCCTTGGATTTTGGATTATGGCTATGGCATTATCTTGTAGGATGACTTCAGTAACTGCTGGTTTTCAGGAAGTAAGTGTGTATGTTTATGGCTTGACTGTTCTTTCTTTCTGACAGCAGCAACTCAAAATCTCTCCCGTGGATGTTCAGGAACTGACTTTTAGCTCTGCACTCAGGGCTTCCTGATGGGTCTGTGGTTTCCACAGTGAGGGGCAAAGCCAGACCCATTGGCAAAAACTGTTGTTGATAGGACTCATTACAAGTCCAAAACACAGAATCATTTTGTAAATATAGACTTACTTGAAACAGATTTATATAAGATTCTTAGACACAAATTCTTTTGCTGATTTGCAGTAGGCTTATGCACTGTGTGGAATTCTGGATTTTAGAGACAAATCTGGTATTATGAGCAAAGGCCTTATTTTAAGGAAATTGAGCCCTTTGGCTTTTAAAGGTGTATGTAGTCCTGGTGTCCCTCATTTATTGAGCAAATGAAGCATGTATCATTGTAAAGGTAGAGGAGAAATTACATAAAAATGCACAGACCAACACTACAGAAACCTTTAGGGCCAAGGTTAATCACTGACATTTTCAAAATCAGGTATTGACCAGTGATGGGATCTAAAAACTCCAAAATAGTGAACAAGTTCTGGCTTCACTGTAGTGGCATAAAAAGACATCTTTCAATAACTCTATAATTTTGCAGAGGGTTAGAGTTTATTTTTACTGTAGGAGTCATGTACTGCAGTAGTAAACAGTAGGAGGTTCTGGCATGCATGACCTGGTTCAGCTGGGTAGCACTATTGATTTGTTTTTTCAATGCCTCTGCTTTAGTTAATTGTAACTTTGTTTTGTGATCCTTGATTAGCTCAGTGGTAAGTTGTCATTACTGCATTCAACTCCCTAAGGACATGATCTATAAGGCAGACTTTTCCAGTGGAGGGTCATGATTCAGCTAGTTTACACATAATTTAAACAGCAGTTGGCCTAATACCCTGAAGTGGAATTTGAGGTACTTGTAGTCCAAGAGTGTAATACCATAAATTAGCGTTTGTGTTAAGCACTCTTTAGAGACCTGCAGGAGAGGCCAGTGGGACACGTAATGCCCCTTGTGTTTCCTTTTTCAACAGGCAAGTGAAGTTAAAATCTCAAGGAAGATTAAGAAAGCAGTTTCACTTAGAGCAAAAGTGCCATTTAGTGTTTCATTGGGTTTCATCAGAGTTGCCATAATATTTGTTTGCTCAGACTCTGTATTTGGATTTGTTTTAATGGCCTATTCCAATAATAATGGGCATAATAAAAATGTCTTCATGTGGTTAGAGCAAGCTGATGAACTCTGACTTTTGCACATACTGGTGTTCTGCATTTTGCATGAGTTTAGTGCTGAGCTGCCTTCAGTTACTTTAAACAATTTTTAAGATACAGGGAATTTGTCTCATAGCATCTGAATGGCTTTGTCAAGCAGAGTTGATGTCTCACAATGCCTCTAGAGGCAGCAAATTGAGCATAAATGAGTTGAATTTGTGTCTTTTCTGACTATTTTGGCACAACCTGTCTTGGCCTGAAGTGTGACTGTCACCTCACCTAAGAAGAGATCGTTATTTACTGGAAGATTTCTGATGTACACAGAGGCTGGGATTTCCAGTTCAGTACCACAGCACAAGGCGGGGGGGAGGTGGCAGAGACAGTCCTGCTGCTCTTCTGCTTTTCAGTTTATTGTCAGACCTTACTTTTTGTAGCGTGTGATTGGAGAAAACTTCAACACAGTTTTTTGCATGGCTTTTTGCCTTTTTTCCTACACAGTTTCCTTACAGGAACTGTTTGTGCCAGTGCAGAAGGGCAGTACGAGTAGGAGGAAGTGTTTGGACAGAAGGCAGCGAGGAGCACAACTGCTCCAAGAGTGTGTTAAATCAAATGTGAAACCATTTATGTGACTAATGACAGAGTAACATCAGATCTGCACTGTTTGAATGGCTGTGTTTCTGTGAAGTGGTTTTCAGCCTGTGAAGTGGTGAGGAATTTAAGTGCATTAGCAAAGTTTTTAAAGAAACAGAAGCTACCATCTAGATTGTTGGGGTTTTTCAAGTAGCTGTACTTCAACGTGATTGAGTCAAAACTGTACCAAACCTTCTCTCTCGTAGGGTGATAACCAAAATGATTGATCATGGTTGGATATGGTTTTCTCCCAGAGGGTGGTGGGGCACTTGAACAGGCTCACCGGGGAAGTGGTCACAGCTCCAAGCCTGAGTTCAAGAACTGTTTTTGGACAATTATCTCAGACACGTAGTGAAATTCTTGGGGTTGTCCCATGCAGGGCCAGAAGTTGGACTAAATGATTCCTGCGGGTTTCTTCCAACTCAGGAAAAACATGAAGTAGTATGTTTTAATAAGCGATATTGAGCACGTCTAACTAGTAAGTATGTACATTCAAAAAATATTTTCCCTTAAAGCACTTAAAAACATTCGTGTACTTGTGTAGGGAATGCAAATGGTGTACTGAGTGTGAGCAAAATATATAAAGATGGTGTTCAGATAGGTGGGCAGAGTTGTTATTTACAGTCTGGATTCTGAAAATCTTTCCTATAGATCTTTAAGTCTACAAAAACCATAGTGCAATCCAGTCTTAACTGCAAGGTGTTAGCATGAATTGATTTGGGTTTTCTGGTTTTGTTGTGTGTGTTTGATTTTCTTGACTCAAAAGTGGATCCTGTTTATAGGTGACGGGAGTTTCAGTGCACCCACAAGAATCTGTGTGCTCCACGCTGCTAACCATGATCTGCTTGTGTAAAGCTCTGTTTCTCTGCTTTGCTGTTTGTGCCGAGCTGCCCCCATCCCTGCTGTCTGTCTGCTGCTGGATCTCTGCCTCCCCAGCTGCCAGACTGGTTTCAGCACTGCCTTGTCTTGGTTCCTTTATTGCCTGTGGTGTGGGCAAGGAGCCAAGCAAGGCTGCAGCCAAATGATTCAGAATGTAAAATGTCTTCCAGGTCTGCTTCGCTTTACCTTGAGCTTCCTGCAGTCACCTTTCCTACAGGCATCCTGCCATTTGGGAGAGTCACTCCTTTTCACAGGGCCATTAAACTTTTGAAAGTTTGCGGGGGGTGAAGATTCTGCCACATCTCTAATTAATTTCTTATTTATAGGCAATTATCTTTTTTTTTTTAACCTGCCTCTAGGTTGCATTCTTGTTATTTTAGTTCAGCATTAGGCTTTAGCATCTCTTAAAACTGAGCAGTTATATCATTTTAAAACATTTTTATGTCTAACTTTTTTGCTGTATTATTAAAATAAATGGGTGCATTGCAATGCCTTTTGGCATAAAATGTAAGGTCAAACAATAACTACCCTTTAGTTTAAGGTATGTTTGAGATGTAATTCTAGCTGCTTTATCCCTTTTAACTTAAAAAACCAGAAGAACTGAGGCCTCTCCTACGGAAGAAAGGGCCTCATCAATATCTAGATGTGCTCTGTCATTCAGAAGTGTCAGCAGCCAGGGAATCTCCATGCTGCAGTTGCTAAAGCTTTTGGATGCCCTGCTGCATCTTTACAATTTGCTGTAATCAAGCAGAATAGCCCAGCTGATGTTATGCAGGGCACAAGGAATGAAACGATGTCCCAGCCGTGGCCATTTCCACGTGGAGACAAGTGTGTCTGAAGTGGTTGCCAAAAAGGGTTCTCAACAGCCTGAATACAGGTAATCAGTGATTAAAAAAGCAAACAAACAAAAATCTGATGGATTTTGCTCCTGTATTTGCCTTTCTTCCCAGTTGCCCTCCCCAAACCACAAATACTGTTGGAAGGGTGTTTGGAAGAAATCTCATCGTGTGCCTGTTCTCTCTTTCAGTGCTCACTTGGGTTAATTCCATTCTGCTATTGGTACTGCTCCTCAGAACTACTTGTTCTTCTTTGCTTTTTAGAAATACCCGGTGGCTTGCGCTGCCTGTGTTTATAGAGCTGTACTTTTCTCTAGGAGTAAACAGATGAATCAAAGTATCAGAGGCCACCTCAAATGGTTTTGTGAGACAGCTCTGTAGAGTGTGTTACTCCTTGTAGTAGAGATGTAGACAGAGGAGTTACACAGCTGCCCTCTGTCTAACCCTCGATCTGGTTTTTAACTGCAAGTCTCTTCCCTAGTTCTGTGCCATGTCCAAGTCAATCCGTCTGTGGTCAGCAGCTCAGTGGCTTTGCACTGCAGATATTATTTATCAGGTCATTCTTTTTGTCTGACACTGGTTAAATGATATGTGAAATTGAAAAATTCATTCTTGACTTCCAAATGTCATCTGTTGCCACTTGTTATTTTCATGTATAAATTACTTTATTTTTAAGATCTCTCTCCCCACAGTTAACATTCCTAGCAAGTATGAAAGGGTTTGTATTTTTTCCTGTCCTCCTGGAGAAAAAGATGAACTGCAGTCTTTTATTTGCTACTCTTGGGAGAGGGAAATAATTACATTTCATATCTCTGTTTGGTATGAATAATATATTCACATAATATTCTTGTTAAGAGTGGTACTGTCTTGTAATTCCTATTTTATTTATTCTCTTATTGTTTATGTATTTGATTTTATATTTATAAATCACTGCATGTAATTTACTTCCAGAACTGGAAAATTTACACATTTGTTTATTATGTCAATCCAGCTTTCGAGGCTGTTTTATTCTACTATTTTACAGATGGAAGTATCCTAAATTAAAAAAGGTTATTATTAGCATAAGTATTGAAGCAGTAAAGTGCCTTTCCCCTCCTTTGGATTGCTTCCTTTTTGTAAGAAGTTGCTGCTTCCATTTCATGCTCACCTTCAACTGTGTTGTACCACAGGAGTGGGGGGACTGGAGCTCCTCAAAGACTACTCAAGGACTTAGATCTGTTAAAACCAATGTTTCCTCAGCCCTATAACCTTATTTTCTGATTTTTATTAACATTTTTGGTATTTGGGACACTTTCAGCTGCTCCTGGAGTGGAAATACAAAAGCCAGCTAGCCTTACAAATGTTTGAAAAACAGTGTGAGCAAACATGTGGGTGTTTTGAGAGTAAGTCTCTACTTTGACAACTCAAAAACTTGATAAATGATTTAGCCATGAATAAAAATGTACTTAATTGCCTCTCTAAACATAGATACTCTTTAAAACATGTATATTTTTCATTTTTAAGTCACTATGGGATTTGAGATGAAGATGAAAAACCCTACCAAAGTAGAATTCTAAATAAATGTAATTTTAATATTTCTAAATTTGACCCAAAATCTACTTTGACAGGAACATTAAAGTTTTAGACTGTTAAAAAAACTCCCTAATTTAAAGGATATCAGACCTGAATACCCAAATAGGTCATGTTTCAATGATGCAGAATAACAGAAAATAAAGGCCTGCTGTGTTACTGTTTTTTACACAAGGACATTTTTTGGAAAAAATATTGAAGTATCTCTTTGAAGTTTGTCACACCTATACTAAAAGCATTTTGAAAAAAAAAAATTAAAAATCAGGAACATGAAGACTAATGGTATTTAAAATTAAATTTTTAGCTTCTGCTGTGAGGTTCATGGTTCTGTGGTGGCAAGCAGGGATTCTGTCACAGGCCCTCTTCCACATTCTGCCTGCATCCCTTGCTCTTGGAGAAGGTTTTATTTTCCTGGGTGAATTTAATGCTTTTTGCAGACTTATTGCTCCGAAAGTAACTCTCTGGCATGTCCATTATCATGCATTTGCTCTGCCATACTGGGACATTAATATGCAAGGCTCTTAAAAAAAGCATTTGTGCCTGAGTGCTCCTGTGGCTCTGGCAGCAGTGTCAGCAGCTCGGGGTGAGGTGACAGCCCGAAGGGTGATGGTTGTGTTACAGAGATCTCTGAAGAGTTCTCAGCCACCTTTCAATAAATGGCATTGCTCGGTGCTTTTGCAATTTTACCTCACTAAGGCACTGTGTGTTTGAATTGTCATTCACACAACGTTCCAACAGATCCCTGAACAAGGGTTCATCTAAAACTGCCAGTCTTAAAACTCCATTTATTCCTCCCCTCCTCTGAGGTGTTCAAAATTAAAACATGTCTCGGAATATTCTTGTACACCTCTTGGTTGTTTTACTTGGTGGGTGTTCACTCAAAACACAGAGTGTGTTTCCAGGTGTTGGCTTCCCAGCACCTGATTCTGCATTTTTATACGTGCTGGTAAATATGATCTCTCCAGTGTTTTACCCTTGAGTGCTAAAAGGTGGCAGAAATGTCTCCTGAACATCAGTCTCTGTGTCTCTGCCCTCCCATCTATAGAATGGTAGTGAGCTACGAAAGTGGCAAGCCTTTATTATGTGATTAAAGAAAGTGTCAAATAATATGATAATGGCAGCTCTATGGATATTTAAGAACTGATAGCTAAGCCAGGTGACTTTCTAGTAAGTCAATTGCTATTCACCTTAGAGAAATGATTTACGGCACTTTAGAGAATTTCTGTTAATCAGATAAGCCATCTTAATTGCACAGATAATGGCTTACTGACAAGTACAAGATAAAACATGGTATTTTAACCTAATTTGTTACAAATTTAAAGGCAAGTCTATAATTTTTTATTTCTTTGCTTTGGAGAGTGGCTCTCATTGCTTGTAAAAATATCCCTGGTTGATAACACGATGGACTGACTTTTTGTTTGCCAGTATCATCAGACTGTTTTGTTATATAGCTTGGACTGCACTCATGGTCATCCTTTGTGCTCAGATTTGGATGCTGCTGGGTAGGTATCTCTTCAACAGCAGAAATGCAGTTTATTAACTCTTGCTGATGAAGATGCACAGATTTCTGGCTAGCAGTCTATCGAATAAAGATCGTTCTCAAAATTAACTTTTTTGAAAAGGGGAGGTAGCAGTGTCTGCTAGCAGCTTTCCATTTATCACCAAGGAAATTCTGTAGAATTTAGTTACTGACTTTTTGAGCCTTGAAGAAGTACCAATTTGAAACTATCACAATGCAGAGAAGTAAAAACAAGTATCAAAGGGTGATTCTTTGTACGAGTAAAAAAAAAATTGTTTTAACTTGGAGCTGAAAAGTGCAGATCTTCTAATGCAATGATCAATTTATGATTTTGATCAACAAGTTGTAAGGGAGTATTCACGAAACAGGCAGATCAATAGATGTAAATGTCACAAGTGAGGTTGTTCATGACCCCGAGCAAAGCAAAGATTTGCTTTCATGTGAATGAATATTCAGTGCTGGAAACCTTGGACACAGTGCTGGAATACTGCTGTGTACAAAAAAGACTCCAAAACCCCTCTATTTTATGTGAGTTGCAACATAGAGTTGAAGGTGATAGATGGATGAGAATTCAGGGCAGAACTGTGTATCTCGGGAAGAGTAACCTCAGGGAGGATACACAGCTAACTTTTACTGGGTTTTTCCATGCGTTTGCTCCCTTTTGCCTTAGCCAAAAAAGCAGAAAAGAAAACTTTTAAAGGTGCCATCCTTTTGCCAGGAAGCTTTCTAACAGGGCAGGCCTGTACTTGTATCACATATTCAGACCAGTCTGCGAGATCTTAATCATGCTAATCTTTTAAATAATTCAGTGGCAGGCAAGATATTGACTTAATATCATAAAGTAGCGACAACGCCACAATTAATCCAAAGTTTCACAATAGCCACAAACTTGTGAAGAAAATGAAATAGTCAATGTATGCTTGTTTCCTAAAAGTAGATAGTTGAGCAGATTTGAAGGTAGGGTGGTGAATTGCTCCTCCTTTTATTCCGGGCATTTGGAGGAGAACCTCTTGGTTATAAATTTCTTAAATGAAAAATAAGAGTATCGTTTGTCCAGGACCTTGCTCGAGTGAACTGTCCCCTGCTCATAGAGCAACAGCAGGGAATATGAGCTGCCCGCAATATCAAACATGAATTTCAGCTTGGAGGGTCAGCTAGGACCATTTGAAAGATGGAATACCTACTTCTGTCAAGGAAGGCATAGCATGTCACAGTTGTAAACAAAGTGAAGAAAAAGGAGCGGAGGTTTGCCAGAGAGATGGGAATTTCTGTCCACAAATACACTGTAGTACCTCATGGCTCCATTCCTCCCAGCTTCCAACACTGCTTCCCCTTCAGTTTCTTTTCAGCTTATCAAGGCACGCATTTTCACATGTAATTTTCTCTCCTAGCTTAAATAATGCTTTATGCTTTCAGTTTGCAAGGAAACTGCTAATTAGTCTTTTTAATTTTTATCTTTTCTCTCCCTCCAACCCCCATATTTCTTCTTCATATTTTTTCTTTACATATAGAAATTTGTGTTGCAGTTTACATTGGTATTTACACTGAGGTTGCTTTCTTCAAGAAACACAGGTTTTTCTCAGGTGATCTTGATGCTGCTGTTCTTTGGCTGCCTCCATTTTTTTTGTTTTAAAAGCAGAGTCCAAGATGAAAGCATTCAGTAGCAATCAGTTTTGTCCACCTGCAGAAGACAGTGGAGAGTGCACATCTATGTGTGCCTGTGTAGTAAAGCAGTTTCCAAAGAAGAATGAGCTTTGCTGGAGTTTTCTCATATAAGTTTTCTATTAAAACAGAATGGGTTTTAGACAAGCGTGGAAAAGTGTAGCTAAAGATGTGATGTGTTTGAGCAGGATATTTATAACACTGGGCCGTAATGACTATTCCTTCTTAAAGAAATCCTCAAATGTTGCTGCATTTCTCAATTATTAGCTTTGTGCTCATTTTTTACCAAAAAATGGCAACTGCAGTAGAAGCAAGACTGTTTAGGATGGTAATTTCACACAAGCTTAGTTTTTTTCAGTACTCCTAGCTATTTCTTTTGAAATGAACTGTGAAATGCATAAATATTGGTAGAAATGCACAGCTCGCTCACTTGAATTGTCATTCTTTGACTGTATAGCAACGTTGAAGGCTTGTGGAAAAGCAGTATTGACAAAGTGTTCATAAAGTCGTGTTTGTATATGATTCCAAAACACTGAGTAATTTAATTTTCTTTGGCAACTACCGGTAGTATTTGCATGTGATTGTCCTGGAAGTAACTTAAGGAATCTGAACAGTTACTTGTGATTTGTAAAATCAGCAATACCAACGTATGTTGTTGGGGGAAGGAGCAGGGGAGATGAGCACGTGGTTTGGTGTAATTATGGGATACAGGCTGCAGTTTCACATTGATGGTGCTGCTTTTGTTCGTCAGCTGACTCCTAGGTTTGGCTTTTGAAAAAAGCATTTTCTCAAGTGCATGAGTGCGCTTTGTGTTCTGTGGTTTCTCTCCTCGAAACTGAGTGCTGATAACTATGTAGGAGAAGATTCTCTCTGGCTGTGTGTTACAGGGGTATCATGAAGGAGGCAGTGAGTGCTGGTGGAGCTGTGCTGTTACTGCAGGAGGACAGCTGTTAGCCCTTCCAGCTGGGCTCTCTGAGGAAGTCAGCAGCTCTGCGTGCTCAGGGGCCTCGTGCAGACTCGCAGGGACAGATGTTAAAGGTGTAGGAACGGAGTTTAAGTTCAGTTAGCCTGCAGTCTTCACCTGCACAAATAGATGTGAAAATCTCGCTCAAAAGGGTCACATTTGATACACTGTGAGTTCATGCACTGAGTTCTTGAAACCTTGGTAGTGAAGCTTAAGCATATTCAAGGACTGAGGTGCTGTGAAACTATCATAGTTTTGCTTCAGTGTTTACAAATCTAGTCACTGTACCCAGAGCCACAGGCCAGAGTTGGTATCTCAGATCTGTAGACAAAACTAAGGGAAAAGAAATGCCTGGCACAGGCATTTAAGCTATTCAGTATGAGACTCTGGCAAGGGTCCATTTCCACTTTTTTAAACATTGTACGTCCAAACTTTGAGGTTTGGTGTTTTGTGGGTTTGTTTTGTGTTGTTCTGATTTTGGTTTGTTTTTCCTTTTCTCCCTGTGCCCCCTCTGCCCCCAGGTTTCAAGAGGGTAGCTTAAAAATTTCTTTCTTTGAAAACATGACAGGTGTTGGTACCTACTTTTCACATCCCTCTTCTTTTACATCCAGTCATTAAGTTATGGAATCAGCCACAGAATGTGATGTTAGCAGTTTCCTGAATTTCCTCCCAATACTTAGGAGGATGATTCTCTATTTCTTTCTCTCCTCTGGTTCTGGAGGTTCAGCCCAGACTGGTGCCTGCCTGGGGAGGGAGTTGCTGTGTATAGTGGTTTAATATGCTTGTAAAGGGTGGGACAAGGCAGTCTTTCAGTACCAAATATTGAAGTTGCCTCACTGAGGGTTTTAAACTATGCGAAGCTGAACAAGCTGTGACCATGGTGTTAGACTTGCAGCACATTTCAACCACATGGATGTTAATTGGAGCAGGGGCTGGAGCTGTCCCAGTCCCAAGCAGCCAGTACCATTCTGTGTGTGATGTGATCAGTGTTTCAGTCTAAACCTGCTGATCTCTTGTGTTTTTAAAAACTTGCGTGTTCTCCTTAGTCCCAACTGTAATAGAAGACACAGCGAGCACTTGCTAGCTTAGAAACCCTATTATGTATTAGTCTGTATTTCAGTACTTTCCGCTAAATTACTCTAGGATGGATCACTTGCCAAAATCTTGAAATAAGATTAGTGATGACTGTCATGGTGTGCAAAACCTGAATGTTTCTCCTGAATAGACACTACAATGAACTATTTGAATATACACTGGATCTAAAAGACAGATATGAGGAGATTAATTTGTCATAAATATTATTTTGGTTCCCATGCTTTTGTGTCACTTTCATATCTGTGCTTTTAACTTCATACCACAACCTTATCAAAATAGTTGGATTCTTCAGACTGTATTCAGATAAGCTAAAGGAACGTAATGTGATAAAGCCTAAAAACCAATATAATCTTGTTTTCAAGATACTCCGAGATTCATTTAGTACAAGTGAGAAAATGGATATTGCCAATTTTTCTCAATTTTGAAAACTGTTGAAATCACTTAATAAAGCTCATCTGATCTGTATAAATAAAACTTAATACTGTCCTGGAGGCTAACCAATTAAAGCGAGGAGTCTGCATGCATTAATATTAATGAAAAATCTATTGATTTTAATGGTAAGGGATTGTGTTCAGTATCACGGATTTTAAGTCTTTGTGGAGTGAATGACACTTTTTAAACTCTTATTAAGTGAATGACACTTTTATATGTCATTGTTTCAGAAGTATGTAATATGTTAATAAATTGATTATGAGGAACTAAATTATTAGAAATTTTTATGATAGCGATTTTTTCATCATATAACTTTTAGCACTGGAGCTAAGTGCTGGTAGGAATTGGAGTGTAAAAGACAAGAAAGCCAGCATATGTAGCCTGTATAGCAGTCTGTATGCTTAGAGCTTATATAGGGTTCTGATCCTCCTTTGAGGGACAGTTGTGGGACAAGGGACCCCAAATTGAAGTATAAAAGTATGGACTTTAAGTTCTGCAGATAAATAGGCTTAAGTAATGATATCATACTGTACTCCTCATTTCCATCAGAGGATGATCTCTGCTAATTTTGTATTGATCTTTTGCTTTAAAAAACATACCCCAATAAAAACAAAAGCCCAATTAAATTCTTTTACAATTAAAAGAAAAAACCCAAACTGATTTCAGAGACTTAGGAAACTATGTGGAATGTCATAGCTCAGACCCCTTGAGGAAAAGGTGATTATTTTTTTCATTTTGCATTTATAATAAATTGGAATCAGCCTATTGAGAGGACTGTAGCAAAGAAAATATCTAGTGTGTGCTGTACTGGACTAATGAAAATACAGGAGCATGTGTGGGGAGATGAAGGCACATTTCTCCACATTCTTCTCTTGTTCCCTGGTACCTACCCAGAATTTTCTTGGTTGCTTTTGTCTAAACAGACGTCTGGGGTTTTCACTTCATCTTAATCATCTTTGGAACATCCATAATCAGCTTTTGAGCTTCAATTAAGGTTAATGCTCGTTGAGGGAAGCACATGAAGTGGTCTTCTGGGACCTGTTGAGCATATGTGCACAATAGTACGTCTGATGCACTTTTCAGGATTGGCCAAGTATACTTTGGTAGAGTAGATAAATTATGCATTTTGTTAAACTTGTGCCTCTATAACAGATCTGCTAAGTATGATGAGTTTTTACTCTAAGTGGATATAAACCTATTTCTAAAATTGGTGTGCTTTGTTTGGAGATTTACCTTCAGAATACCTAATGAATGTTTTGGTCTCTGCCTTTTCTGTCAGCAGCACTTCTTACAATGTGATTATGAAAATGAAATGAATGCAATGAATGTAACTAGAAAAATTTCAGAAGGCTAACAAAAATTTGCTGCTCTTTTGAGACCTGAAAGTTTCAATTATATTCCCTTCCTCTTGAAGAAAATACAAGTGAGGGTTTGAAAATAATCTGCCAGCGATTAAACAAATAGGTTCTCCAGATTGCTGTAGAGCAGTCAGCTCTTCCAGAGGAGAAACAGTGATGCCAGCATAGAAGTAACCATACTCTGTGTCAGGGAATACCTTTCTTTTAACTGTATCTGTCCATTCAAACAAGGACTGTGTGTGAAATTCTGAAAAACTACTCTTCCTGTGAGTCAAGAGCTCAGGTGTCCAGTTATCCCTTCCACCAGAACTGATTTATTTTTAAGAGCTGTTCTGTGTTTCTGTGTCTGTGGTGGACCCCAGTGACGAACCTCACTCTGCTGCTGTTAGGAACAGAACACTCACAAAGCTCCCCAGGGGCTCCATCATCCATCTGAAGGTAGTGGGACAGGCAGAAACCTTGTTCTGATTCCATTTAGTTGATCAAATGGCTAATGGGATGTGAAATACAGACAAACTTGTCTGCAAGATGTTTGCCATCTGTCTGTCCTTTGGAAGCAGATGAACGTGTCTGAGCTCTTTGGGAGAGAACACGCACAGAGCCTTTCTAGTGGCTCTGAGCACCTGGCATTTGGAAGTTCTTGTACAGTGGAGGAAGAATTAGGCTGACAAGACTGAAATCCTTCACATTTAACTCAACACTGGTGCTTATGGACTGGAGGAAAAAGAAAGCTCCTCTTATATCTTATTATGATTATTCTGTCATGATGAACCAAATAATAGAACTGGTTTCTGCAGAAGAGAATGCTCCTGTGTTTGAAATGACTCCTTTTGTTTGGACAGTATAAACTTCAGTTTGTTCCATGAGTCATGTAATCCACTAATATATATCAGCATAATTAAGCATAATAAAAAATAATTGTTTACAAGTAAATATGCTGAGAAGTGCAATATTTTCTAAATACTTCAAAAGACATCTAGAGAACCACTTTTGTGGGACAAGTATATTTTCTATTTGCCTGGGGTTTTTAAAGGTTGTTCTGTTATCAACTTGTCTGAGGATTCATTGGTGCTCGCAACAATTTCCAACACATTTTCTTCATAGTTCTATTTCAATACTGAAATTTATTCTTGTTGTACTTATTGATATTGATATTTCTTTTTGCTGTAAAACAAAAGTTAGTGATAACCTTGCCTAAGGAATTGTTTTTCCTGTCAGCTGTCTGAGTGATATCCCCTTGTCACCTGTTTACTCATCTCTATTTTCGTTTTTTTTCCCACTGAAAAGAACAGATTATTTTAGGAAATGGAAGAGTAAAAAATCACTTAGAAAAGTTTTGAGGAAACTGCTATGAAATGCATGAGTTTCATATAGATTTTCTGCTTCCTGGCCTCTCTTTGATACTGATATTTATAGCAAAACACTACTGTCTGCTTGTCCTTGGTTTCTGCGAATACTTTTTTGGCAGATCTACTGTATGAGAAATGCTTTAGCTGTAGTCTGAAAGACTTCTTGCTGTGGGCTGGAAAACATTTGTCACAACAGTACTGGGCTTATACTGCTTGAGAGAGGGGAAGAAAAATATAGGGCATGTGTGACTCTTGTACCTTCCTGGTGGGTTCAGGAGCTCGGGGAGAGCAGGGGGATCTCAGTCAGACTGCAGGAAGGTCTTTAGCCTTCAGATTGGGGTGTTCCTGCCCATCCCATTCACAGAAGGACAGGCAGTATGTTGGAAGGTGAGCTCTGTTTTAGAGATGTGGCTTCCAGCTGGTTTGGTGTTTGCCAGATCATTTCTGTCTCCTCTTCACTCACACCAGGTGAGCCCCAGTGACACCTCTGGGCACTTCATTCACACAGTGTCCTGGCTGCAGGCTCGAGGGCCAGCAGAGCTGTTTGGGCTCTGTCCTGTTGGGAATATTGTCATCTCAGCAGCATCTGCTTTGGTGGTGGGAAGATGGGAGTTTTAGATAGAAGACCAGCTCTTTACCAGTTTGCCCTGCCCCATCGTCTGCAAAGTTGAAAAACTACGAGAAGTAACTTTGTATTTCTGCAGACTCACCTTCAGCAGGAAAGTATGGCTGCCACTCAGCTCTGGCTAATGAATGTTTTTGAAAATGTGGTGATGAATAAAACCTTAAAAGTAAAGTTTTCCAGTGACTGAATGTTTTACTTTATACTCCGTTTGTGCTTCTGCGAATTATAAAGCACAAGCGTAGGCTAAGAACTTCAGCTGACAGAAAGATTTTCAGTTTTGGTGAAGCCCATAGAGCTGTGTTGGTTTTGAGTTATTTTTCCTGCAAGTTTTTGTTGCGCTGAATTCTATTTAAATGCTGTTGTGGTTTACAGTCCTACAGACTGTTCTATTATTGCTTATAAACATAAAAGGCATATGTGTTTTCATAACCATGATTGAAAGAGCTTGCTGCTTTCCAAGCATGACAGTGCAAGTTTGAGTCTGCACTAAAATATGTTTGTTGATGTGTCATTTTTTAATGATTTTACTGTTTCAGAGGAAAAAGGGTTGTGCCAAGTCAATGTTTTAGTTACCTGCATGCAAAAGGAAGGGAAAGTGCCTCCTGACATGAAGATGTTTACTTGGGTTTGTGTATTACTTAATGCACTCTTGTATTATCATAATTGTTTTTTCTCTGTTATGCCCCATGTCATATTGGGGCAGTATTTTCAGGGAGTTTTGGCCTAAATCATAAAAATACTTACAAAGCTGTTATTATATTCCAGTTTCTCATCTTACCTTCAGAAATAGCTTTATAAGCTTAAGTTTCATTCCAAGTCAATGAATCACACATTCCTGTGTGCTTGCAGCCCTTTTGAAACAAGGTTTAAGACATTTTGTGCTTCATTCCTTAAGGAACGTTACCAAGTATGCTTGAAGGGCTGGGATCTGAGAGGGAGAAGAGTCCAAATCTTCTCATCTTCTGAAGTTAAATTTGCCTTTGTAGGGAAACTGGATGTGTGCACGAGGGAAGGGACAGATTGGACTTTTATTTTTTATTAGGGGGAGGGGATGGGTGCAAGTTGGAGTTTCTAGGGAGGTTTTGTTGTAATTATTTGTGGAATGAAAAAGAGGTATCAAATCAAAGATTCAGCCCAGGTAATTGTTATAGCCCATGCCATTTGAAGGGTCTGACTTGGGGGGAAACCCCAAATAAGTCCTCAGGAATACCCAGTTTCTAAGAGGAAATGAGACAAAGGAGATGAGTTACGTTCACGGCTTGTTTCTTCCCGTTCCGAAGGATGTTCTCTTGGCTTGTCTGAGACAGCTCTAAATTTAGAAAGCATATCAAACCCCAGCTTCTGAAGGGGCCCGCAGGCGTGTGAAGGCGCCTGTGTGGAAGTGCAGTGTTGTTTCAGCAAGCAGGGAGGGCTGCGGCCGCTTGCGCTGGCAGCTGGAAGTCTGCCACTGCTCTTCATTGTTCAATGCCTTTGCTGCATAAGGCAGAGGAGACGGGGACCAACGTGATTGTCAGTGTTGAAAAGTAATTACTGAGAAATCTCAGCTTCAAATCTTGCCACCCTTGCACTCCCCAGTCCAAATACCTGCCAACATCACTCACCGAGGCCACTTGTTTTGTTGCACCCCTTGCTATTCTGGTTTCCTCCTCGCTGTGACAACACCTCACCGTGAAAACCAAGGGGTTAATGACAGTGAAGAAAAAGGGAGATGGTGTTTGCTTTCCCTGTGACTACTTAAAGTTTGATATGACAGCCTTAACACTCACCTGCCCAGGACACGTGCCCATGTCAGTGTTCAGACTGTGGGTGTCATGTCTCCTGCTCAGGGTGGTCATCTGTTACTGAAATATTTTTTAGTGTAATAAAATTATTTTCTAAGCCTTTTCTCTCTTTTTTTCCTTTTGTTTCTTTTCTCTCTGTCCTGAACGAAATAACCTGATATTACCCAGATTTTCCCTAGTTTGTACCTGTCAAAAGTCTTCACATTTTGTCAGTTAACCGTTTTGTGAAATCCCGTGCAGGTTTTCTATTTCCCAGTAGGGTTTGGTTTCTGGACAAAGCTGAAGAAAACTCTTCAGAATAAGGTGGAGAAACATTCTTTACCTAGGTGTGTCTTCCTGAGTGATGAGTAATGGAATGGCTTGGTCCACATTCCTATTCCCTAATGCCTCTGATTGTTACAACTGCTTTACCCTTGCAAGTCAAGTGGTTTATAGGGAGGACTCTCCCCTTGTGCACAGGGCTCCCTGCACCAGAATGAGATTCTCTGACTTGCCTTCCTTTTGGCTTTTTTCAAGCTTTTAACAGACTGGTTTGTTCCAGTGGTTTTGTGTGCTGAGTTTGGTCAGAAATACAATTGTTTTCTGCCAAAAAAACCTGTCTACCATCCATTACTAGAGAACAGCTTGCTTGCTCATAAGAGTTTTATTCTTTGTCATTGGAATATTGTGAACAAAGATATTGCAGGATATGTCTAAACATAACTTTGCTTTTCTGACTGAAAACTTAGCAGCGCTGCATAGGACAGTCTGATACCACCCTCGTGCCCCATGCCCAGCTGAGGAGGTTGAACTGAACCTTGTGGTGTTTGGCTTGGTCTTTTGTAATAGAAAAATTTTATGGAGCATTTAATCATCTGCTTTTTCAGCGTCTGAGAGGTTGATGATGTTGTTCGTATCAGAGTTTGAGGGAGTTGTAAATGTGGTTACATGTAGCTAATTCTGTTTCCCTATTTAACAGCATTTTCTGTGTGAAGTGGAAGTACATTGATTAAGTGCTTTGATATTGTTTGTTGCCTAAGCCAAGTCTGTGTTTTGTTCTACTGATGTTTTGTTGGAATTGAAATTATAAACAGTTTTAGCAATACTGCCCATTTTTAGCAAAGTAGCCAATAAGTTTTGGCCTTTATTAGCACAGGTTACTTCAATGGTAATATATCCTTCCTCATGAGGAAGAAACATATACTTAGTTACACTGTGTTTTAAACAAAATGTTTGAATGGTGATCTCTAGAAACGTGGCCAGCCAGCTGCCTTGTGATGTGCCTGCAGAGTTTCTATTTAGAAGATGCTCTATGCAGTAACCATCTCAAATATGTTCCTTAGCAGTCTCTGGATGAGGATAGGAATACACAAAAAAAAGGCATTCTGAAAAAGGACATGTAATGAGCCCATCGTGGAGGAGAACTAAATTGTTTGGTCTAGTGCTGTGCAAGACAATTGCCAGAGGTATCTTAGAGGGGAAAGGAAGCTCTTCTTAATCAAAACTGACTGATAATTCATGAGGGTGAACATCTTGAACAAAATTACGCTACTGCTTATATATCCTAAGCATATGTGATAGGCTGCCTGTGTTACACTTGTAGCTGCTTAAAAAGCTGCAGTTCTAATGTTGTTCCTTATTACTTTATTTCAACTGAGTTTGTTGTCCTCACACTGGTGAAAGCCCCACACTGGGCCCGCCTGGCCAGGAGAGCTACTCGTGTATTCTCAGCTTTTGGGGACACTGATGCTTGTTGGAATTCCCCCAGTAATGCCACTGCCCTTTCCAGGGATGCTGCTAAAACATTCCTAGGATTTCAGAGTCCTCACGGGTGTTTTTTGGTTTCATTGCCCCCCGTGTATCCCCAGCCTTCCGTGTGGTGCTGCCCAGAGCAAGGGCAGGGGATGGCTGTGGGGGTGGGTGAGGCTCCCGCAGCCTTGCTGTTCGAACTGCTGGGCACCAAATGCACTGTCTGGGCTTTGCATCGAAATCATGGCATGGAAACTGCATGGATAACTCCTGCCCGTGCTTATTGCGTTGTGTCCTGCCTTCTTAAACGCTCAGTAAAATCTGTAAAACAAAAGCGATCTGGTACCTGTGCTTTAGGGGACAAATGGTTGGTGGTACGTCTAGGGTGCCATGCTAGTTTAAGTAAACAAGGATTGCTCCTTCATTCTCACAGGACTGTGTGGAGAAGAAGTCCTGCTGCATCAGTGATTAGTGGAAAATAAAACTGAGGTTCTGTTGTTTTGGTTTTTTTTCTTTTTTCCTAGCTGTAATCTCCCATGTGTTCCAGTCTGAAAAAATACCAAATATTTACATGGAAATTTGGAGATCATTGCTTTAATTGGTATTGAACTTACTTGGCAAAGAGGGGTAAGCACCACAAGAAGCATTCATGAGCTGTGTGAAGTATCTTAAATGAATTTGTCATCTTAATGCTGACATTTGAAATACTGGCCTAAGTTTGGTTTTTATTCAAAGCAAAAGTAATGTTCTAGCTGATTAAAAATTCATCTGATAGCAAAGTGCTTTGATTTTCTCTTTTTACCACCCCCTTTTTTTCTCTTTTTCTTTGACTGGGCTGCTTGAAAAGTAGAGAAGGAAAGGGCACTGGTGCACCTTTTGCTTGGAAGATCTGAACAGAATGAAGAGTAGTAATGGGGATATCTTTACATGTGGTTGTAAAAGGAAAAGCTCTATACTGCAGAAGGGGATGGTGTTGAATAGCTTTGGATGTAGGGGACTGTATTGGGGTTTTTTATGTTGGTAAATAATAAAATTCAAAAATAGTATTGTGAATCAAAAATTAAATAAGATTTTAAGAGAGTATCCATGTTTTTAAGGGAAGAAAATATAGAAATTACTGTACAATCTGAGGTAAATGGAGCAAGGAGGTAGTAGCACTGATAGAAGGCAATTTTATCGGTATTGAGTCCCTGGGTGATGAAGAGTCTATATATTGTGATTTTTATTTTTTCCCCCTTCAAGCCCATGTGAAGACGAAAGCCTAGCTTGAAATAACCTGACAGCCTAAATGACACGAAACAGGGCAGTGCAAATGTGAACTGAGTGTTTTTGTGGAGCCTTGTAGTCAGCATTCATTTCAAAGCTTTCTTTCCAACCTATTTGTGTGTGGTATTTGTCTTCATGTATGTATGTAACACCACCTGCTCTGTGCCTCTGAAATTTTCGGGAGATCAGCTTAAAGGAACCTGAAAATGTCTTTCTGTATGAAGCACCGCTGGGCATTTTGAACATAAATCTTCTCAATGCTGAAATTTCTTCCTCAGCAAAGCACATCCCCACTCACTCAGAATTGTTTCGGAATTCTTAAGATCATTTGCAGTGTCTTTAATATGAAGATAAATAGAACTTCAACTATAATAATGGAATTTTCTGTTTTCTTATGTGTGTTATCCTGCAGGTTAAAATCGGGAGGAAAAAACCAGACCCAGAAGCATCATTGACTGGGTAGATTTTTCAATATGAATCGTGCTTTTAGCAGGAAGAAAGGTAAGTAATTTAGCTTATATTTCATGGAGACATAAATGCCCTGTAAAAATTCTTTAGAATATTAAGAATTATACAAGGAAACACTTAATCATTGCACTATCTAGATAGAAATGAGCAGCCTTCTAGAAGATGTACAGAGCAAAGCATTCTTGGTTGGTAGTTACAGAGCTTTCTGCATTCTAAGGCTGAAGTTGAATTCAGTACTTTTTTTAATTCAGGATGTGTGTACACACACACATATAAATACATATACACAAAATACACATTCTATTTTCTTTTCTTGCCTGCATACACCAAAGGATGTGCTGGAGGGTTTCAGAACTTCTAAGAGTCAGTGACTTTTCTTTATATATATTCATTGGATTCTTATTCTTTTTTCAAACGATGTTTAATATACTTGAAATATCTCATGCAGCAGGGTATTTTTTAGCTGTAAGAAGCAATTCTGGATTTGTAGGAATCTGAAATGGCATGCTTTCCAAAAGGATATCAAACCACTAAATATTCAGAGTTATATATGTTGCTCCTCTGGCTTGCTTAGTTTCTTTTCATGGTCTGTTTATGATTAAACATGAGTCTTTAGAAGGAGCATTAGCGATGCAGCTTTTTTACTGACAGTTTTGTTGCTATTTCCCCCATTTGTTTGTAAGGTAGAAAATACTCAGTAGGTCTCATTTCTTGATTTTTCATGTTTTCTTTTAAAGGTCCCTAAGTGTGGCACACACTGAGGTGAAGCCCTTGCATGAATAAAGTACGTGTAACCTCAGTTGGACTGAGCATAAATAATTTGTTTATGTAACAAGAATTTCTGCTTTGGTATCAATATCAAAGCTGGAAATAAAAGGGATCTGAATACTTAGGCCAACATGAAATGAAAGCATCACTGCATCCTTGTGTGTCTAGGGCATTTGTTTGTTAAAGCCAGATGAATCAAAGTAAGAGAAGTAGTCCAGAATATCAGCACGTGATCACAAAAGGAAGATACACTTACAAAGGCTGCAAAATAGGATGAAAGCTCTTTTAACACCCCGACAGCAGAAGGAAATATGCTGAAGCCCATAGCCCGTGCTCTCCTTAAGCACTAATGTATTTCCTTTTGTAGGTAATTATAACATTGCTATCAGCAGATCTGTACCTTTCAGGTGCTTGATAGTGTTGCCAAGCTCCTTCCAGATCATTTGAGAAACCGTTTCAATATTCTTTAATTTTGGATTGATTCATCACAACTGAGAAAGAAACTTGGGGACTGTAGGTGTCTAGGAGACCATGTGATTATTTTCCTTTCTTTTTCCCCTTATGACTTCTGATAATGTTTGAAGCTCAGCCTGCCATGTTTCAGAAACAGACCAGTTGTGTTTTACTGGGTATTTTCTCAGAGTTTTGACTTGGACTCAGAGTGCTAAAATGCTCTGTCACTATTTCTTACTGCCCTTGGCAGTTTCTGCATCTTGCCTTTATCATCAGATTGTGAAGTTGTATCCTCAGTTTCCTGGGATCATTTGGGGGGTGTCGATTAACTTCTCTCTGTTTCCATTTCTTCATAAGAAAATTCTTACTAATTTCTTACTAAGTCCTTACCTAAATTTTTGGAATTTCATTGTATTCAAAGACATTTGCTTTGTTGTTCAGTTAATTTTGTGTGCTGTTCTCTTTATCCCAACAAGAAAAAAAGTACCATATAAAAGCTGTCAGGCACAATGAAACGCAATTAGTGTGAATTCCTAATAATGATTCAGAACCTGAGGAGACAGAGGAATTCAATGCTGTCATCCATTTATTTTACTCATAGTAACACTCATGACATTTCCATTCTCATACCCTAGGAAAGAAACAAGTTTCAGTTAAGCGATTGTCAAGAATAAGTGAAAATTACATATTTTTAATGCAAATTGAAGTTCAGAAGAACTTGGCTCTGTCAGTGTTCGTGTATAATAACTGCATTTAAAAACAGGTTCAATTGCTGAGCGTCCTTTATTGTATTTGATTTTTTCCCCCCAGATCTCAGAGATTCAGTGATTTCCATTTCTTGATGGGTTATTTATGGGTTTCTTCTGTCCATGAGAGTGTGGACAGTTTGAGGAGTTAACTGTGTGGCTGCTGTGGTTTCCCAAGCAGTTCTTGCTAAACCAAATCCAGTTTCCAGCTGGCTGTTCTGGTAGGGTTTGTGTGAATTACGAGTTCTCAGTGCTCTGTTACTTTGAAGCTACAAAAACAATAGCCTTGAATCCATAGGATTGTGAAGGGAATTTAAATAGATGTAGCTGATTCTTTGATAATAGCCAGAGATTATATCTGAATTGGGCAGATTTATAGAATAAACATTCCCTAATGTTCATTGTGGTGGTCAGCCTCTCTGAGTCCTTTAATATGAGGTGTATAGAGAAGGTAGTTGCATGTGCCATAGCTCCCATCTTTTTGAACTGGGCAAACTGGGGACTAGAATGGCTGGGACTGTGCTGTTCTTGCTGTTAAGCTCTATTCTCATGCCATCACCTGATTCAAGCAACAAAACCTTCCCTCTGAATGTTCAGGAAATTATTTAATTTACAGATGTTGGTAGGCAAAGCAAGAAAAGAAGCTGTAAAAGCAAAGTTTCTTTATTTTTTTCCCCTTTTTCTTCTTTTGGAGGCTGGATAGCAACCTGTACTTTCACGAAAGAATTGCAATGAAATATGAGTTGCTAAGACAGAAAGTGAGCTCTTTGTAAAATTAATCCTCATCCTTTACAGGGAAAAGTTTCCTATAGATAAGATGTGTGGCATGAGTGTTTATGGAGAGAATCTGTTATGGGAACAGCAGCTTTGTCATAAATCAGAGCAGTGCTCTTGAGAGCGCGCACCTCCACTTTCAGCATTACCAGTACTTCATTTTGCAGCACAATTTCTTACTGCAGGTATCATATCTGCAGCCAGTACTCAGTGTAAGTTTATTTTTGAGGGTCATGGTTTGGGCATGAAATAGCCACTTCAGCTGACAAGGTGTGCTGAGTGCTCTGGCCTTAAAAAAGTGCTGCAGCCACTGCCTGTCTGACTGCCCGAGATTTAGTACAAACCAGAACTAACCTGGAGAGTTTGTTTGTCTTTCTGTTGGAATTATTTTTACTTCTCTGATAGTCATTTTAGTTGAAGGGTTAATTGATTTGCTTAAATCTCAAATTGAAAAAAATCAAGCTGTTCATCTTTCATCCTAATAATGACAATGAAAAATATAAGAAAATGTGAAGTTTAAACAAATTCAGCTTGTTTCATAAAGTACTTATGCAGGTAATGATAAGTAAATGGAATCTTTCAGCAGTCCAGGTTGTGATATCTGGTCTCTTCTGCTACCCATGGTCTTGTATAACAGGGAACCAACCTGTCGGCACTAACATTGGCATAAAGGTTCATTTCAGGTTTAAAGCTGATATCAGCACTTGCTGGTTTAAGTTGCATGTTGTAATATGGAAAAAAAACATTCAAAGAAACATTCTCTCTTGACTTCAGTAGTTTGGTTGGACTAACAAATAGGTGTGTTATGGAGAAAATTCTCAGTTGCAGAAATACTACATGACTCTACAAACTCTACAAAACCAAACATTCTGTTTCCCATTCATTGATCAATGAATGCAGTAAATTACATTGAAAAGATAGATTATCTTTTTTTTAAGGATCTCTTTCCTTCTCCCACAAAAACAAATTGATGAACAATTTATGTTCATGTACGTTCTTGTTGTTTTGTTGTTATGACAAAGCTTGTGAAAACGTTTGTGTATCTGTCACACTTTTGGAAGCTTGCTTTTGTATGTGATCCAGTTTTGGGGAAGGGGTTTTGAAGAGTCCTCTTTACTTTTCATTTTCAATTTTTCCTTTAAAGTCACACGTGGTAGCATGCTCACTTTGAAATGCTGTGATGCAAAAAGTCTGTAGTGCAGATGGAAGTCTGTTCAATTTGAAATATGTTTACATCTTGATAAATTCAGTCACTCTTTTAAGTAACTTAGGGATATTAATATAATTCTCCTGTAAGAGATCTCTCTAAATGCTATATTGTTATGTAAATTTTTCTCATTCTTAGTATATTTGTATCTAAACTGAATTACTTACTTGTTCTTAATTTAGACTTGATTTTGTGATGTGATTTATTTGCATAAACAAAATAGAAAACATTATCTATGGGAGTTTTGTTTCGCTGATTTTTTTTTTAGCGAATGGAGTTGCCTTGCATAAATGGGTTTGGCACAGTTTACTGATCCTGTATCCTTTTATTAAAAGATGCTAGTGTAAGAACTGGTGCATATAAGTAAGCAAAAAATAACTAGTATTTCCTGGCTTTTGCCTCATCAGAAATGTGAAAGAAAACTACTGTTCCTTCCAGACAGATATATCTAAATATGGAATGACTGTAATCCAAACCCTCTGTGAGCAAAAGATTGAAACTTTTTGAGTGACACAAAATAGTTCTAAAATGTAGATATATATGTCTACTGAATTACAGTGGCTGAAAGGGGTGAGGTTGTGGAGGATGTAGCAGTTGAATTTAGTTTTTTCTTTTTTGCACCCCAATAGTCCTCCTCCATCCCATAAAGAACGTCAGCCTTAGTTTCCTTATGACATGAAGTTCCATGTATGCAGAAATCTAAATTTTCAGGGTTTTTTTTCCGTATGATAGCAGTTAATAAGGTGGATAATTGCTGCCAGTTACCAGCTAGTGAGATGTAGATGGTCTTTATAATGCTAAATGGAATATATCGAAGTAATGGCCTGTTTTAAATCATAAGTTTCAGCAAAAACATTTTTGTGCAATGGCTTTTTATGGGTCTTATTTATGAAAGTGTAGACAGATGCATTTAATGGGCGGGGGCTGACATATAAAAAACTGCAATCAAAGGTTATAGGATGCTCTTTTATGTGAACGGACTGGCTATAATATGATCTTTATTTTTATTATAAACATATGCTGCATTCCATAGATGACAAATGTTTTATTTTATATTTTTTCTCTTAATGGGCAAACAATAGGTGAAGGCCCAAAAGAGTGATGGGGAAAAGTGTAGTCCTAAATACTTTCCTTCTCTTGGAGCTGATTTCACAGCAGTGATTTAAACAAATGGCCTGTTGTGTGCTGGGCTTCCACATTAAGAATAATGATAAAAAACATAAAGAGGAGGTACTCATGTAGTTTTAGAGGCATGCAAGTAGCCACAGGCTCCCACACTGTGGTCTTCAGATATTCTTGTGGTTGCACTTTATTCTTTCATAAAAGCATTCACCTCTCAGGGCAGAGAGGAAAAAAAAAAAACCGAAGAAACCAAAAAAAAAACCCAACTAACCAAAACTAGGTTGAAATTTCCTCCTCTGCCTCCGTGGCAAAAAAGCTGCTGCTTGATATTTGTAGGATTTTTTTGAATGAAAAGTTTTTCAGGAGTAGTGTGGGAGGAAAAGAGGGCGCTTGTTTGGTATGACAAATATTTCTGTATTCAGTTGGTCTTGACACAAAAATCAGTTAATAGTTTTATAATATCTCCACAAAGAGGTCATATGTATTCCAGTTACTGTTCCTTGTCTTTATAAATGTGGGGTCATGTGGAAAAGCAACATTCAGGGGCCAAGGCCCTTTTTTGGATTGATTTCTGACTGTTTTTTGAAGTACTGTGTGTACTGTTGTTCTCCTTAGGCTATGGCAGCATCCATTCAAGTACACCAGCAAGGAGACCTGCAGGGTTTCCACCTTCATTTGGCAAGGACCCAGTGGTCTTCTCTTGGTGGGACAGGGAAGTGCTCAGTCTGGCAGTTTGTGTGTTTGCAAACACTCGTATGCAACTGGACACGTATTTATGGTAGTATATTCACATTCCGAAAGCAGAAGGGACAGCTCTAATTGTTTAGGGGAAAAAAAGGTTACAGTATGTCCTCAGAGGAGGCATACAAATGAGGAGTGTTCTTTGGAAATCTTCTCCGAAGGATTCTTGGGTCTGTGCAGCTAAGCCTGATTTTTGTTTTCTTCCTGGTCCCATGAGAACAGGAGGATAATTTCCTGTTGCTTATTTTATCTGTGTTATCTTCAAAAATATATTGCAGAACTGATCTTGTCTCTTGCCTGCTGTAAGGAACATTCTCAGCAGGTTAACAATGATATTTACAACAGTAACTATTTGTTACTTCTCCAAAACCTCAGGAACTCCTTTCCAGAAGACACGTGTGCTGCTGAACCGTAGGCACAAGTACTGGCTTTGCAATGGCAATGGCATGGAAGGAGTCTGAGGCTTTTTGGCTTCTACCCTATTAAAATTTACACAGCCGCAGCCCAAGTGCTTGAGTTACACAGGTACACTGTGAGATAACTGGATGAGTATCTAGTTAAAAGCAAAATATCTTATCCTGTGTGAAATAAATTAGGGGTGTACCAACAGACCTTGACGGGAATCACAGTGGCTACTTGGTTTCATAAGAATGTGTCCCATAAAGCTTCTGGAAAATTGCAGAGAACATCCAAAATAGATCACTCAGGAAAACACTGTTTTGTGAAATCAAATCCTTTTGGTACATAAAAGGATGTACCTTGGGTACATAAGCAAGAGGAAGCTACAGATATGCATATTTTAGTTGCTCTCGTTGGTTGCTCAAACTCCTTTCTTCTGCTTCCAGTTTGAATTTTAAAGAAAGTTCCACTTAAACTTTTATATCACATTGTTTCAGTGTTCTGGAATCAGAAGATTAAAATTCGATTTTAATTGTATATTGAGATTGTTATTTCTGCTCCTTTTCCTTTGTTTTGACCTGTCTACATAATGATCTTACTTTAACAGTAAGAAATTCTTTGAAATCTTGCTTTTTAAACATTTTTTACAAGTTTAATTGATACTCCTCCAAATTTATTTGTACTAATACTGGAATAGTTCACTGAACTCTTTTTATACAAAAAGACTACAAAAGTGAAATATGGAGTTGGAGGTTTGATCTCTACATAACATCTTAGTGAAAATTTGTGAAAATGTGATCACTTAAAATAAATTATGTTATGCCAGTAATCTTTCTTGACTTCAAGTAGAAGCTTTTATCAAAGACAGTGGAGCTCTTTTTGTTACTAGAAGACATGTGAGGCATGGCCTAAATAGTTCAGATTTACTTTTCTTGGTTTTGTCCCCTTTGGTTTAGGAAGCTGAACTTGTTAAAAGTTCTTAACATCAACAAATTAAAAGTGCAAAAACAAAGATTTGCTCATCACTGGTCAGTTGCACCAACGCTTTCATCCTATTTTCCTGTATTGTGAAAACCTACGTATTAGCATTCATATCTCAAAAACATATAGTACAAAATGTGTAGGCTATGCAGTGAATGTTACTGTTGAAGGAAATGCAAATATTAGGCTTATTTTCATTTTGTAACTATGCCAACCCAGCATTCTATGACACCATTTTGCAATTATAGCAATCAGCTGTTTAAAACCATTTGCAAGGTCCTAAATATTATGAGAGAAGGACACAGGCAAAGCATTCTGCCAAGCTCACTCTGTTCTAGGCAGATATGGCTCTTTTCTTGGCAAAGAATAAATATGCATCCAAAGAATATCTTATGTTCTGGGGGAAAAAAAAAGAAAAAAATAACAAAATAACTATTTTTGTCTATTAATGACTGTATATTGATGGGCATTTTTCTCTATATGTTTCTAGGGAAGGCTCTGACTCATAATTTCAATTGCTTAGTCATAGGAACCTGTTAATAACTTTAATAAATTACTGCTATCAGACACCTAGACTTTACTCAGTCATTCCTCTAGAAAGTGGCTGGAACAAATGCTGCAGCTGAACGATGCAATAATATAGATTTGTATATGTAGGTAGATTTGTTTGTTAATAGTATTTCGGTATGACATTCTGATGAAAACTCTGGTGCCAAGCATTAAGTCTCAGACCTCAGCCTATCCGTTCATTGTTACCTGCACTGGTCAAGAGGACAGATGCTACCTTGCTTGTCTGACCAGAGTAAGGGAGGCTTTATGAGAACCTTCCTGTCACTGCTGCAGTCAGAATGAAGGAAATTATTTAACAAGGTGACAGTTCTTGCATATCCCGTTGTGAAGGTTTTGTTTCTTTACAGAAAAATAGATAACCTAGGAATAATGAAAGAGAGAGTACTTATGTACATACACTGAAGCAAGTAAGCTGTTTGTTCCTGAGGCAGTAATACCTAGATGTAGCACGGACCTGCTGGGATGATATCTTCTTCAGGAGACCCTTATTAGGCTGCTTGTCACATAAAATATTTTTTTCATACCAAGTTTTGTAAAACAGGAAGAAAAGACAGTTCCAAGATTTCTTCTGTTAGCAATAAAAGCATCCACTGATGTGAAAGGATTTTGATTCAGTGAAGAATAAAGGCTTTAGTTTCTACCTTTTAGAAATTACTGTATTTTCTCTGTGGCACTAAAAAAGAAAAAGTTGAAATCAGAGACTTTGTTCATCATAATGAATGGCCACTAAGTCTCAAATGCTTTGATAAACACTTTAGAAACATTCATTAATTAATATGACTTAATGTTAATGAATTAATAATGACAGTGGGGTTTAGGGAGGCAGTTAACTAGAGCTGCACTGTGAATAGGCCGTTCTACAATCTCTTTGGGCAGTAATACGCAGAGAAATTAATCTCAAAGGGAGAACAATTTCTTGGCACTGCGATCGCTTTCCTTTTTGGTAGATAAATGGTCAGCTGTGCTGTTATCTAACCTAATGTCACCCTCCCCTGAGTGCAGCACAGTTGTTCAGGGTCCTTGATGAAGTCCCCAGTCCATTGCCTTCGGTGTGTGATTTGTCAGCACACATTTGTCCCTCTGGCCCGGCTCTCCGGGTGCCGCTGAGCTCTGCCATGGCTCACACACAGGGCCCGGCTGTGTGGGACCCAGCAGTTGGTGTGAAATGCAGATTGGGAAGGAACCTCCCCTTTGTAATGGTAACGGGCTGGAGTGGTTCAGGGGGCTTAGAAAGGAGAGAAGGCTCAATTCTGAGCAGCATTAATCCTCTGCCCATGGAAGTGCCCAGCTCCTGCCTCCGCCCTTGCAGTTCAGTCTGCCAGACCCTTGGGTCTCCCAGTGTTAACTTGATGCAGTTCTCCCTTAGCAGACTGGTGTGTGCTGGCAGGAACAAAACCTGAGAAGCTCTCACCCAGGTCAAATTCCCTTAAAAACTGGGTAGGCTGCTGTGCTGCTGCTCCGGGGGCTCTCTGTGCCTGTGCCACACACTGAGCACGCCATGCACATGCTGAGGTGGTGTGGAGAGGCTCCACACAGGATTGCCAGTCCTGGTTAATCAGGGCTGTGATTTACCCTGTGCCCTTGAAATCAGAGTGGTGACCCTTTTTCTCACCTCTTGTTCCACACAGTGCCAGTGTGTGTGGCAAAACCACCACATACTCAGCTTTTAATTTCTCATACCTCAGTTAAGCATAGGTTTTATTGGACTCTGAATGGCTCAAACTCATAATTCTCAAAACCTCAATTCTCAAAAAACAACTGAGCACTTTTTTAGACTTTAATGTAAGCTCTAAGGCAACCTAGGTTGAGAACTTCAGACAAGATCTACGATAACTGTGGTTTTCACCCAGTGTAACAGCATGAATCTTTTCACTTTCTATTACTGTTAACATTAGATGCATGTGATTGTCAGGTTTGGTTAATCTGTGTTTTAGGTCCTTTCTTTAGGACCTACTGTTTTATTTAGCTGGGAAGTGTCCAGAACTCTTGCTGCTGTGTAACTAATAAAATAATAATATGAACTGTGATTTTCACCGTAGCGTTTCATATTTTGCTGGTTGCTTCAGGATGAACAATTAAGCTTTAAGCTGTGAAAACTCTTTAAAAATTAAATTAGGTGAGGGATCATGCAGACCACAAGCCATATCTACATCAGATATTTGAGCAATACCTCTATTATAGGTTTTCTTTTTTCATGTTTTTCTGGTTTATTGCATGCAAAATGTCTGAACTTTGGTCTTTCTCAACTGCTGTGAAATCAAACCAATTCTAAGCAGTATTTCAAACAGCTGCTGAGGGTGATGTAAGCCCAAAATCAGACCTTACAATTCAGAAGGAGATGCTGGTAACAAACTACCCCATAACAGCTTGCATGATTTTTTGCGTGTCTTTGCTATTAGCCTGAGCTTTGCCTTGTATTGATTTAGTTTAGCATTAAGAGCTCTTTCCAAAGTGCCACCGCTCTGTGATTATTACTTTCCTCTAAGAAATGGACTTCCATTGTCAGTGGAAATCTTCAGTACCTGTACCACAGTGCCTGTGGATCTGAATGTTGGACTATTTGAACCAATAGCACAAGACTCCTGGAACCAGGTGTCTTTTGGTACCCTGCCAAGTTACTGATTTCATTGTGAGCTCAGAGCAGCCGTCCATATTTTCTGATCTCCCTCCCAATTAGGGGTACCAACAGTTATGGCAACACTTGCCTAGCAGTGTTATTCCTTGCTGGAATCTCTGTAACATTCCTGTTGGAGGCTGGTAGGCAACTTTATGATTTCACAGAAACATTTTAAATCTTTGTACATGATAATAATATTGGAAAGATTGCCTGATGCTGAATTAAGACCAGCATTTCACACTTGAATCACAAACTAAATAACATTTTTTTCGGATTTGAATTTGCCCTGATGGGTGGAAGGGAGGAAGAAACATTTGTGAGGAATAGTTAGTTCTGATGGTAACTGTCTAGTCACTTGTCTGCTTGTAAAATTGCTTTAGAAGCTACATCTCTGTCACTTGTTTGTGTTGGTACTAGGCATAAAATGAATAAAAAATTGTAATTTCCTTAAGAGGTTCAATGCTCTATTTCTACTAGATTTTCCTTTATAAATGTATAAATATGACAGTATCCTTACTGAAGCTAGTAAACAGCTGATGTACAGGAAATAGGTAAATTAACCCTTGGTATTAGCAATGAGAATGCACCTGGGGGAGTTGAAACTGGCCCTGTGCAGGTGTTCACTGAGCAGGCTGGGGCAGTGAGCAGTCCTGTCCTGAGTGCCAGCTGCCCCGTGATCAGCTGCTTGGCTGGGCTTTGGGTCATCTCCTGGCCTGACAGGCTTTATCCTGCCAGGCCTAACTCACAGATTCACTGGGATGGGTATTCTGCACTTTCAGATAACATCAGCCTTTGAGATTATGTCAAAGTAGAGATCAGGTTTCAGGTGTTAAAATATTCTGGGAAATGAGTTCTTGCTTCCAGCAGTCCAATCACAAGCCACAGTTGAAAGGAAGAGCCACTTTAATCATCCTCCTGGGTGCTGCTGAATGGACACATCATTCTTCCTTAATTAAGAAGTGATAATATCACTCTTCAGTAATGGAGCTGAACATTACTGCCATCTAGAATGAAATTTGCGTCGGGGAAAAAAATTCTCCCAGCTTTGTGGTTCTGAGCCTGTTACAGTGGTGACTGCTGAATATCTTAATGGTTTTCTTGCTTCTGCATATTCTGAAATATTTAATTATTGCTTTAGTGTCAATCAATGTCACAGCTTTTGCTCTTCAGCAGTTTGAAATGAGTGGAATTTTTTTATTCTTATGTGTAACTAACAAAAAAGTTAGTAATTACTCTAACTGCAACTCCCCATAAAGGCAAAGGGAATTGTGAATATCCAAGGGTAGAATTTTGCTTTAAGCTGTTATTCTGTTACTTAACGCAATAAAGTTCCAGATTTGTGACTTCAATTCATGCTAATTTAAACCAGGATAGTCTCAAGTTAGAAAATACTAGTAAATGTTCAATATATGTTGTATAAAATATTAATTGGAGTTAGAGAGTCTCCCAAATGTGTGGTAATGCAAATTAGTATTTTGGAACTTTTTTGTTTTCTTAAATGCTCTCAAATGAGAAAACCTTGAAAATTTGTTTCAAAGATCGTAATCAAAAAAAGCTTTTTCTTAACATTTGGAGTTCCACCTTAAATTGTGTTGAACATAAAAAAGGCCATTAAAATAAGAGGGGAAGATGTATTTGACAAATAATTACAGAATCGTGTCACCATGCAGCAGGAAAAGTAAGAGAATAATACAGTCTTGTAAAGTGAATGTTAAAGGTGAATATGCAAATTTATGTAGCAAATGTATGGGAAAAATTACAGATGATCTGAGCTTATAAATCAGATCTAAAACTTATGAATCTGATGCGCATCCTTTTTCTTTTATAAGAATTAGGGCTTTCTTCGGTCACTCACAGCTTAGATAATTTTTTTAGTCCCTTTAATCGAAAAAGCACATAATTCATCGAAAAAATATAATTAGAAGCACAAGATGCAGTCAGTGCTTTAAACAGCAGGATGCAGAAAATACTGATCTGAGGCAGAAGCAGCAAACAACCTTAGACCAATTAATACATTTGGAGGGAGGAGTTGTAGTTCTTATAGAAAACTAAGTTGTTTAAAATAGGAACTGTGCCCAAGAGAAAGAAAGAGGTTCTTTCATCTAAGTGTTTGGGAAGGTGTGAGATATTTCCCTCCAGCCCCAGTAACTACTTCAGACAGATCAATTTTTGAGTAAGAGGATGACTGTTGATCTTTTCCACAGAGATATTATATTATAGTTAAGTTAACAAATGAATAACCTATTCAGTGCTTCTTTTATTTTGCTTTTCTGTAGACAAAACATGGATGCACACTCCTGAAGCCTTATCAAAGCATTATATTCCCTATAATGCAAAGGTAAGAAAATACGAAGTTATTTTCTCCTCATACCTTTAGAACACAGCATGTTCTATCTTGTTTTTAACTTGAAAACTGCAGAGGCATAGATTTGCTAGATGAAACAACGAAGACAAACTTAGTAAATGTCTGTTTTTCAGGTGAAAATGTTCTGTTTTTAATGGCCAATTGATTCTTGTTCTGAATTATGGTTTACTAGAATGCACACTAGTGTCCATCCTCTACTTGATGCTGGTATTTTTTCATGGATGGAAATTTTGAATGTAAAGGAATTTAGTATCAGGCTGCATGTTTACAATATTATTAAAATTAATGGCACAAACTTCTTTTGAACGATATCAAAGGCAATGAGTAACAACCCTATCTGCTGGACAGATTGAAATCTCAAATACTCAGGAAATGTGGTAGAACAGTAATGGCATTTTTGCACAGTAAAGCCAGAAGCCTTGCTTTTGTTTTCTTATCCCACTTACAGTGAGACAAGTGTATATAAATAATGCTTCAATTTGTCTATTGCCATCTGTTGACAGAAAATGCATCTTACCTAAATACCTTAGTACATAAAGGTTCCTAAATACTTACCTAAATACCAGCTTAGAAAATAGTTTGCTAAAAGGAGGAGAGAATACGCAGCCATCAGCGTAACTCAGAGTAAACTGAGTAATCTGCAATAACTTGCTCAAACTGAGAGTATAATTCAATAAAATTCTATTGTGGGCTGTTCTGGATGAGGTTCTCTTATGACTGGTATTTCTTAATATAAAAACCTTTCTTTAGATAGTCAATAAAAAATCAATGTGAAAATTCTTAATATCAAAAATTTATATTTCTTCATCTATATTGAAAATATTTGTTCCACAGGTCAGGACTCGGGTTTCTACATGAGTGTTCTCTGCTTTTTTATTTGCAATTTTCTTTTGCTTAGCATTGCCACACAGTGAGCAAGTGTTTGTAGTGGAAAGTGGAGTCTCGTTCTCACAGTTGCCAGGTTTTGAGCATGTTTTTATTCTGTGTGTTCTCCAACTGAATTCTTGTCCAAAGGGGATGTATTACCGTTTAACTGAAGAGCCTTGCCAGACACCTTGGCTTTATATTGCACTTTTTGAGAGGGAGGATTACTTGCTGTGGTGACTGTGCCATCTGCTTTAAGAGCAAGCTGAAGCCGTGAGTTTTTTCAAAGCACTGAACAATGTCCGTTCATTTCTGGTCTCTGAGAGAAAAAAAGAAACCTCCCTCATCTTTCATGTTTCATTGTCTTGCTTAAGAGCATATCTGTTGAGCAGGTGTCAGTGCAGCTATGCAGGAAAAGGATTAGAATAAAGAAAATGGTGCTAAGATGGTGGCAACTGTACAAACAACAGCATTAGCAATTTCTGGAGCAGAAGAAAACGATGCAGAATTCCCATCTAAAGGAAGTCTGCTTTCAGCCTGGTTAGGAAGACTCTTGTCCAAAGTGTCTTTCCACTTATTTAGGCTGATATGTGCCTAAGTGTCCTCTCCAGTTCTGCTCCTGTTTGTTGTTTATTCCAGGGCCTCCTCCACCTTTGTGCTGGTGCGCTCTAAGGTCTGTCAGAACACTTGCAGGAAACTGCAATTTTAATACCACGTATGTTGGGTTTTGGTTTTGTTTTTTTTTTAAGAAAGTTAACCCATTTTTGCATTTGCATCACAGTAGAAAATTATTATGTAGAACTATCAGTTATTTGATTCAAAGCCAGCAAAACATTTTTCTGCTCTGTAACTGGAGTGTAAAAGGTATGGGATTCCCTACCCTGTTTTTTCACTGACACCTGGAATAAATTTGCACAGCTTTTATGAAGTTAGCTGGCATATGCAGGCATAACATTATTAAATCTAGATGATATTTCCACCCTAGTTCTCAAGTATCATTCTCATGAAGTTTTGCAGTATTTTTCACTTAAAGAGGAAAGTATGTATCTGTCAGTACCTCATTTGGGGTTTGTAGCATTTTGATTTTTAAGTGAAATGTCTCATTGATTTCATAACTTGTAACTACGTTGTGAAATAATGATTAAAAGCTTCAGAAAACCTTCATAACACAAATATTGAACAAGACTCATTGATTTTTCCCCAGATGTTCATATTGTTCCACTTCCAATTCTCTAACATTCAGTTCATGTATCTTCCATGTTTGTTGGGAAGAAAAGACAACACTTGATCTGATTTATTTCGAAATGTAATCATGTGAGTGAAGAATGACATGTTCAGAAAATCGAATCTGTTTGATGGAAAGTACTACCAGAGATGTTATTTGTCCATGAGCAAGTGAGCTGTATTCTACTCCACAGTTTTTTGGATGCAGATTACTGTGGGTGGAAAAGTGGTTTCTGTTCTTTATAAGACACAAAAATAGTTTCTCTGACACTAATCTGCTGAGATGATCATAACACAGAGAGCTTACTGGGAAAGATGAGATTTTGTTGATTCCTAAGAAGGCTTGTTGATAAAATGCAGTTCATGAGTTGACTGTTACCTTATAAAAAAAAAAAAAATCCTAGCAAAGTTAATTGGAAATTAAAAGAACCCTGCAATATTGACAACTGGCCTTTTTTCTCTACCAGTTGGAGAGGACTTTTGGTAATGTTGTGTTATCTCTTAGAACATACACCCTCAGGACAATTTATGGCCTTAATCCTCTTTGCAAGAAAACATAAGCTGAGTTTTTTCTTCTAGATGTAAAATCCAGGAGCCATGAGTCTCATAAGGAAGCCCTTAAATATAAAAGTACCTTGAATTTCTCTCTCTTTTCCAACACACCCACTCCTACTTGGCTATTTTGAACTTTTCTGAATTTGGCATGGTTTGCACGGTGTAAACCAATCAAGTTTTGGGCTTTGGGGTTTTTTATTTGAGGAGAGGACAGGACAAGAGTGTTTATTTTCCCTCTTGGGTTTTGTTTTGTTTGCTTTTGTTCTGTTACTGTCATTTTTTTGTGTTTGTTTAATGTTTTTTCTTGGATCCTTTTTTTTTTTTCTTATCTTACTGATGCCTTGGTGTATTGGAAGGCACTGATAATAAAACTCCCCATACTTCAGCATGCTCTGGGTATGAAACCTTGCTTTACTGAAGGCAGAATTTTGACATCAGTTCCTGATCCTATATTGTTCTTAACTGTGTCATTCCAAATGAAAGCATACTGGTCATACAATTTTTCTTTTCCCCAGAAAGATAATCTAGAATCTTTATAGTACAGCATCAAATAGGGACTCATTTTGATGTAGTAGTGGCATGACAGTTTTAATATCACCACGGTATAAAATTCTAAGCCAACCCTAAACTTCTCTTCCGTGTCGACTTTGTCTGTAACGTTCCTTAATTAAGAAGAGATGTTTGTGTTATTTTCTGTACTGTAAGGAAAAAGGTTCTCTTTTGCCCTTAAGGTAATTCTCTTGATTTGAGGCCAGTTTCCTTTCTTTCTGCAAAACAAAAGTGATCAAAGTGTGACTTTATAACGGAATAAGACTGCAGCCTTTCAAAAGGGCTGGTTTTTGTCATCACATAACCACCTGAGTGGGGCCTTTCTGCCAATGCAAAGCTGCCACTGCCCCAGCCAGCAATGTTTGTGTCTGTAACCACCTTTAGAGTCACTTGCTTGTTTTTTGGCTTATATCAAGCTTCCACTTGTGCAGCTTTCCATTTTGCAGATGAGAGGTTGTGCTTTGCCAGCCTGGTGTTTACGTTGGCTGCGGGTAAGGCAGAGGGTCAGCGGCTCTGGCCTTGCGCTAGGCGGAAGGGCTGCTCTCTTCCATGGCAAGTGATGGCACGTTAAACCCTTGGGAGGATGTTTCACCAAGAGGTGTCACAGCTCCCTAGGCTCACACAGCCACTGGCCTAATGCTTGCTTCACACTCACTTTCAGAGTTTCTATATTGTCAGCTGCATATTTGATTCTTGATGTAGTAGCTTCAGTTTGAAAGTTTAGAGTTAAATGAACAACGCGATAGAGGAGTTATTAATGGTTACATTTTATGGTCTTGGAGGTCTTTTCCAACCCAAATGATTCTGTGAGTCTGTAATAAAAGACCTCCCTTGGCAGTACCCAAATCTATTAGTCTTCACTGTAGGACAATAAACAGTTTATTTAGATTCTCAACTATATGCCATTTCTTATTCCGTGTGTTTTTTTATCATCGAGGAATGGCAAATAATACTCTTCTGGAGCAGGCATTTTGGACAAGGTTCACAGGTCAAGTGATGTCACTACTGTAGCAGGGCTCTAGGTGCAGTTATGTCTTTTGAATATCTGCATTTTCCTATCATTAGTGTACAGTATTATCAAAGCCACATTTTTGTGACATAAACTGCACTTCTACTACAATTTTTTTTGCTACTGCTTTAGAAATTCTTTTTCTATCCAGTCAGCATTGAGCAGAATGATCATGACTCTGTCATTAAAAGTAATGAAAAAATGGCAAATTGTATGTAGCTTTCCCACATCAGCAGAGTTACAAGGCATGGTATTAAAAAGTATATGTAAGATACGTGGTGAAGTTAGATATAGCAAGATATTTCAAACAGAACACAAAAATGTTGAAAATTAGAAACTACTGCAGCAGGAGAGGGCATTAGAAGAAATAGCTAATTTTCCTACTTTGAATTTATTGTAATTAGAACTAATAACTTAATACCAATTAACTTGCATTAGAGTACCACAATGTCTTGCATGTGATCATAATTAATTTAGTGTTTAGGCACAGGAAAAATTAGTATTGTGAAAGTATCCAAATGAGATAGGAAAGCAGAAAATTGTAATTTTACAAGGGAATGCAAATTCGAACTTCTTAGTTATTTCTGATACATTACAGTCATTAAACTGGGGGCTCATTGTACCAAAGATGAATAAACGTGTAAATGAAATATAAAATATTTAAACTGTGCAACAGATGCTCTCAACAGACTTTGTCTGATCATTCTTACTCTCCAGAAGATGATCTCCTACAAGAAATGAATCAAATTTATGCGCGATTCCAGTGTTTCTTCCTTAAAGTCCATTTGTGCATAATAATGGCATATTTAAAAGGCAGTTTAGTATAATGGATAATGTTTCATTTCTTTCCTTTTTCAGGAAAAGGAACCAATAGGGCCTATGTGTTTCAGTGAAATATTTTTGGTAGGTGCTAGTTAAAAAAACAAACAAACAAACAAAAATAACAAGAGTTAATTTACTTGGGGAAGTGAGATTAAAAGCAGTGGTCGTGTTTGTCAATACTTTAGAAACTCCAGCTGAAGGACAAACCAGTAGCTCTTGATCTGTTCTCCAGGTCTCTCATCTTCTTTAAGGTTCTGCTTGTCATCCTTTGGGCTTTTCATAAGCTCCATTTTCCTTGCGGTTTCTGAGTCCTGTGTGACGTAACTTCAGTTACAAGTATGAAACATTTGCAGCTCAAGTGAGTTATGGAAGCTGGAGTTTCTTGGCAGGAATCACAAATAGATCACACCAATTAATGGCATTCAGCATAGGATGTGAGAAGTAATTGGAGTCCCTCTCTCAGTAATGCAGTAAGATGTTAAAAATGTCATGAAGCAGGATGGAGACAGGGCCCCTTGTCTACATTGAAGCTGATGTATAACCTAGCACGGCCCTAAAATATTCCCTATCCTGAGCGAGTTTTAGGTTTCCTTTATATCCAAGCAATTTGTTTCTTTCACATAAATTGCCATCACATCCATTTATTTAGCACCCTGGCTGCTTAATTACAATCTTTTTCATCATCTCTGACTTTGAGCAGTCTAATTTTCACTTCTCTCATCAAAGAAAAATTATTTTTAAACAGCTTGAGAGCTTTAGATATTTTTTTTGGTAGAAAATTCTAGAGTCCGTTATTTCTCACATTGATATAATATCTAACAACTATAATCTGGATTGAAAATACAAAACTGCAAAAGATTTAGCTCATTGTTGGACTTTGAAACACCCTCAGTTTTAGGAAGAGGGAATGTCCTTTGCATCCTTGAATGCCGGAGTTGTCCCTTGGCTGTGCTGTGTTTGTGTTAGGATTTGCTTTGGGAGTTGAAATGGAAGAATCTAGTGCAATATAGGTGGGAAGGGACCTCTGGAGATGATCCAGTTGATTCCCATTGAGAAATTATTTCAAAGCCAGGTGGTACAAAACAGAGCCTTTAGCAATTGAGCCTTAAATGCCATTAAAGGCAGAGATTCAGAGCCTCTCAGCAGCCAGTTCCAGGACATATTTCCTACCATTCTGATTTTTTTTTCCTTATTTCTAGTTGTAATTTTCTACAGCTAGTGGCTCTCAGCCTTACACACACATGCACACGTGTACACCAGACTCATCACCCTGAGGCTGAACACGTGCAGCTCCATTTCTCCTGACCATCACCTTCTCTGTCACATTCCTCACCACTTGCAACCCCACTGAGATTGGGCTTTTCTAAATTCATTCCTGCATGCCTGGAAAATATATCTGTGTCCTTCTTTTGTTGCCTGTCCCATGTGCCCCTTCCACACCCTTCCCTCTGTATCTGTGCCAGCTGTAGCTGGATGCTCAGTCAGCTGTTCAGGCATGCAGGAATGCTTTTGGGAATTATGCAGTCTAGCTGATTGCTGCCTGGCTTTAAGAGGAAAGGTGATGTTGATCTCTTAGTAAGAGGTTTCAACTACCATAGCAGTTGGTCTAGCAACCTTTCACATTGAAGTCAGGCTTAGTTTAAGGTTCCATAAAACTGCCAGGGCTTGACTTATCCTGCAGGGCCTGAAGAGTTTCTCTGTTGGGGTGCTGCTGAATGTTGCTGCTTATGCAGAGCTGGTCTCTTGGTGGCAGAGGGCTGTGCCCAGCATTAGGAACTAAGATTCCAAAGTTTCTGAAGCATGGGTATTGCCAGGTTTCTCACTGTGTTTAGGTATGGGGAAGAATCGGGCCTAGGTGTAATTTTAAGCCTTCTGTTTTGTTTTACTTAAAGAATGAGTTGCTGTTGCTCTATTTCATCTTAGAATCAGCTGCAGAAGGGCTGGAACGTGCATGAATATGACTTCTGGATTATGGGGCACATAGTTAGTATGGTAAACTTCTTTCTGGCTCAAAACTTTTTGCAACCTTTTACTACAGGATTTGGTTTCAAAAGTATGTGCGTTGTTTTGGTTGAGTTTGAAAATCCACAGCAGGGGATTCTGTGGTGTTGATTTCTCTGGCATGGAAGACTTGCGTGGATGGTAGGATTAACAGAGCACGTTGGTGAATAACATGGTACCTGACACCCAGCCTGTGCCAGGTACATTATTTAGATTATTTTTGTTGTATAAATTATTATTCTTTATGTAGATTATGATTATTAAATTATTCTTCTAAATTGCGATTCTTGGTGTAGAAGAGCTGTTTGTGGGAACGAAGAACAGCCATGTGTTCAAGTGTTAATCCAACGAGTCCTGAAAGTAGAAGAATATAATTTTTTTATAGAAAAGGCAAGTGGAAGATTTTCTGTAGTAGTGATAGCAGCTCTCAACAGCAATTCTTCGTAATGTGGCATTTAGAGCACAAGTCCTGTGAGGAGCTGCTGAGGGAGCCCCACATGCTGCCCAGCTGTTTACCCTGCAGAAAAGGAGGTTGAGGGCAGACCTTATTGCTCTCTACATGTACCTGAAAAGACGTTGTAGACAGGTGGGGGCTGGTGTCTTCTCTAAGGTAACAAGTGACAGGATGAGGGGAATTGGCCTCAGGTTGTGCCAGGGAAGGTTTAGGTTGGATATCAGGGAATCTTTCTTTGCTGAGAGGGTGGTCAGGCATTGGAACAGGCTGTCCAGAGAAGTGATGGAGTCACCAGCCCTGAAAGTGTTCAAAAAACATGTGGATGTGGCACTTGGGGATATGGTTTAGCAGTGAACGTGGCAGTGCTGGGTTAACAGTTGCATGCAATGATCTCAGAGGCCCTTTTGAACCTAAATGATTCTATGATTTAGTACTGAACACAGCATCTGAAGCATATTCCTAAAGATACCGTGTTAAGTACAAGTTTAAAGGTATGTTTTGAACAGTTGCATCACTAGCCTTCCCTGGTATTGTCTAAAAAGAGGTGAGCAGTGAGATTGTTGAGACAAAAGTCTCAAATTATTAGAAGCTTTGTAGCAGCCTTTACAATGTCATTTTCCTATTCTTCAGAGAAAGACCAAGTTATTATTTGAATTTTAGTCTTCACTTTACTGTGATGCTCAGTCATGAGTTCCTCAACCCTGGATAAGAGCAGGCACTCACTAAGAAGCAGAGGTCTGTCCAGTCAGAATTAACAAAGCAAAAAAGAGTGTGCAAAGACCTTGGGGTCAACAAAGATTTACTCAACCCTCCACATCCCTCTCTGTTCCTTCTCTGTTGCTCATATTTATTCCCTTGCCTTTCCCTAAGCCTGCTTGAAACTGCCAATTAGCCTCATTAGCATGTCCTCTGGGATTCCCTCTGCAGCTCTATTTCCATGAGAGCCGTCAGCTGTGGGAATGTGAGGTTTCTGTAAGAAGGCTTTTCAGCCTCTGCACTGTCAAATATCAAGTGAGTTGCGTGTCTGACACTGGAATTAATAGGATGTAGGGTTCAAACATCTGGATTATTGTCCTCATGGGCTAGGTGGCCCACAGCTCTTTATAGATTGATTTGCTTTAAGTTAAATCAGGACTGCAGATGAATTACTCTTTTTTATCTCCCATATTTATTCTCAGTCTTTCTATAAACTAGAAACAAAGGTGGTTTATAGAAAATAAGAGAATGGCACAAGACTTTTAACAGAAACTTCTACGAGGAGATACAATTTTAAAAACAAAACCAAGACTACAGGAATCTGTCCAACAGCCAGGCTGTTCACCATTCAGAAAAAGTTTCACATATGCTGATCTCCATGAGGATTCATCCTCAATAAACCATCAGCCAAACCACCAGCTGCAGTCTCTGACTTTATTAACTTTAATAAAATAGTAATGTACACTAGTCAGCTGTGGATCCTGAACTGCAATGAATATTTCCCTCAGAAATGCCTCCTTCAGATTACTCTGGCTCAGAAAGTGTCAAACCAATCTTGGCCTGTTTTAAAAAGCATTTTGAACTTTGAACATGAGAATATTAGGTGTAACTTAATAGAGGAACTAATAATTTCTGGTTTGGAACATAGCAAAGGTGAAATATTTACATTAAGTAATGTGTAAAGCTTTGTTGAAATGTTTTGCATTTTTACTAGGAGTTGTTATGTGCCACTAAAAGGGAATGATGGGTTATATTGGTCTAAACCTTCAATTTTTTTCTTCTGTATTTGCATAACTAATATTCTCTTCGTTCTGAGTCTTTAAGAAAAATCAAAACTGGGCAGTTCCTAATGTTTTACAAGTTGTTTTTCAATTTGTTGCTGTACTGTAAAGAGGGAAATGGTAGAAACAAGGATGTCCATTAAGTCTTTGAAATGTGTGGAGCCAAGGGTTGCATTTGAAGGAACAGATAACTTGAAGCATGAACTGGAAAGGTCTCTAAACCCTATCTTGTACTATTGCTGTAGCTCCCAATGCTCCTGAGTAGGGAGAAACTAAGAGGACAGATAATTAACTCAACAAATCATGTTAATCAGAGCTAAAAGATCAGATGAGAGGGAAATCTTGTCTACTCATGAATACAAGTTTATTGTGGAAAAATCCATTCAAATCAGGAATGTGTAGGTCTTCTTAAGTCAGAATTTAGAGGCCATATCCCAACTTGCACTTTATGAGGCACTGAGGACCTGAAACTCTTATAGGCAAACACATTCTCAAAATGAAAAAGCATTCCCCAAAATTGCATGTGCATACTTCGTGTTCATATTAATCTTAAAACTTTAAAACTAGGTATGGGTTTGGGGGTTGAGTTTTGGGTTTTGAAGAGAGGAGGTGAGACCTTTTCATGGTTTTTTTATCTTCAGCATCTGCTGAAGCACTCTGAGTGTGTGCTGTGTAACAGAGCACTCTTAATTTTGTACTGGTTATAGCTTTTTATTTGTATCAGTGTTTGCTGTTTGATGTGTAGGAGGAAGAATAAGGTCGATGTTTTATATTGATTTTCATCAGTAACACTCGGAGGTACTAACTGAAACTGTGCTGTGCATTTCCAAGGGGTTACTGCAATTTATCACAGTTCATTAGATCATAAATTCTTTGAAGCTAAGGGCTATCTTTTTGATGTTTGTACAGCCTCTAGAATAATGAGAGAGAGGCTGTAGGTGCTACCCTGATGCAAATAGTCATAGATCAAAGCTCAGAATAAGAAGGCAACAGAAGACCTTGGACTTCTCTCATGAGCTTTCTTCTCAGTTGGGATAATTAAATGATAATGCAGATAAGAAATGGGTGACTTATTATCCTCAGCTTAAAGATAAGGAACTGAGGTAATACTGAAGGTTTTCCACATATCTGCCCCAAATCTCTGTTCTCAAATCAGACCCCAAATTTTGAGCTCTGCTTTCATGCCTTGAGCTCGAGATTAAATGTCTTCTCAATGCCTGCTCTCTTAGTGAAACGCATTAGGTTGCTATTTAGGGAAGACTCCAAATCCTCATGTGAAGGATTTTAAAATACAGAATCAGAATTTTCTGATTCTGTGTTCACCTAATGATATGAATATCACTATAATGATCTAGACTAGATTAATTTTATCACTTCAGCACCAGATTGAGGTCCTTTATTGAAATACATAATATTTTTTATGAAGTAAGAAGTGAAAGCCAATATTTTTTTTGGATTAATTGCCATTGTAAAATAATTTACATATTACTTTCCATCTCAGTTATGTTCTCTTAAACATTTCATCCAAGATGTCCATCTCATCTGCTGGTGGATCTCAGGTCATGATAATGGTGATTTCATTTCATATCTGATGTTGTCAGGTTGAAATATCTTTGCATTTTGCTAAAATAATCAGTCTAATAAGAAAATTCAGTTTTCTAATTTGTACTGTTCAGCGGGAAGAATATTTCCTATGTTTAAGTAGTGCTCTGCACATCTGTTAAATGATAACATAAAGAGACAGTTCTTTCTGTTCCAAATATCATTTTGAAATAAATGGCTCTCATCCTAGCCAGATTTTGAAAAAAAGCTCTGTTATTGATATTGTTCAAGTGCCTGAAGGCCAGGTGTTGAAATATGGTGATCACATCTGTTTTATGCCTGTCTTTTATGAGAGATTATGTGTAAAAAAGAGAGTTTCTTCTAAAAAACAGATTACAAGAGAGAATATAGACAGGCTCATAAAACAGAAATCATCACAGAGAAGACATTTCCGGTTCCCTAGAGGAAAAGTGAAAGATCCAGTACAGCTAAACCAATGTAAGAAGTGCTTTTCTTGTTGAGGCCCATTGCCTGACTCATAGCTGCTTCCAGAATCAGTGATGGAATCGAAGAGGAGGGATCCAGAGCAGGGTTTGAGTTCCGTGCAGCAGGACATTCACAGAGTGAGGCAGAGGTGTGTTAGGGGTACATTCCCAGCCTTGGAAAGAGAGATTTCCAACACGTTTGTGTCTTCCCATAAAAACCTTGAATGCAATTCCCAAAAATCCTTGAACAACTTATCTTGTGCTGTGGCCACGAATCCACGGTAGATGAAAGTGCTGTTGAACTGCTGTGGTTCAAGTGCCATTTCCTCTCCAGCCTCTGCTCTTCATTTGCTTTTTCAGTTTGCCTCCCAGCTGTGCTGTCTTGTCGCTGTCGCCCCTTTTCAGTCCAAATGATCAAAGCCCCCAGAACCAGTGCAGGTTTCCCTGTCCTTTTCTTTTTATTCCAAGGAACCCACTTAAAGATATTTTGTCAGAACTTCAAACATGATGCAGTTTTAAGGGTATGGCTACTGCTCTGCTTTGTCCCCTGTGTTTTTATGTGCTGCATGGACCTTCTCTCTCTGCAGAATTAGTTCCTTCCACAAGTAACTAATTTGATTTTGACTTGGCTACCCCAGTCAAATATTCTCTGAAAATTTCTGAGGGTATTCTGTGGATATAGCAACTCAGAAAGATGTCTATGTGTCATTTGTATGAAATTACCAACACATTTAAAGAAGTAGATGGAGCTTAGAATGTAGTTTCTAGGAGCAAAGTGAAACAATTCCTTTTTAATTGAACACGGACATTTTCTTGTCCACTTTTATCAAAATGCTGGTATTAATTTCTGTGAATATAGCATTTAATTTAGCATCTTCTTGTAGATTATCCATGTGATTGTGGATTACACTTTGTATACTGACTGAACGTATTTTCCCACTGAAGTTACTTTACTAATAAAACATTAGGCTTATTCTTTCTTTACAAATTAAGTGGTTCTCAGTATAGGAAATCTGCAGTTTAGGAAAAAAAAAAAACAACCAAAGAAAAAACAACAAAGGTGTTTCACACTTCATATTCCTGTCCTTTAATACTCCTCAGCACCTGTATCTGTTCCGTGGTGTCTATTATCTTGCCCACAGAATGTATGTATAAATTATTTACTACACACGAAGTAGTTATAACACTAGAATTTAAAGAGCAGATGATCTTCTCTGGTAATAATATAGCTTAAAAAAAAAGAAATTGAGACTATGTTCAAAATTTGGGTTCCTTGAAAAGCCTACCAAAATTTATATTATATTTCCAAGCCGCTAAAGCTCTAGCTGCGCACATTCATGGATCTTTCTTCAGAATAGCTCTTGTCTGGTGTGCTGCTTGTCCTCTGTCTGACAGCACATCGATTCTCTGAATCGAGAATTAAATCAGGAGTCATTTATTCTAATTATGGTGCAGAAAGCCTCGCAGTATTAAAAGTCCTGATTCAGAAGCAATGCAGTGTCCTTAAAATAGGCAATTTCTTTTTTCACATTAAACTGGAAAAGATCTTTAATAAACTGAGAGTCGTGGACAATAGTTATTTGTTCCTATTACTGAGGCTATTTGTGTTGGAATGAGGATTTTGTTCCTAACTGTGACTTCTGGTTTTTGTCCCACAGGGAATTCCTGTTTCTGTGTTTGTAATGTCATTGCATGTTGCCATGGCAAAAGTGTGATAGTACAAGTTCAGTATTATGTTAGTCAAGAACTAGGGAGGTAGAAATTAGATCAAAAGAAACTTTAACCACAAAATGGGAAATGTCTGTGGAATTTCATCTCTGCTTTTGTAAGATGTTGTTAATGTTTTCTGGTACAAAAGAATAACTTCAGCACTTTAATTTGTATTTATTAATATATACATACTATGTATAAATTTCTTCCAGAACTTGTAGAATTTATGTACATTGAGCAGAGGAAGGCTGTCAGAATTTTGTGTCCATCTTCAGTTGCTACAAGCTGAATGCTCAGAATTGCACAATCCCACCTTGAACTGGCACATGGAAACTCCTGGCTGGTCTTGTACGTGTTGTTATGAAAGAAAGAATCTGAAGCCTGTGCTCAGAGCTCTTCCTAACAATGAACTCATCTGGGAAACATCTCTTGGAAGGAGCAGCTGCTCTGAGTGTCGTCATGGCCTGTTTGCTCCCCAGGCTCAGAGGTGCACCCCAGGAGTTCTGAGTGCATCAAAATACTCCCAGTTTTAGAAAGCTTCACCTTATTGGTAGAAGCAGAGTGGTTTTGCCAGTTTTCTGAATTAAGATAGCTTTTGTCATCACATACTTGTCAGCAAATCTTGGTTCTTCATAAGGGCGTTTTGTTGTCTCAGTTCAGTTTCCCCTCTTCTCGGGGAGGTTTTGTTTGATAGGCCTAATAATTGTAACCGGAAAAAAAAAAAGTCATCAGGACAGATGGAGCTTAACAGAGTTCAAGCTTCAGCTTGCTATTACGTGAAAAAAGTGAGATAGCTGCAGAATGCTAACACAGAGCTGACCAGTAGGTGCTGCATTCAGAGGAACAGGGGGGTTATGCAAACCAGGGTGTTAATTCAGCAGGGCCAGAGTCAAACTAGGACAGCAGCTTTGGATGGCTTCTGCTGGGTGTTCAAGTTGCTGTGAGAATACCGGCACTTGGAATCCTCATCTTGCTGTTCCTTTAATTGTGGCATTTTACTGGAGAGGTGTTGGGCTTTTGAGGGGCCAGTGGATGTGGAAATCTGTCCTTTCCACTTGGGAGTGCTGAAGAAGATGATCTTTAACCTCAGCTTGGGTACAGTAGTGGATTTGCACAATTAAATGTAGCAATGAAATGTTTGCTCCTACGGCAGTGCAGTGAAGTTCCTACTGAATGGCCAGTGTTGCTGGCTGGCATCTGCAGAGGTTAAGGGGGAAGCGAAGCAACAGAGACTCCGTGTTCTGAAGTTCCTAACTCTACATTTCATATCTCTACAAAGAATGTAGGAGTTGTTGCAATTTTGTCTTATGTTTAAGGTAAATTAAATCTCTGCATTGGCATCTGGTTCATGAAAAAAAAATAAAAGGCAGCAAATGATATCAAATTTGTTATATTAAGATATTTGAAAATATCTAGGAGTTAGTTGAAAATAGTGTTTTAGTACATTTAAGGGCCTAGTTCAACTTTACAATTTTCGTGAAGAAATGATGCTTGAGTTAAATCCAATTGCTGCTGTGCAGAACTAAGTCTGTCTAATTATGGACTTGTAAAGCTGAAAAATCTGTCCTCTCTGTTATTATTTACTTCTGAAGCTGAAAATTTGATGTATAAAATAGTGAATATGAATTATTTTTAGGTGGCTTTCTTCAGTGAAGGTAAATGAAATATTTTTTTACTGGAAACAATGCAGTCAGGAATATAAATTTTCTAAATTGAGGCATTCAAGCAGTGGGATGTGTCTTCAGTGAGTATCAGAGGCTTTTCATGTTTGAATATCCCTTCTAAAAGAAGTATCAGGTTTGATAATTAGGTCTGTTTGTCCTGTCGTGGTACAGAATGGTTCTTGTGCATGCCATCAGTGAATATTGGTTCAGCAATGAAAATTCTTATAGACCTAAAGATGTGCTACATTTTAAGACTGACCAGTCAGTTCAGAGCTGCCAGTTCTTAATTCTCGGAGGTCACAAACTGAATGGAATCCAAATGAATATGAGAGTAACAACGGAGGGTTGCAGGAGCCAGCAAGGACGTTATTGAGCATCTGTGTTTGGTTGGCTCAGTCATTTTCTACACAAGTCAGAAGCGGTTCAGGCCACACATAGGATCAAGCCAGATCACATTAGTCAATACTATGCTCATTTGATGGGTTTTCTCCTGTTAGCTATCCCTAAACTTTCAGGCAGCATCCAGCTGTGCTACAGGAGGCTCTGCAGAGTTGATGAGTAGTGGCAGAGAAACAGAAGACTGTGATTTGATGCCCATGTCTTAAGTGTCAGTAGTGTGTGGATTGAAGTTAAAGAGCTGTAATAACTTGAGGATGGTGCCTTTGGGCTACTCACAGACATCTCCTGCTGCAGTAAAAGGATCTGACAGTTTCTCCTGTCAAAAAAAAAAAAAAAATCTGTTCACATGTGTAAAAAGCCAAAACTGTAAGCACAGAGTATGTCCACATTTAAGCACAATAGATAAATTTTGGAAATGTGTCATTCTTTAATGTACTCCTTCATTCTGTCCAGCCTCTGAGCATGGGATTCTTGCATGTGAAGGCTAAAGAACATTGTAACACACAAGAGGAAAGAATGCTATCAAAAGGACCTGTGTGACCCAGTCACAGCCAGGGAACAGATGATGAGAAATTATGTTTTCCAGCGATAAATTTGCTCTCACTGCCATTTTCTCCTGCCCTTGTTTATTACATGCCAAATGTTATCCTTGATTTTATTTATCTGCTATGGGAAGTGCACCTGGGATTAAAAGGAAAACAGGCCTTCAGCATGATATACTACTAGTATTAGCATCACTGCCATTTGTGCACTGGCAAAATGTTCCCTTTTCCCATACATCAAAGTTTTTAAAGAATTTTCTAAAAGTAACTTGAGCTTCCTGGCATTTTTTGCTCCAAGCTGGAATATCCCTAAGACCTATCCCTATTACCCTCCTGCTGCTGCCTCCTCACTCAGAGTGGGAGTGAACAGTCAGCCCCAGCTAACGAGTTTATGGAGCAGAGCCAGGGAAATGTTCTCTCCTGGTCACTGCCTGAGGTGGGAGTCAGGCTGGGGTAGCTGTGCTGGTCTCAGCCTGTAGCTGCAGGGTGGCTGATGGTGGTGTCTGCAATGGGAGGTCAGGGCACACCATCCCCAGCTCCTCTCTAACCTTCAGGTTCGGTCTGAGAGCTCTTCAGGGCGTGGTTCAGTTTGAGATGTGCTTCTGGAGTGCTGGAGAGATTGATGGACTGGAGAAATGCTGGATGTTTTCTCTTGTACAACTGGTGTTTTCTGTAGTGACAGTCTTGACAAGATATGTGTTACCTTTCCTACTCTCTTTCTGTATTCCAGCCTGTTCTTATCTCCCTTGTGCTGATGCTAGCTGTATTAGCATTATTTTATCTTTAGAATTAGATGGTTTAATGCAGAGCACAGCTTTGATAGCTGTGTTGCAATCTGATTTGCTTTTTGATTTTATCCTTGTTGATAGCCCCCTTAGCATGTGACCACACTGATCTCTCTGGAGAAGATTTAAGTTTTGATCATTTACCAAGTGTGTCCTAAAGTCTTCTGAAGTTCTACTTGCAAACAAGCTGGTTTTGGTAATACAAACGTATATTCCTATTGTATTTTTCTTCTTCTGTGCCACTTTCCCTTCTGGCTGCAGTGGGACTCGAGGAGGAATGTGACCTGGTGTAATTATTCCATTCTTTGGCCTTTAGGGTTACACCAAGCTGGATTCAGCTCCCTTGCAGCACATGTCAGATTTCTCCCAGTCAGCAGCATCATTTCTCTTCTTACCATACCTGAACATGGGTTAGAAAACAGGTATAGGCAGGATTAGGGCTGCCACATGTCCTCAGTTTCTCAGGTATCTTTGCCAGAATATTCCTAGGTATTCCTGTTTCCAGGCATTTCGGCAGGAGCTGCATCCAGGTGAGGTGCAGTACTCCAGGGAAATGTCTGTTGTCTCTGTCTGCCAGCTGTTCAAAGATATGTTGAGCTTTAGTTATAAAATAATGTTCTTTATTATTGATTAATAGATCCAGACTGAAATGACTGCTTGTACATTTGATGGTGGAGAGCTCTTAATTACTGCACTTGTAGAGAGTAGAAGAAAGTACAAATTAAACCAGTGGGGCTTTTTGAGCCTAATTATTTTACAATCCTTTCTCTAACACTCTCTTTTTTCTCCCCAAACATTTCAATAACTTATTAAATTGATTTTTCTTTCTTCATATCTTAATTGCTGTAAATATTTTCTATTGATGGATGAAACACCTGGTAATATTTGATTTCCACTAGATGACCCTTCTTTTTTTTTTTTAATGTTTTTAAATGTTCATTCATCTTCCTTTTTTGCCAATAGTTCTTGAACACCTCTTCAAAAAACGCCTAGAATTTTTTTCCTGTGTCAGGGCCACCATTTGTGCAGAACACTGGATGTCAGACGAGCAGGGAATATTCAGGGAATGTGCTGATGTCTGTGCCACTTTGCTGCCTCATACTCCCATGTGGTGTGTTGGATTTCTGCTCTCATTTGAGTGGCAGTCGTGCCTGGGAGTTGTTTTTAATGTGGCAATAGGAAAGTGCTCTCCAAAGGGGAAAAATCCAAATGTTTATGAGCTCTGGCAAAAATATGTATTTGTAGAGAACCAAGGAAGCTGCTGCAGGTGAGGAACTGGACTGTGGGGTGGGGAAAGGAACCCAAAATACCAAGTGGTGTTTGTTTTATGACCCATGTTGTCCTTCTGCTGTTTGAGTGATGGAGAAGGCTCACGTGTGCAGGACTGAGCCAAAACTCTGCCTAGGCTTATGGAGTGGTTAACAGCTCAGACATGTGTTCAGAACTGGTCCCACTTCTCTTTCATTCTTGTTTTATACACCGTTGTTCCGATGTTATCACAATGTGGATACATTTGTCTTCCTTTCGTCAGTAAATCAGCATCCCTGTAGAATGGAGGCGGTGGAAGGAGCTAATTTGTCAAAAGCTGGCAGCAGGTATCCAGTAATTTTGTATTGCTTTTTTGCCTTTCTTTATTGTAGGAGTTTGGTAAGTACTGTTTTCGTATAATTGCATTTAAGTCTGAATAAGAGAGAACCTTTAATGTTCAGGAATTTCAGAGTAAAAAAGAAATGTGGCACTGTGAAAGACTGGGGGTTTTTTTAAGATTGAAATGTGATGACAAAGGAAAACAGATGTTGTTTTATTATTAAAATATCCTACACTGCTCTCTACTGGAAGAGTGGAAGTCTACATTAAATATTCAGAAGTGTGCCTGAAACTATTTCTTAATCAAGAGTAAAGTTTATCAATTTTTTTAGTCTGGTAAAGCTAACTTTTTCTAAGCATGCATAGAGTTTCCCCCTGCCCTCCCAAGCTTTGAAGAAAAGCACCTGGATGTGCTTTGCTTGTAAAGACAGTAAAATGTTGAGAGTCAAAATCTAAGCTGCCAGGGGAAGAATTATTGGAGAGTTCCCTGCTAATACCAAGGGGAAAAAAATCAACTGCTAACCTTAACAATTCACCTGGCCTTACTAAGACCTGTTGGGCACATCAGAACAGCAGCAAACTTGTCAGAACTGTAAAGGATTCTGGATGCCTGAAGTTGTCTTATGTTTGAATTGACTTTTAATTGAGCCAGCAAGGTAAGAGATAATTTACCTTTTATTTTAATAGTTTCTCCAGCCAAAATACAACTCTAAAAGCAATTTTAATAACTTTACAATGGAATTCTGAAGAAAAAAGTCTTGTTCACGTTAATGCATAGGGAAATGTCACCTACATTCTGAAAAAGATATTCCCCACAAAGGGTCTGTCTGATAGCTTGTTGTGTGAGGCAGCCCTCCTGGCCATCACTGGGCTGAATTTTCTCTCAGTGTCAGTGATAAAACCTCTGTTGATTTAATATGTTGAAATAATGCAGCTGCGAAGAATTAGCAGACACTATCTTGTGAATCTTTGCATGTGGAGTGAACACATCTGGTTGTCTGCTAATATTAGATTAGAAACAGTTTGATCTGAGGTGTTTGTCTTGTATGTAGCCGGCCAACATCTCACTTTCTTAATGGCAAACATCACTGTACATTAAAGGAACACTTAAATGGTTCTGACTGATAAGATCTGTTGGCCTCATAAGAGTTATTTCTGATTACAGACAGCTGCAAGTGAAATGAGAATTAGTAATATACTAGAAAAATAGCCTTTCAGCAGTTTTGTAGGGAATATGTTTGGAAGAATGGCAGACTGCAGTGAAGAATGTGTGGTAAAGAAAATTGCTTTAGCTTGCTTTACATTATACAAAATATTAAATGTCATCTTCCTCCAACTTAAAGTATCCAATGAAAATTCAGTATGGTCATGATGAACTTATTCTTGCAATACAGAACAACATATAAATACTTGAGTCTAGTGGCGTGCCTAAATTATGTATCATGACTGTTTGAACTGGCTTATTATGCATGGAGTACACCAACCTCAAGAATACTCTTTTTGCTAGTTGCAGACAGTAAACAGGTGTAGCAGTCATATGTAAACATTTTTCAGCTGTATTATGTATTTGAACACATTACTTATGTAAAGAACACTTAAGCGTTTAATGTGTTTAACAGTTTGCATTTAGGATTAATAGTGAATGATCTAAAGGGAGGCTGTTATTTTGTGTTTCCCTCTTCTGCAGGGAAGTGTAGGAGTTGTGTTAGCTCGACTCTCAGGAATCACTTAGTTTTCACATGCTGGTTGTTCTGCATGAGTTGGGTTGCAGTAGGGAAACTCAAATGCTGAGAACAAACACTGACTTTCCAAGCTCCCATCTGAAGCTCTGGATCAGTACTGCTCCCTAAAGGAGCCTGGGCTTGAAAAGGGGAGTTCTGTATTTCCACCTTTTGCCTTGGAATTTTTGTTGCAGAAACTCTTCCATGATGAATATTCGTATTATTCATGCCACAGCTGGCACAAATTCCTGGTATAAAAAATATTTGTTCTCCGCGTTTGTGCAAGATTTGGTGAGAAAAATCTGCCAAAAAGACCACAATGAAGTGGCCACCTTCCCATTTCGTGAGGGTGGTGAGTTAGTTGTTAGTGGCTTCCCTTAGAAATCCTGGTGGCAGCGTGTCCGCTATGCCAGGGATCGTGCAAACATCGCAGTGACCTTGGCAGCCGAAGCCCCGGCTTTGCAAATACGTCTGTTTGCTTAGCTTAACTATCATGAGTAATACCACAGTAATTGGTACCTAATATTAAACAGAAAATGATGATAGATGACATGGAAAAGATACAGAGCAGATGAAAAAACAAGCAATAGAAAGCGTCCAGTTAAAACATTAGCTGTTTGTTAAACCTTTATTGCATAGTCATTCTTTTGTTACAATTAGAAAATTACCTGTCTTGGTCTGAAATTCTGCCTATATTTTTCCCCAAACAGAACAGTCCAATTAATACAAATATTCGAAGTATCCCCCCTTAATTGCTGGTTTTCTTTTGATTACTCTTACCAAGAAATAAAGAAGGGAGGTCGAGCATGAAATGTGTAAGCAATTTGAACACACCTGAATTGAAAAAAAGTACAATTGCAGTTAAAAGAGATAGATACAAACAGTGCAATCCATAGTATGGCCTTGTAATTTTTGCTTGATGTTAGCTCTTAAGCTACAAATCTTCATTGTGTATCTGGATTAAATGTGTTTTATTATATTTTCCTATGCTTAATAGTTTATTATGCACAAGCTTGAATTCCACATCCAGTTCAAAACTGCTGAGAGCAATAGAAATTTCAGTGGTGATGCTTAATGTCAAAACCAACACTCATCTGGAAGAGAGTGAATGACTTACGGAGTTCTGGTTGGTTATGTTCTGTAAATGCTGATGCAAGGCTCGTGGTGTTTCTATATTTTCTGAGTCTTGGTTGTTTATTTCTTTCGTAACTTACTGAGCAAACATAATGAGTTTTTCTTCAGGTTTTGTCAGTCTTTTAAACTGCTTTCAGCAGTTTATTTTTCTGTTTAGAAGTATGCTTCTCCCTCCCCTCCACAATCATAAATGGTAATTTCTGGTTTGGGGAACATTACTATAAGCTTTAAAATTCAGTGACATTTAACAGATTCTCCAGCTGTGGCTGAAGCTTAGTTTGATGCTTACATTTTCTGGGGCAGTAATGTGAATTAGCATGAGGTACAAGCCCCTGGGAAAACTGTATTTGTAGAAGGTACTGTTCGGAGAACGATTGGTATGCTGCTGGGATTTACTGAATGCAGCAAAGATACCTTCATCCTTCTTGGACTGTGACGCAGAGGAGAGAGCTGGGAGGGGAATTAGTGGGAAATGACTCTATTTCTTTCTTAGTTATATCAGAGTTCGGTCATCTGGATGTAAGTAAGTAAATAAAGGATGTAGGGCAGCCTCGTGCCCTTCTGGAGAAGTAGCTGCAGGCAAGGCAGCATAACCTGGGGCATCTCTCTGTGTAGGTGACCCAGTTCCATCCGAGCCTGACCCTCAGTCTGTATTGAGAAGTACTGGGCTGCTTGCACTGATACCAGTACTGCCAGTTTGAGAACAGCTCAAGGATTAGGAAACAGCCGTGGAGGAAGGCTCTGTCTCAGCTGGCAGCTCCTCCATGGGCAGCAGTGACCTGTGCTTTGCTCACTGAGCCTTGTCCACACCTGCAGCTGCTTTTTCCTGTGTTTATGCAGGATTCCTGCTCTGTGTATCACGTGCCTGGAGCTGCTCACAAACTTGGAGCAATTATACTTCTGCCTCGTGTTCTTCCAGGGGTGGTGGATATAAGGAAGCTTGTGTGCAGATATTTGGTAATCTTGGTGTTTCAGTCTTCCTCTTAGACTCTCATGTGACCTTACCCACTGGTTTGGGGATTTTTGCTCACATATATTTGCTCACCTTTCCCTTTCTGTCTCTGCCACGTGCAGTATCCATCGTGTCCAAGAATCATTCTTCCTTCTCTACATGTATTTTGTGCAGCGATCACTTTTCCAGGCAAGATCACCCCCTCGGTCTAAAGTCATCAGAGATGTTGTGTGAAAGACGTCAAATCAATAGCAGAGCCTCCTGCTCTGTTTATTCCAAACCCTTGGACTCCTGGCTGGAGAATTGCAATAGTAGAGAATATTGACATCAGATGTGCATGGTGTTTTGATTTACACACTGTTGTTTTCAAGGTGGCACATCGTATTTCAGAGTCAGTAGCAAATGTCTGATGAGGCTTCATTATTGGTGGAGCTGCACAGAGTCTTTGAAGGAGTACCTTGAGCACACTGATTACACTAAACATGTTTGGAAGGTTTAATAGACCTGAAAACTTCAGAGTTACTCTGTTTAAATTGTCTGTGTCTTGGCAAATTTAAATTCCTTTTGAAATGGCTGGGACTTAAATTGTACATGCCTCTGTGTGCCATGGTACACAGAAAACTGTACTTTGAGGAAAAAGGGGGGGTTGGTTTCTTCCTAGCCTTATTCTAGCATATGCATGCACATGGTGTGACTTAACTGTACTTCAGTGTGAAAATTGGGCAATAGAAAATCAAGTAGTGTGTCACACAGATGGTTTTCAGGCAGGATTATCATACCTTTAGTAACAGTACAGTACAAGGCAAGCCTGACTGTACAGAACATAGAAGCATTTCAGTGTACAAATAAAGAAATAAGGTCCCTTTGCAATATTATGCTTTATATACGAAAAGACACGTGTTTGGTTTTCATTAAAACCTTACTTGGTAAAGAAATGAACCGTAATAGAAACTACTTGAATATGACTCTTGTTTTGCATAAGCTGGAGCGTAGTTCCTGTAAATCTATAAAGTTATCATATCAAGCAGCTCTGAGGGGAAAAGCTGTTCTTTTAACTTACATCTTCTATGAATGTTTTCGTGGCATACTCCAAAAGATTGGCTTGTGTTGATCTATGGGAAGTATCTTCCATCTGTATTTTGTATGCATTTTTTCATTATTTTCTAAAAAGAGTGATTACCAAAGTGGTAATTTCCCTGTGGAAAAAGGTACTTTAACCTCTAATTTACAGATTTTTATAGGATTTTTTTTTAAAGTCAATTTTGATAATGCTAATATTAGTCTAGAATTTAATTCTTGTTATTTTCTTGATTAGAAATAGCTGTGTGAAGATTTTTAATTTCTCAACTACTGAAACAATTGCCTTTCCAAAATGCTGTTTGGAAATGATTGGAAAATGAGATTACTCGAGTTGATTAGGCCTTTAAATGCGTAACATACTGCTCACAAATTACAATTTTTTCAGTTTCTAGGCAGTACAGAAGTGGAGCAGCCCAAAGGCACAGAAGTTGTAAGAGATGCTGTTAGAAAATTAAAGGTAAGAATTTTTAATGAAATATAAATGGAATGTACTCTTAACATCTTTTCACAACTAAGATGCTTTGTAGGTTTTCTAGGTGAATTCATTGGCTCTAGGAGCAGCTGCTTTTATTAATCTCTTTAGTGTGTAGGTTCTTCCTTATTATGTCTGTACAGTCAGGTGTTCTGCTGTGTACAATATTTAGTTGTCTTATAGGTTGTGCAATTATTCACAAATATTTATAAAGTTCATGTACTTCAATGGGTAATGCTTGTTCTTCGGGCCTGTCCAGGGCTTCATTAATACAAACTGAGATAGGAAGGATTTGTTTTAGCTGCCATCCTCAGCTATGGCTGAGAAAATCAGACTTTTACAATTTCCTCTTGGTTATGTGTGCTTGGGCACCAAGGTACTTGGTGGGCAACTAAAAATATCTGAGTGCAATGACTTGTTGAGGGTTGTTCTCGGTTAATGTGGCTTTGACTCGGCTGCTGAGTGAGAGCTGGTGAGCTCAGAGCTCTTCAGACCCTGTGGGCTGGGGTAGGGAATGCTGATTGTGCTGGTCAACTCCACTGCCTGGTTCCTGTGGAATTGCACTGCTTCATGCTTAGCTGCTCTGAGCTGTTAGCCCTCCAGTTTACTTAGCTGTAGAAATCTTTCTCCCTACTACTGCATTTTCCATAACTTCATTGCAGGCTTTTCATTACTCGTTTAAACAAGTTCCTTCGAAATGGGCAGAAAACGTGGGGAGTCAATATCGAAAAAATTGATTGTGTTATTACCATACTAGAAAAATGCACAAAGGAAACATGAAGCTACTTATGTAGCTCAGCTTTTAAGACTCAGTTTTCCCTTGAGAAAGTCACCTTTACAAGATAGATCAGTAATCATATTAAGGTATTGAAACACATTCTTTGCTGTTGTTTTCATCCTACCAAAATAGTACAGCTGCCTTTACAGATTCGTTTAGCTGATTCTCTGAGTCATTTGTGCCAAAAAGACTTTATTGTGCTGCAGTTAGTCAGAGTCATTATTGCCTAGTTGTTTTCAAGTGTTTTAGGCTAAGTTTGACCCTTTTTTAAGCATTGCAGCATTCTACCAGTGGAAACAAAATGTGTGGGCTTGTGTGCACCTTGTGTAGTTTGTCTTTATAAAATTCCAGTACCCTGAGCAAAGTTGGTTCTGTGTAGAAATGTGTCACAGTGATATCCTGCTATGAAAAAGCTTTGCTTCTGTTTTAATGGTGTTTTATTGGACTCTAAAATAAACCAAGTGCTGAGTGTCTCTGTCTCACTGGTGGAACCCCAGGCTGGCCTGGGCTCTCACTGATCACTGGAGGCTTGTGGTGGGTTGGAGTCTATGATTTCACACATGAAAATTGTTTCCTCTGAAAGCAGGTCCAAAAAGGATCTTAAATAACTGCTCTCAGAAGTGTGGGCAGAGCCAGAAATGCTGTGCATATGTTTATGGTGTCACTGGAGTATGTAGATACCCGCTCTAACTTTCTACACACATTCCCTAAGTAAACCACCTTAGAGATAGGAGTCCAAATAGTCGCTGCCAGAATTACACTATTTTCTTCAAGTTTGGAATTTTGGACCTTATATATCAAGTATTGCATGTGATCTTGCATAATCACAAGTTTATTAGAGAACTTCCAAAGTAAATAAAGATGACTTTCAGAAGGACTTGAAAAATCTTGGAACAGAATTCAGGGAGCAATAAAAAGGCTTTTATGTTTGAAACAATCCCCAATTAATTGAATACTCATTTGAAGACTGACTTATGTTGTGCCTCTGTAATCTTTGAGGAGAAGCCTAGAGGTACTGGATTTTATTACTGAGCACACATATGTAGCTTGTTTTCTGAAAATGGTAATTGAAAATTTTCAAGCAATTAAAACAGCTTGAAAAACTAATGTCTTATATAGAAAGAAATATTGAAGAAATATAGAGTGGTTTGGGGGTAGGAGAGTTTTTAGAAGACATATAGCTTTTGATGCCATATTTCTATTTTTTAATTATCTGGATTTGCTCTTAATTGCAATGTTATTAATCATAATTTGTTTTTAATTAAAATTAATAGCCAGCAGAAAAACAACTGTCGTTTTCTTAATGTTCAGAGCTATTTTTACGAGTGACATGCATCGCTCTAATGAGCTTTTGAAGTCATATGCTTCCAGTGATATACAGACCATGAAATACTGCCACCAGAAAACATTTTTCTTAAGCCCTCATGTCACCAAACTGTGTCACAGTCGAGATTTGATATATAACTGTTTACTTCTATAAATCAAAAGCCCTTAACTCAGCACAAAGACTTGGGTTGCCCAGCACAGAAGCTGCAGCTGCCGTTCCACGAACTGATTTTTCCCAGCAGATGGAGCTGATGTTCTACAGAAACATAAAATATCTTGGATGAACTTTTTTTTGATGCTTCATTGTGCTTTTATCCCAAATACTACTTTTATATTTTCTAAACATTTTTTCTGGGACAGTTAAAATTAGAAGATAGGTTTTTTTCCAAGGAACCATGTTTAATTTTTCTAGAGGCTTCTCCAGTGGCTTTATCTAGGTGGGATTTCCCCTTGTGTTTTCCAAATGCTTGGAGCTGTACTGCAGGAGAAAGAAGAAAGTTGGACACTAATGTTTTAAAATGTGTTTATTTATCTGTAAGATAAGGTGAACTATTATCGTAATTTATTACAAACCATGTTTTCCTTCAAGTTTTCTAGTCAAACTTATTTCTAGAATGAAACAAAAACTAAAGCACATGGTACCCAGATGCTGTATCCAAACATGCCTACAGTACTCAAATGTCTACATGTTGTCAAATCACACTTTATTTTATGAAGTGAAATGATTACTTTCCTTGATTAATGAAGGTTGTGACTTCTAGATTAGACTGTAGAAATGAATTTGATCCTTCTTATAAAGTGTTAGAAGGGTTGCCAGAGGTGGGAATAGGTAGAAAGAGCAGCATAAGAGATTGAAGGAGCAGCATAACCAGAGCAGTGGTAAGAAAGCTGCATGGAGGAGTGTTAGGGAGAAACCAGAATAAACACCTGAGTTTAGGGCTGTTTCTTCTACAGTCTTCCAAGAGATGTTTTTGTGAGGGCCAAACTTAAGGCTGTTCCCTTACCCAGCTTTCAATTCATTATCCTTTTTTCCTTCCAATTTTCTTTTCTAAGTGGAGATGACCAGACAAAATGCAAATAGAATGAATCACTTTGAAACCACTTGAAATATTTTTCATCGTGTCCTTGACCCTGAAGGATACACAAAGTGAAGAGTGCTGGTTCACACACTTCCACACATGCAGAGATGCTGTCCTGCTGTTGCCCTTAAAGGACCATCCTTAAAGGACCATGGATATTGTTCTGAGCTCCCTTCTGTGTCAAAGCTCTGTTTCATTCGTTGTTGAAAGGACAGAGGAGGGTGGAGTACAGAGAAGCTTTTAATATTGGGATAAAGAGATTTCCAGCCAAGCCTTCCAGCCATGACTGTTCTCTTAGAAGTACTGCACAAAGCAGAATTTGTGGTTCAGGACCAGTCAAGGACATCCTAAAGACCAAAGCAAGTCAGATGAGAAGAGCTGAATAAGAAAATACCTGTTCACTCTGCCTCTCAAAAAACCTAAAATTGAACCCTGCCCCCTTCCCCCACCCCAAAAAAAAAAACAAAAACAAAAACAAAAAACCATCAAAAATCCACCACCAAAAGACCTCAACAAACCCCCAAAACTCCATGCCACCAAGCAAAATAAAAACCAAAAAGCCTCAAAACTAAACAACAACAAGAACAAAGCAGCCCACCCCCAAATAAAACAAAACACAGAAAATCTTTCAGGAAGTGAGAGATGGAGAAAAGACTGCACTGTATTGTCTTCTACACTGTGGCTAATAGATGGATAGCCTTCCTCTCAGTCCAGTGTGTGTTTGAAAAATAAAATACAACATATTCTGTAGAAATACCCTTCTGGATGGCTTTTTCCCTAACCAGATGATTACTGAGAAATTGAATTTTGACTATCAGTGGCCTTTTCATCCCTTTCCTCTTCTTGACAGCTATTTTTCAGAGGCCATAATTTCATCATGCCCGCATCAAATGTCCATGAGAGTTTGGACCATAACATGACCAATTAGATGAAAGAAGAAAAAATGGGGCCTGTTGGTTTTTTTTTAGGCATCTTTCTTTATAATGAATGTTGTAATGAAAAAGAGGAGGAAAGGTATCTTGTCCAAGCCGGGTTACAAAGAAGTTTCCCAGCTTATCCAAAGACCCTGCCCTAAACCAGGGCTCTTTTAAGGTGTGAAGTGCAATGTCTGATGTCTCACTGGTAGCCTGCATTAAATGAAGGAGTTGAACCTCTCTTCCCCAGGATGAAGATTAGCACCAAATCGCAGGAACATCTCCCTTGTCTCAACTATTTTTAATTAAATCTTGAATTGTGCAGGGAGGTGTAAATGTTAAAGAGAAGCACATAGTTTTGATTGCATCGTTTAAATTGATTTATACATATATAGAGATAATTAGTCTCAACAATTATTTATTTAGCTCCAGTTCCTGGCTATCTTGAAAACATTTTTTTTTTTCCTCATGGCATTTTTACTGGTTGTGGTTTGCTAAGACTTGATGCATAAAGACATCAAATTTAATTTTAATGAGACTCTTAGAGTGCGCAATGTTCCCTGCGGCTGTAATAAATTACGAAATATATGGGTGGTTTTTCTTTTTCTTTCTTTTTTTTTTTTTTTTTCTAATTTTAAAGCTAAATTAAACGTAGAAAATAGGTTTATTTGTATCTGTTCCTTTCCCTAAAAATGCCATGAAAATACAATGTTAATTCTAAAGCAGCTGAACACAAACTGGCCCATCCCACTGAGCTGGACCAAACCTGGGGTTCGTGCCTGAGAGCATTATATGTATGTATAAACTAACAGCTTAAGAATTTGGCCCATCGTGTCTCTTCCCAAGCCATGCTGTGATTCATTATAATTTTATATCATTTTCCATTTTGATGCCAATGGGAGGCTACAGATTTTTACCCTCTTAAATAATCCTGTTACTGTGTGAGATACAAATATGGCTTTGTTTCAAATGTGTGCTTCTAGGAGAAAATAATGTTTGTACATCTCCTAGGTCCAGAGGTCGCTTGAGGTTCTCCTTAGGTAGAAGGAATGACTAGAAATAAATAAAAGAGAAAAGAAAATTTCCTGATTACCTGACTCAGTGGCGGGATGTGCTGTTCAAACCCCACATATGTTTGGGAGGTGGCTGAACGTGGCATTCTGAGGAATGTCAGATATAAAAGAAATTGCTGATCAGTATCTGTGTGTTATCTGTTATTGCACAGGACAGTGGGCAGGAAAAACGCTAAGAAAGGAACTGGCACAGATCTTCTGAATTAATCTTTGTGTGCGGTTCAGTCCCTGTACCCAGTAAAGCTTTGATTAAAAAGCTCATTTGTCTGGATGTCTGTATTGAAAGGATTCTTTTGTGATTGGTTTCTTTCACCATTAGTCTGCTTTTGATTTGATGGAGTTTCTTAAAAAGGGGTTTTCCAGCCATCTGCTAACTTTGGTAAATATCCTGTGATTTTTTTCTTCGTTTTGTCAACATCCTTCTGCATTTGAAACCCTCAGCAGATAACATTGGAGTGTTTTCTCACAAGCAGCTGATGCAGGGTGGCCATTGCTGTCATCTTAAGGATCTCTTTGAAATATCTTCCCGGTTTCGGTTTCATGAGAAGGTCCTCAGTTAGTGGAAAGCCTACCATGTATCAGGGCTCCATTAATTCCACCCACACAGGGTAGTCTCCCAAGAACCAAAGTTTGTTGCCACATGTGGGATTTGCAGGGTTGCCTGTGGGAAAACAACAGGCTCTGTTGGGATACCAGTCTGTGGTGTTCTGGCTGATGGGGATTCTCTCTGTTATTTGCTGCTTCATCAGCCTTTGTTGTCTGCAAGCTTCCTCTGTAATGGTTTTCAGATTTCAGATCATTAGTTATTTTTCTCCCCTTTTTTCCCCTCTTATTTTTTCTGCCTGCAGATTTTATCAGTAACTATTTTTCTCCTGGTCATTGTTCAATAATGTCATGCTTAAGAAATAAACCCTGCTGGAATACATTAGAAACATATCTTCCCAATGACAATTTCCTGTTTATAACTGCATCTGGAGACTAATGTAACTAACTTAACTCATGCTTTCTGTTGCTTCACTTTCTTAAATATAATGGCATACAAAATGCAGATGCTTTGTCTACTTGGACAAGCTGCATTTTTTGTAAAATATTGATCATCGTTAATTTCATCTCACTTGAATTCTCTAGTTGTTAACTGGATTTATGCTTTTTGAGAGTGGAGATGTGGTAGAGTCAGTTTGTTTACCCTTTTTCTAGAACTGGCACAGAACTGCCTTCTGGAACTTCCTCAGTGTTGTAAGTCTTCTTGACTACTTGGAGCAAGCTTTGGCCAGCTGTTCTAAAACTTGTGCAAGTTATTCACACCACTTAAAAAGCTTTTTCTTTAAAAATTCTCTTCTTTAAAAACTACAACTTTTTCATATTTTACCTGTTGCTCGAGACTCTGAGGTGATTGCCATTGGGAAATCAAGCATTCCATCGTCATTCTCAATATATACCTTGAGTTTAACTCTGTAAAATCAAACATTATTTGTGCTTTCTCTTCACTACTGCACAGAAATACTTGTGTGTGGCTTGTTTGCCAGGGGACATTTCCAAAGGTCAGGATTTGCTCAATTTCCTGGCTGTTTCAAGTTGAGGTGTGCCCCAGGGCTGTTCCATGGTCTGTTCCATGGGTGTCTTTCTGGGCACCGTCAAGTACGTTGGGAATTGAGAAGTCCAAACTGCCTGGGTGATCTTTGGACTTTGTAGCCATTCCATTTAACCTGGCAAAGTGCAGAGTACTGAGAAAAGGGATCACACATGTCCTCGAAGTCCCATCCAATGAAGGGACATCACAAATTACAAATCAGAGAGGAAAGCTGGCGGAGTGCAGGTAATGAATAAATGCATGAGCTGAAAATGATCTAAAGACACTTTAAGTTCTATATTCATCTTGGAAAAAAAAAAATTGTGCTGATAAAACAATGATCTTTTTCCTATTTAAGCACACACTTAGAAGGTTAAATTCAAAGTATAAAATTTAGGACAGATTTTTTTGGGTTTAATGAGTGATTTTTATTAAAGAAAAAATATTTTTTCCCTGTAGTGGGTTTGAATTGTCCTTTAAAGTCAAGAAATGTTGTTGGCTAAAATGCTGTAAACCAGCAATTATGATTTTTAAAATTTTATTTTCTTTAAAATGTCTTTTTAAAAAATTAAAAGACGCGTATGGAATGGCACCCCTTAATAAAAATGCAGGGATTAGTGTGTATTAAAAGTGCATCTAGCAAGACATGGGCTTGACGGTAAATAGGAGGATGGGAAAAGGATGTGTTGCAAGAGGCAAATACATTGTGCTGGAGAGGCAGAACTAGAAATTATATTTTCTTGACTTTCAACTAATTGGTTTTCACTAGTGAGTCATCCTGTATGAACCTTTATAAAATATTTGGCCAGTGACTGTGGCAGTCCTAGAGGTTGAAATGCAAAATGGGTGTTTAGATTTAAGGGTTGGTTTTGAGACTGGCACAGAGTGGTTTACGTGGGGATAGTTGTTTGGGTTTTTTGGGGTGGGAGGGTGCTGTTTGTTTTACCAAGTGTGTGATCCTTATCAGCTATTGGGATGCATTAATCAGTAATGAAGTGTCTGGGTGAGTCCTGTTGCTGTGTGAAGTTAATAGGATTAATTATAAATTAATGTTTAGCTATTAAATGTCCAACAAGTATGCCTTCAAAACAAGGAATAAAATTGGGAGGAAGGGAAAAACAAGTTCATTTTGTGCTTTTAGGGTGGTTCTCCAAGTCAGTTAATAATTTGCCATGAATGAAGCTGCCCATAAGCAAAATGAAACAAAAGAGATTGACAGTCACACTGTGTAAAGCAGTTGTATCATGGGAAGGTTTTCCAAGGACTAGCTGGAAAAGGATCAGAGCAAAGATCCAAACCCTGAACTATCACTTAAATAAATAATTACTTGTAATCAGAGTTTTTAAGGATTTGTGAGAGAGGTGTCAGTTGGCTACAGCCAAGCACTTCACAATCACAAGACAATTCAGGCCTGTGTCTTTCAGGTCTGATGGGACAGCACCCTTGGTGACATCCTAGACTCTTGATGGCACTAAAAGCCATTGTCCACACTGACTTCTGACACAGGGTATTTGTACTGATGGGGAATCATGCCCCAATTTATTATTGAATGGGAATGTTGAGGATAATGTAGAAGCAGAGACTCCAACTCCTTGCCTTTAGTGGATCATTATCCTTATTTGTGCATTTGGAAATGCCATTTCAGGCTGTCAAAGACTCGAGAGAAAAAGGGAAACATTTTGCTCTGGTAACACAGCAAAATACAGAGCAGTCACATATATTTGCTAAGAAAGGTACCCAAATTTAGGGCACTTCTTAACTGTCATGCAGGAGCAAATTTGAGGTACTGTGCTGATTTTATAGGCAGTGTTCACGAGAGAAAGAGAGAAAGGTAAGTCTAACAGCTGGGTAAGGAGATGGAAAAGGATGGAAAATGTTTTGGATAGGACACATTACCCAACCCAGTCATACAAAGTGCTGTCTAGCCATCATCTAGTGGGCTGCTGGCAGATAAATTCTGAGAATGAAATAGATCAAGTACTTCTTAGGTGTTGACAACTTTAGTGCTTTCAAACTGACCCTGTTTAAACAACTGATGCCTTAGAGGAACATCTGGAAGTACCCTCCATCCACGAGTATGGATGTGAGTGTAGAAATAGTGGGGCGTGGAAAACACACCGATGTTCCCTGCTCAACAACCAGGCAGCTGCTAAACTGAAAGCGTTCATGTTTCTGCTGCTCTCAGAGAAATCTTGTGCAATAGCTTCAATTAAGTGCATAAAAAGCAGATGAAAGTTACAGGGGAACATGCTAAGTAATTTTAAAATACTTCTCCCTGAATTTTAGGAACATTCTGTAGTGTGAAGTTAGAAATGCTAGTCTGTGCCCAACTGAGACTCTGGGAATGGTTGGTGTTTTTTATGGGAAGCTTTTTGAAGAAGGAAGGATACAACTTCAGGTGAAGGGAGCTGAGAGAAAATGAGAATTAATAAAAACAAATAAATAATGTGATTTCTGTTGTGCTTCTCATATTTCAGTTTGCAAGACATATCAAGAAATCTGAAGGCCAAAAGACACCCAAAGTTGAGTTACAAATCTCAATCTATGGTGTAAAAATTCTAGATCCAAAAACAAAGGTAAGAACCTTACCTGTTTTTTTTTTCATGCTGAACTAGTAAATACTTGTTTCACTGTTTATAATTTTTTTATTGTTTTATATTTTTTTAAGCCATTCTGTTGATGGAAAAAGTCTTCTATAATACCATGTTTTGTTGCAACACCTGGGCGACATCTTCCCAGGAAGGTACCTGATAGTCCTGAAGGCACGCTGTAGCTAATGTGGTATTCAGTTTTTGAATCCTTTCACAGCAGGTCTTTCAAACTTTGAGGAAGATGAAAACAATATGCTAAATAAATGTTAACACTGCGGATGATAAAAACCTTTCTGTACATATGCTGACTATTGAATTTGGAAGAACCTTTTGTTCCTGCTTCTTAATCGTGGAGTAATTGCTGCATTCAGGCAGTGGCACTGCCTTTTCTCAAATGGTAGCTGTAGTTCAAAGCTACAGCTGCTTGCAGCCCATTTTTGCTTCAGACTCTTGACACAACCAGAACTCAACAGTTCTCACATAAAAGGAGAGGGGACAAGAAATATCCATGTCAACTTTAATTGGAGTTTTTGCATCTTCCTTATGCCAAAGGGCAGGCGGGGCTGCTAAACCCCATATCCTGACAAAAACTGTTCTGAAATAACAGTTTGAAATGCCAAAAGATCTTAGCGTTCCTGCAGAGATTAACAGAAAGCTGTGGGATATATGTTCCTGGGGGAGTAGGAACATTCTAATCTCTTAGCAATGTTGTTATTACAACTCAAGTAAAAATCAACTGTGAGGAGTCTTTTTATCTCCTCCACTTAGTTTCTTGTAGCTGCATGTAAATTTGAATCGTTTTCCTTCTTTTTGCACAGTTTATAAATGCTTTAGGAAATTCAATTTCATGTTATCAGCACTAATTAAAGTCTTTTCTGCAGTGTGTTTTTGAAACAAAGCACTTCAGTATGTCACAGAGGAATATTGGGTTTTAGTCACATAGTGACTATGAATTGCAGTAGGAACAAGAGGCCAGCTCATACATCAGGACCTCATTCGTGACACTCAAAAAAAGGATTATAGAAAAGTGGTTCTGTCCTTAAGTGATATGCAATAGATATATGGATCTGTAAACCTCATTGTGCCAGGACAAGCACATTATTATTTCTGTGTGTTAAAGAGCTACCACAGGGCAGAGATTTGGGACATGGGAGAAACAGAATACTCAGGACAGCTGTAAAGACTGAGAAAATGAACTCCGTGTTGGGGCAGGGGGAAAAGATTGCCCATAGGGTGCATTTTTTTGATACGTGGTTGTGTGCAGAGAGGGCATGGCCTTGTTTACAGGCTTACAGCAAGCTGGGAACCCCAGTGCTGCACAGAGACTTTCTTTTCTTAACAGATAGTTGTTCGCATCTAAACGACATTTTTCCTTTAAAGCAAATACTGCTTTCCCATGTAATAAGCCAAATAAAATAAAATACCAAGAAGAGACTTGTTGAAGAAAAACAACAAAAAAAGTAGTTGAGATAGTTTATTTCAGTCTTGTCAAGCTCTCGCAGCTGAAGAGCATTGCCATTGCAACTTTTTAAATAGCTGGAACTTGCTTTTTAATGGAAAGTGAAATACAGAAGCAAAAATATACAAATAATGCTTAAAAGCTGCTTATGTGGCACCTCAAGTAAACAACGTTAGATTTATTTCTCTTTTTTTGGTTAGCAGAGTCATTTTATTTCAGTTTTCTATATTTAATGTAGCAAAGTAAGGACTCATTTCAGTGAATCCATTTTAAAAAGCCTTCAGAGATGATGAAATTTAAAGATGTTTTGCACCTGGGAAAAGAACAGATTATTTTACATAATCAGGCCCTAAATAAATTGCAGAGGGATGTAAGGCAACAGAAAAATCAATTTTCTAGAACAGAAATTACTGTCCAAATAAACACTTCCATATAAATGCTGTCCAAATAAAAACTTCCTGTTTACACTCAGAAAAAAACAGGAGCATTTTTTAGGAGATGAGTTTGCTAGCTTCTGTTATACTTTAAGTCCATTTTTGGGTGCTCTCATGTACGATAAGAGACATTCAAAAATGTTACTGCAGCTTGCCTGCTCTTATGAGGAAATCCAGAGCTTTCCTTTGTGCATCTTTATCCTAAGCTAGTGCAGTAATTTCTTAAAAATTACGTTTCTGTTTGTTTGCAGGAGGTCCAGCACAACTGTCAGCTCCACAGGATATCCTTTTGTGCTGATGACAAAACTGACAAGAGGATATTTACTTTCATATGCAAAGACTCAGAATCAAATAAGCACCTGTGCTACGTGTTTGACAGTGAAAAGTGTGTAAGTACACGGGACGCTCTGCAGGGCTTGAGGTTCTGCCTCGAAATGAAGCGGAAATAGTCAGACACGCAGCCTGCCTTTTAACTGGGACACAATTTTTCATGCCAATATGGTGCTTTGTAACTTAGATGCATTAAATTAAGGAAGAGTCTCTTTCTTCAATGATCTGAGGTGGTTTTCTGGGATAATTTCTCTTACTGCCCAACTCGATATCCTGGGGGAAGCACCTGCAATACTCTCGGAGATCAGGCTCCATCCCACCAGGCTTGAGGCGTTTGCACAGCTGTTCTGCAGAGATTACTGCAACTCTGAGGCTGAGCTACCCTTTCAGGCTCTTCTGCTGATGTGTCTGTCTCTGTTTTCAGTGTTGGGGTTTTTTGTGTGTTGTTTGTTTTTTGGGTTTTTTTATTATTTTATCACAGCAAGATTCTCTCTCTCTTTGTCCGCCCCTTTCCCTGCCACATCTCTCAAGTTTAACACCACAAAGCACTTCCAGTCAACTCATTGCACCAAGCACTGACATTCTCTGGTGTCTGAGACAGAACAGTTGTTCCTTACCGTATTTACTTTCTCTGCTAAAGTCCTAAGCAAGTGGTGTATCCATATGTTCACCTTTTATTGGTCCTGCTTTGGCATCACTTTTTTCTAAAATCTTGGTGTCCTCCATCAGCTTCCTGTAGGCTTCTTTCACCCCCATCATTTTTTGAAATAGATATTCTGCACTGACTGTATAAACACATCATAACGTAGGATATGAATCAGCATAGAACTTGTAAATTATTGTATTTTGCACAGAAAAATCTAATTTCTGGGGGGTTTTTTTTCTGGGTTTTTCTGGATTTATGTATTTGGAAATAATTGTGCAGATAAATACTTATCTGCAGTATCCTGAGTGAGATTTTGTAGTACTTGCAAAAATAAATGTTGAAATCCAAATTTAAAATCAATAAGGGTCAAAATATCAATTAGCATGAAAACATTATTTCATTAAATCTAAAAGACTTTATTTAATGACTGAACAGGCTGTATTCGCTTCAGAAATCATCAGGAAAAGCCACTGTGCAGCATGGTACCTGTGTTTATGGAAATTGAAGACATGATTTATACTGTTCAGTCTCCCTTCTTTACCCAAAGAATTTTAAGTTCTTTCAGAGTGTTCTGCCCAAGGTATTTTGCTGAAGGGGGCTTGTCATGCTCATGGTGGATGGGGCAAAGCCTTTGGATGTGATACATGCTGTAAAGTGTTTTGTGATCCTCTGAAATGAAAGGTGCTCTAGCAAATATTCCTGATATACTAATTTCAGTCTTATGTTTTATGTAAAGGCGGAAGAGATAACTTTAACAATTGGTCAAGCATTTGACTTAGCTTACAGGAAATTTCTGGAATCCGGAGGAAAAGATGTTGAAACAAGGAAACAAATTGCAGGTTTACAGAAAAGAGTAAGTTCTGAACTATGTTGTTCTTTTTAAGAGATAAAAGTACATGCTGCTGTATTTGTATTATCTGCTTTTTATGGAAGCATAATTTCCAGCATTATTCTCAGATTGCTACGGTAAAAAAAAAAAAAAAAGACTAAAAAAATTATGTTAAAAAGTATTTTATGTTTTGCTGTCTTGTAAGGACACTGAAAAGTAAGGTTGAAATATGGAGAATACTGAAATCTAATTATTTTTTGTAGTCAGATAATGAGTTAAACCTTGATTCTAAATCACCAGATCTCTGATGAAACTTATGCTCGGTGGATGCTGTTGTTGAAATCCATGACTATCCCAATAGCTGTTGAATAACCACTTGCCTTGTAGATTCAAGAATTAGAAACTGAAAATGCAGAACTGAAAAATAAAGTTCAAGATCTGGAAAACCAGTTAAGAATAACACAAGTGCACGCGTCTCCAGTAAGTACCTAACATAACTCTTGTGTCTGAAGTCACTCTGTATTTATAATCACGTTATGATCATTATGAGCACCCCTGCTGCTCCCAGAGATTGTCATTAACATGCAGTGATCACATAACATGTCTGTTGAAGGGCAGTGTTGAACTAACAGTGACATTGTGGCAAGCCAGCAGAAGTGCAAATTGCAGTGTCTCCAATCGTGGCTCTTTAACCCCCTTGTCATACCTATTTGTTGCTGCCTAGGGGCAGTCAATGCTCACTCGAGTAGAGATCTGAACGTGCCAGCTGAGGGTGAAAAACCCTTCTGCACTGAAAGGATCTGGTTCCTAAATGCTGCTTGGGAGCTCCTCACAACTTCGTCACAAGCCCGTGGTCACCTGTGGCTGGCAGTCTGCCTGCCCAGGAGGCACTGAGTCTTGGGAGCTAACGCTGGGTGGTAGGGAAAGAGGAGCAAGGGTGGGTTCCTCACTGGAAATTCTGACTGCCTGCAGTTCCCGTAGATGACGAGCACAGAGTTCTGTTTAAATTGCTAGCTGGCAGTTCCTTACACCTGGGCGGGAGCTCCAAAAATGCAGGTTGCTCTGCAGACTGGGCCCAGTGACTCCCCTCTTCTTACAAGTGTGTTCCATCTGTACAGCTTTAGGCAGCTGTGAAAATAAATCCCATTTCTTAACATACGTGTGGCAAAATCCTAGAAAAAGAGCAACTGCTTTTCAGCTGAGCGTTTCGGACCGCCTTGTTCCTGCCCTGGATGTTCACCACTTCCCCTTAAATGGATGCTCGGAAATGTGGGCGGTGTAGCAGCACGTTTGCAGTGCTGCTGGCAGTTTCTCAGTAGTGTCTGTACACTCTTTATGTTGATTAGATGGTTGCTGCCATGAGGAACTGCCATTTCATTTTACTGAAGTCTACTTAGAGGAGAGAGCACCATAAATTATAAATACTGTGTAACTGCCACAGTGAACATTTTAAATTATGAATGTCTTCTCACTTATGAAGCATTCAGTGATAGGTAATCAATTTTAATGCTAGATTTAATACCAGGTTAGTCAATTCTTTCATCTTTTATTTTCCTCAGTTGGGATGGCAGTTTGTTTTTATTTATGAATATAATAACTAAATTTGTATTTCAATGCAAATAAACAGGCTCTTAAATCCATTGCAATCAGTGCTTTTCTCTCATTTAAATTAAAGAACTTGGTAATTTCATTAAGCAAAAAAAATTAAAGAAACTTATTAATAATGCCCCAAAAATATCTCGTAGTTTGTGATTTATTGTGTCTTTTAAGGCAATGATGTTGCATTCCTTATTAAAGAGTTAAGATCTAAATTTGTTAATTTGCCAGCCACTTGTAAACTCTCTCCCTAGACAGTGTTTTATTGTTAATTACTATTGGTACAATGAATAAGCATATTGCTAAAATAGCACTTGTGCTGCAACAAAACTCTAGAATATTGATAATTATTGATATTAATTAATTCATTTCAATAATCACTGTTGGCTATTAATTTGCACTTTGATTTTTTTGCTTTATTTACTCCTTAACCTTTAAAATGAAACTCCCAAACGTTTCTTGTCACAAATGATTAGAATTGCAGTAAGAGCCACCTAAGAGCTTGCTTAACATCTGCACCCATTCTGACACAAAATATTTCTATAAATGTATGAGTATTGGCACAGGATGCCCAGAGATTGGAGCTCTCTGTACTCTTGGAGATGCTGAATCCTTCCTGAGCATGGTCCTTAGCAGCCTCAGCTAATTGGATCCTGCTCCAAGCAGGAGTTTGGATTAAGCTCCTTTCCTGTTACAGGATTCTTCCATCAGTTGTGCAGCCAAAAATTAAAGCAAAACAAAACCAACAAACCAACCAACCAAAACCAAGCACGTTTTTAGGAAGATGTCTTTCTCAACTCCAGGCCCACAGCAGTGCCCACCAAGCACTATCAACTCTGGCACCTTACCAAGAGACATCTTTCAGGCAGGTCCTTTCCACACCAGATCTTGTGGAGATGGTAAATCAGAGCTCTCAGGGGTGCTGGTGTAAGAATAACTCCGTGCAAATGCAACTGTTAGGTTGAGAATGAATGAAGAAATGGGCTGGTGAGGCTGTCAAGTGACTTCAGTGCAGAGAAAAAGAAGAAGAAGAAATATTTTTAAGGCACCTTGAGTCTGTTAAAAGGATTATCAGTCAATGTGCCTGGAATAGCAGTGAGTGTGATGACACCTATCTCCTTTTTTACTATGTGAGCAACAAATATGTATGAAGGAACAAAATTACAAACAATTCATAAGACAATTGATTGCCTGTTGTAGCTTGCAATTAATTTTTTACACTTTTCATTCAAATCAACTATAATTTCAAATATGATTCTGCAAAGTCTCAATTCCTATTAGAAAGAAGAACAGGTGTAAAATTTTTTCCCCCTATTTCCACATAACTTCTGTAATGAAAAAGGTCACTTTAGTTTTAAATTAAATAATTGGAGATTTTTTTCTGAATTTAAACTAAAAATAACTGTACTGCTGCTGCTCTGTCTTCAAAATTAAAGTAACAGATCTATGTTGTGATCATTTTGTCAGAGTAAACTTTTCAGATCTGCTGATCGTATTTTCTGAAATAAAATAGCTTAAATGAAGCTGAATATCCAACATGGGGAATAATGCCTTGTCTGAGCTCCTTTCTAAGCACTTTTGGGTGGTTGGGGGAAAGCTTCTTTCCATGCAGATAATCTTGGTATTACGTGCTGTGAATGTAAGACAACCATTCTTGTGATTTAAAACAGAGTTTTCAGTTTCCTTGCAATTTTCATATCACACTGTTGAATTATGCAGAGATGCCAGTGCCGTACAACAGCTTTCTGAAGCTTTTCTTAGACACAATAAGCAATTTGATTGATTTATATTTTGTTAATCTTTTATGGCTGGAGGTCCTTATCTGGCAGTCTTGTTTTTCTGCATGCTGAGGTCTAGGGAAGGGATTGTTCAGTGGTCAATGGAAAGTTTAGGCCCTGATCCTTGACACCTAATGTGATAAAAGAACACGTGCCTTTAACTGGCATCGCAGCAGTTCACAAAGAAATGTTCCATTTCAGGGGCCAGCTACAGATGGTTAAAAGTTGCTTCTGCTTGTGCTTAAACAGTACCTTGGATTTTCATATCTTGTGCTTTCCTTTTTGTATTTGGTTGTTTGCGTGCTGTTTGTGCTCGCGCGCCGTTCGCAGATGTGCTGAAGTGGCTGCCCTGTCGCACGGGCTGAGCCCTCGCTGCAGCGATCGGCGCGTGGCCACGGCAGCCCCTGGCAGTCACAGCTGATGTGGCACTTCGGAGGCACCACCAGCAGCGTGGTCAAACAGGGATCTCTTTGCCAGAGCAGGGGGTGCTGCAAGGGCCTGTGCTGGCAGTGCACGAACACGGCAGTAGAAACATTGGCATCACTCTGGGCTGTGTCCTCTTCCCCCTCAGCGCCCATCCCCGTGGCAGGGGACGGGAAGCCGTGGTGTCTAAGCAGGCACAGTGTCAGGTTGACAAGGGGGGTGATTTCCTTCCCCAGGAGAGGAGACTCAGGGGCTTTTAGAATTTATTGCACCTGTAGTGTGACACAGTGCTGTGACAGACAGCACGTGACGTCACTGTCGTGCTTTATTTGTTAAAATACTGATCCAGGACGGAATGCCTTTCCCACCTGGCAGTAACTGGGAAGCCGTGGTATCATTTTTCTTTATTCCTGCTTCGTCCTGCTGAGGTGCAATCATTTCTGTGTCTTTAACCATCTAGGCACATTAGTCTTCCCGTTAGTTTTTAATGAAATGACAAAGGGAGAAAACACTTTGGGAAATTTGAAGTGCAGAAGGTTTTCTTGTATTATATCACTGACCCTTGACATTGTTGGTTGTTTGTGTGGTTTGGGGTTGGTTTTTTTTAAAAAAAAGCAAGCCAATTCTGCTTTTTGTGACAGCTCAATCTTCTGATTCTTCCCAGATCATTTTCCCACAAGCAGGACCAGATTACATTTCCTGTTCTCACTTCAATATCAAAAGAAAATAGAATGTGAGAGCATCTTTGAACTGTGGATGGATGACTTAATACGTATATGGTTTTAAACAACTGGTTCACTGCACATTTAAAGAAAAGAATTGTCTCAAGATGTTTCAGTTCTAAGTAGATACATCCAGGCTGTCATTTGAAATAAACTTTTCTAACTTCCTGTTGTCACTGAAAGTAGGCTTGTAGCTAAATATGAAACAAAGCCATTTGCTCAGAATCAAATGTAATACTACCAAGACTTGAAATTCAGATCCTGTTTTACTTCCAAAATGTTTTAAAAACCTTTTGTCTATAGTTTCTCAAAGATGGTACTTTAGATTTGTGCTGCTGAGGAGGAAATGAGATGTGCCAGGCTGGACTGCAATTATGTGGCTTTGCTTCTCTAAAGATTTACTTCTCTAAAAGGAGTTGGCCCTGTCCTCATATATTGAATTCTTGGGTAGAAGTGTTGAATATTTTCTTTGCAAAACATAACACTAAAACACCTTAATTTGCTGATCCTTCACACGAAAATGGGCACAAATTGGTGACTTATCCGAAAATCCATCCATGGTCTAAGAGAAGAAAATGCGAGCAGTGAATTGTAAGCTTGAAGCTTCATTTTAAGCACAGAATCAAAAATATTTTGAGTTGATAATTTCATAAGAGAGAACATTTTTCCAGCTGAAATATCTGTTACTAATTGTTTTCATTAAATTCTTTTTTACATAATTAATTGGAGTATTAGGGTCTTTTATTGTGCTCTGTTTAAAAAATAAAAACAAACTAGAAAAAACACATGAAAATTGAAACCAGTCATAATCAAAAAAATTAGGGATGACTTTTCTCTCTCCACTTTATAAGCAGTGCAAGTTAAAGGCTTGTTTGGGAAATACAAAGGGAAATTCAGTCTTAAACTGCTTTTCTGATGATTCTTTCTTGTATTGCAGTTTTTTTGGAGGCCAGCTGAGGGTTTATTTGAGGACATATTTTAAAATAACACTGACAGGGTGCAAGATACATGTGTGAATAATGCAATTACCCTTTGCATTTTTGCAGTGTGTAAATGGGTGAAAAGCATTGACAGAAATCAAGTTCTCCTTTTGAGGGATACAATTGCCATCAGAATTCCCTCCTTGCTTGCTTATTAGTATCACTATGAAAATTTTTCTGTAGCTGTTCTAAATCTAGCCATATGGCCAAATCAACATCAATCTAATTTAGGTGCTTTTTCTGTCAGTTCATAAACTCTATGGGAAGAATAAAATTTCTTTCTGAACCTATAAAAGAAGCCATTAAGGCAATGAGATCATAGTTGGAAATGAAAGAGAGAAAACTGGATTGTATAACAAAATACTTTTGCATAAAATATATTGTGAAAGTTGAACATCAAATTATCAATCGTCACGCTTTTTCTCTCAGGATATTGTAACTAATTAGATTTACATTTGCTCAGCACATTCAGTAAATAATAAAATGCTTAGTGATCATTTTTTCTGCATTTGGGTCGATGGTTTTGAGTAGTCCTCTTAGAACTTCGAAAAGTTAATCCCTCAAATGACTGTGTTTGCCAATGCAGAAGTGTTATGCAACAGGGACTATCACTTTTTTTTGGTGTCCTGAGTGGCTGTGTCGAGGACATGCAATCCCAAACTAAGAGTTTCCTTAGTTTGCCTCTCGAGCTTCGCTTCCATGTGCCATGGGAAATGTTGGCATGGGATATTTCCTTTGTCTCACTCCTTTGCATGCACTGCTAAAGTTTCTGTGACTTGTGTATCTGTTGTTTACTTTTCATCTGTTTTAGTGGCTTGGCAATGCTTCAGTTGCTGGTCTTTTTTGCATTTGGTCTTGATTATGTGAGGACCACTGGATTCTCATCTCTTTGTTTGCTTGTGGGGACACTGTTCCAGTTTGTATCACGGGCAGGCTTTGGATGCTGCTGCTGTGTGTAACTGCAGCCTCCAGAGCTCAGTGCAGCCCTGGCAGAGTGGGTTCACATCGTGTCTTACTTGCTGCTGTTTCAATTGGCAGCGCTGCCCGAAGCTGCCAGGGTTCCCTGAGAGCCCTGAAATGTGGGAGAAGCAGAACTGAAAGGCAGCAGGAAGAGGTGTTGGGAGAAGCAGAGCTGAAAGGCAGCAGGAAGAGGTGCTGGGAGAAGCAGCCCTAGCAGGAGCAGTGTCCTTCTATGCCCCATGAGTATTACCAAACAAACAGTATGATATACATACTCCTACATGAAGGTGGTGCAAAACCCCTCCATTTTTAAGTGGAGCATTAAAGATACTGATTGATTAGACCTTTTCTCCAAGGTTTTGTCATGACCTAGAAGCACAGGCCACCTGCACCAGTTACCCTCACTGGAAAGCTTTACCACACTCATGGGAAAACCCCAAGATAGGTGTTGGAACTGTATGCAGATTTCAAAAAACATTTTGGAATGTGTTTACGCATATCACTTGATTCCCATTTCCACCAAGATTGCCAACTGGGAAAATGCACATGTTTTTTCTTTGCCTGCCTTCAACTTTTTCAGATTTATAATATTCTGTGTCCAGTTGTTTGAGCACTTCTTCGTGAGGGTATAAAACTCTGTTACATTTGTGATGTTAAAGCAAATGAGTTTGAAATTGCCTATGGCATATTTCATGTCACTGAAAAAGTACTAAATGAACTGAAGATGTAGCAGTTTATTAATGAAACTGCTAATGGTTATACAGTATTTTATGAATTAGTAAGTTATAGTTTAGTGAGTGTTCTTAGTAGTCTCAAATCTCAGGAAATGAGCAGGTTCTTGACTAGATGCGTAATTTTCAATTCAAGGTCACTCACCATTCCCTGGAACATCACTGCGGTTACCCTCTGTGGTGGTTCTGCATATTACCAATTTGAATGTTCTAAGGAACAAAAACATTTTCTAATTTATTCTAATTCACACTTAGGTGATTGCTATGTGGGTATGGCACAGAGATTGCAATCAGTGCATAGAGACACCTTGTAGAAACAAACAATTTTGAAATGGTTTCCCAATTAACAAAAATCTCAATCAGATTACATTTTCTAGTATGATGCAGCCCAATACTGCATCTTCAGCACCATTCTCAGTAGAATGAGTCGAAAATAAACCCTTTGCTGGCACATAGTTACATCTAACCATAAAAGAGACCAAGTCCACTGAAGCAGTGTGGTAATTTCATTAAGTATCATTTCTTGTGTTAAGGAAATGAGGCCCAAATTGGAACATATTGTATCAGTGCATCTATTACTACAAGTGTTACACAGTGGGAACCTCAGACAAAACACAATTGCTATATAAAATGACAATTTAATTATTTTTACTATATTTTCTTCCTTTCTAATTTGGTGTAAGAGTGTTAATTTTCAGGAGCTACACCCTTTTTAGGTTGTATTCTTTAGACTAAGGGTCTCTTCCTTTCTTCCCCTGCACTTTGTGCATCTGGTGATATTCCGTGTTTTCCATTGTTTGAATCCACTTCCCTGCTGCCCCTATGCTGCCTGTGGGCTGCTTGGATCCAGAGGGCTGTGAGCAGAAAGCCCATCAGCCTTGCAGATCTTTCTGGACCATGGGATAAGACGCAGAGCAGCTCTCCCAGCACAGGTCCCAGCACCTGATGGGTTCTAGGCTGCTCTGCAAGTGAAGAATTCCTGGGGAAAATCCATTTCCTGAGCAGGTGCATTCCCAAAACTGTCATAGGAAGCTCACCACCCCATGTGGTGTGTGGTGTCCTAAGAGTGTCACTGGTGAGACCTGTGGCTGCTCCATGTTCAGGGCTCAGATGACACCGGGGTGAATATTCTGGTTTTGTATGGAATTTTTCCATTGCCTGGATTTGATAGATGTTTGTCATCCCCATAGCTTTGCTGCTTGGCGTCCTATGTGCATTTTGCTGGTTTCTGTGTGATTTTTCATGTGACATCCATGCCTTCTTATGAAAACTACTTATCCTTTGCTGTTTTGCATTTCAGGGGAGTATTTGCCTTCCTTAATTACGCTGTATTTAGTCTCTTTGAGCGTTTATTATTATGAGGGCTGTTGTTTCCCACAGTTATGTATAGCAGCAAGGGTTCCATGGCAGTAAGGCACAGTAGCACTGCAACTCTTCTACCTGTAGTCTGGTGATACTTTTGAAATCATAATCAAAATTCTCTCCTATAGGTTTTTTGATTTCTTTTTTGTTGATTACCATTCCAAACCTTCAATTTCACAATTCCAGCATGGCAATTTTTGAAGTTGGGATGAAAACAATTTTTTTTTTCTTTAATGCTGAATTGCAAGTTCTGAGTAGGGTATTTTGTGGGTTGTTTTGATATTCTCAAGTATGGCATTGTTACTACATTTAGTCATCTGTACCCTTAGCCTGGTTAATCTGTAAAGAAAGTGAAGAAAGAAGCTGAGACTCATTTTAAAAGGATATGAAATATTTTGTTTTCTACATAACGCTGAAAAAAATGGTTGAAAATAATTGATTGAATCCTACTCTACTGAGTTATGCAAACTTCTAATGAAATAATCATGGCATATCCATTGTGTAACACTATGAAGGGAGCAAAAGCAGACTTCAGAACTTTTGCTGCACTCATCTGCCACTGCCTCAGCCTGGGCCGGTCACAGGGGGTTTAGGCAAGACACCTCCAGCCCAGGTGTCACTCGTGCCTTCTCTGTGTGGAACTCTTGGCTGTGGCCAAGAAGAACTTCCTGCACAAGTGTGCAATCCCTTCTGTTAAGGTCCAAAGATTAATCTGTCCTCTAAAGATTTTAGTTCAATAATGAGCTGTTCTTTCAGCATTGGTGGGATATAAATGGTAGGTTTTTCCTGGATTAGTTAGAAAAAATTCTGACCTGTGCATTAACCAGCACAGTAACTCTTCTCCCCAGACTTGTGCCTGCCTGCTAATTTACGAGTGCAGATGTGAGAGATTGCTCATACCTTGTTGGATTTAGACATTTCGTAGCATTTCACACACACGCACTCATGCTATTGGAAATGCCTGACTTCATTTTATTTGGTGTAATGATCAAGGAGCAAGTTATCTTTGTTCCAGTTGGTACTGGGTTACCTCTTAATGTGGCATATTCTTATATTTTGTTTTGAAATATTTTTAAGTTCTGTATCTTGTAACTGTAGCACTGAACAGCAAGTTGCTGATAAGCTTTTTTGAAATGTGAAATGTGGTTTTATTTTTCTTCTTTCCCTGACATTACCATGTTCTGTTCCTCAGAATGTTTTCTCTTTCTGTGATTCCTTTTCAGCTGCTGCACATAAAGTGTGATAATGATGAACATATGTTTCAAAGACCCTCTACTTTTTTCTGGTGTAACAATGAGGATTCACCTCCTTGTTTAGATATCTCTTCCATTACGCTTACTCCTAGGAGTTCTCCTGACTCTAGACTACCACCTGGATTGTTAATACCACCACCTTCAAAAAGTGGTCTTCCAAAGCCTGCCAGTGAATACAGCTGCCCAAGACCTCGTGTAATCTTGCTGTGCAAAAGCTTTTTCAGTTTTGGTTTTGTTTTTTTTTTTTAAATTTATTTTTGGCTTTCTTTTGTTCTTTGTTGTGTGTTAGCTTGTATTAAAAATGTGCATTTTGTACAGTGGCTAAAGGACAGGGCAGATGAATCTTAAGTTCTCTAGGGGCACTCTTAAAATATGGAATTTGTGAAGAATTACTCTTATTTCGACAGAAACAAGAGTATTTCTTCTTTTTCTCTCCCATCCCCAAAACATAAATTCTAATTTTTCCATCATGTTTACATTATTCCGTTAATTAATGATCTCTGTGTTATCTGTCAATCTTTTGTTAATTTTTTTATATGGTGAATAGCAATTCAAAATAATTCTAAAGGTCCAGCTTCAAGGGCTTCTCCCCACCCATGAATTAACAGAAAAGCAATCAGCCATTAAATAACTTTTAGCATACTTTATGAAAACTGTGCAAAATGAAGGTTGAAAATTATTCTCAAAAATGAAATGGGCATATTGCCTGCTTTTTCATTTTAATGTGCTTATACTCTCAACTTTTCCTCCATTTGCAAGTAATATTTGGCTTTATTTGGCGACCATCCTGGCTTTCTGCATGTGTTCACTAAATAAAAATGCTCCTTGTGCTCTTATGTATTCAAAATACACATTTCCTAATTCACTTACAGTTTTAATTAAACTATATCAGTAGAATCAAAATGACCAGTAAGTGACTTCAACAAAATGGAATATAACTGGTAAATGAGTCTAAAGTTTGGGTTTGCTTTTTTTGCCTAAAAGGCACATTTATAACTAAATGTAAGTGCTGTTTATCTGTCTTCTAGCCATAAACACTTAACAAATAATAAGATTCTCCATTAGCACATGTGATCTCCAAGACATTCTAGGATTATCCATGGGTGTTAATGGAAATGTAGGTTAATATAAGCATTTATTTTTGCCCTAAACCTGGTCCCACCCTCCTGATGCCAACCAAAGCCTGTCTACAATCAGAGCGAGGTTCAGATGAGAGAAGGGCTGTGCTTCTTTACATGTTTGTTTTGGGTCCAGCACATCCATTGCCCTGCTTTGAGTGGCAGCAGATGGCATCCAGCGATCTCCCAGACTCCGATTATCCTGCTTCTCTGCAGGGTTAATGCAAAGTCCATGGACTCTAACAGGAGCCTGTGGTGTCTAAACTCTGCACTGAAATCTTTTCACAACGTATGATCTTTGAAATTCCAGTGGTAACTCGTGTTGAGGACAGTAAGAGTTCTGGATGTGTTAAAATCTCGAAAACTGGTTCTCTTATGAACTTAATTCACCTATGGTCATGCTTGGGAATAGCAATGACTAAGAGAAATGTATTTTTTAAAAAAAGCAAAAAATAAAATCAGCATGTTAAATGTAGATTTTTTTTTTGATCTTGCTGTGCTTCTGCATATCTGGGAAGAAATACCCCAGGTTCTTTTAGATATTGAACAGTTATAGATCTCTCTTAATCTAATTTTAAAATAGGAAACCAAATTTAAAATATGGATTCCAAACTCCTAAGAATCGTGGAATCACAGAACCTCCAATAAATAGGAAATGTAGGACTTGAGAGCCCTGCGATTTTAACCCTTTAAGCAGTGCATTCAGAGGAAGGCTGTGGATCAGTATTGCTTCTCAGCAGCCACTGCAGAGAACCTCCAGAGAGAAATGGGGGTGGTTCAGGGCTACCTGTAGACTTGGCTTAGAAATCTGTGACGTGAGCTGTCCCAGGGCAGCTGCAGTGCTGCAGCACAGGCGCTGAAGAAAGCAGCATTCCAAAATAAGGGTTTATCCAAGGGACTCTCATGGACAAGCAGTGCTGAGGACTACCTGCTTGCCAGGTTGTCATATTTGTGTATTCTGAATAAAAGGATCCATGTGACTAATTTAGCTTGTGCTCCACAATATCTATGTGGCTAGTTTGGGCAAACTGAGTCTTGTCCAAAAGCTGCAGGCTTTCGCTGTGCCTGGGTGGCCTTTCTACTACACAGAGCGTGGGGGTTTCTGTATTGTCTCAGCAATAACATGAACGTGCAAACTAGTTTTGTCTTCAGCTTGTCAGTCTCAGTTTTAGTCTATTTCATCGTCTGTCTTTAGTGTTCAGTGTATTTTGACTTGACTGTGCCTCGCTTGTGCCCTGAAGTAGTGGGCTGGTGGCAGGAGGAATGAACCATTCAAAAACAAATATGGCTGTAGAACTATAGTAATTGGTGGGTTTGGGGTTTCTTGCTTGCCCAGTATTTTTTTGAACCCTTCCAAATTCCTGGGCCTTTTGAATGAAATCTCTTCAGTTTCACCTTCGAGGACAACAGGTTTATTTTGGATATTAATATTCAGTGTCTAATCGCACGTCTAGGTTATCACTTTAGGAAAAAGACATTTAAAGCTTTGATCTTACCAGTTTTTCTAGGCTGCCAAATAAGAGATCATGTAAAGAAGAATTAGTAAACAGAAAATACTGGGATTGTACCTTTTAACTTGGTTCTGTGCTCTCCAGAGCAGAGCACATTGTTGTTGCTGAATTACCTCGACTGGGCCTCGTGAAGGTGTCTGTGCTGATATGTGTGCAAGAGAGAACTGCTTGTCACAGCTTTGTCAGCTGTAACTGTGATACATTTTCAACTGAAAATGGAAAAATTACAATGCTGCTTTTGTGCTGGGGAGTGTTAGCATGTGTCAGAGTGTGTACTGCAAATGCCATTTGCTTGGTGTCAGGAGCTGGGGTTTGCATGCTTATGGTTGTTTTTAACCTTTTTTTTTCAAAATGTGACTCTTATCTGCATGCTGAAGAATTCAGTATTGTGATCTTTTTCGTGTGAAACGTTGCCCTAATATTTATTGTCCTTATTGTAGGCAGGCAGTGTGACACCTAAATCACCCTCCACTGACATCTTTGATATGGTTCCCTTTTCTCCCATATCCCCTCAGTCATCAACACCTACTCGCAATGGTACACAGCCTCCTCCAGTACCCAGTAGATCTACAGAGATCAGTAAGTTTTGTAACAACTGACCTACTTTTTGCTTACAATATTTTTTTTTAATAAAGCATCTTTAAAGTTTTACGTACGTTTTGCATGAAAAGCCAAATACAGTTTTTGTAAATCACATTCAGTAATGCCGTTTCATCTTTATACCATCTTCACAAAGTCCTTGATGTTGCTGCCAAGTTGCATTATAAACAAACTTGCTGTGAAACTATGACATATACACTTGGAAGGAGTTGGGTTGCGGATTTTAACTTGGCTTTTCTTTTACAGTCTCTTTTCTGTACTTCAAGGAATATTTTTATTTCTTGTTAGTTCTTTCCTTGTCAAGCCACAGTTCTAGCACCTAGAGCCTGCATTTCTGGGGAAGGCAGCAGGTGGAGTAAGTATGGTGATGGTGATGCTCAAGGGAGAGCTGAAGAAACTCCTCAAGAAGGAGACTGGCTTGGAATGCTGTTTTCAATGCTGCTTTCTTTTCATATCATGCACAGCTTTGTTTAGCTCTGGTTGATGAACTTTCCAGATCTGTCAAACACTCCTAAAGGGTCTTCAAAAGGTTGTCAACAACAGCAGTTTTATTTTGCAAAGGCTTGAAAGCATCTAGGGTAAGGTTCTTGACTTCACTGGAAATCTTTTTGGAGTCCAGAAAGTCTTTTTAAAAGCTTTGGAAACCCCTTGAGGGAGAGGAGAGTGGAGCATGCACAAGTGATGTGAGAGGTTGTAGAAACACCGATCTGTGTTTGTATCTTCTGTTCCTGATGCCTATTTTAGAGTGGATGAGGAACATTAATGTTACTGCCTGCCACCATATGGAACACATTTGAGGAGATTGTGCCTGTTTTGGGACACACCTCTAGCATGTAGAATTTTCAGCTGTGAATGGGAGCTATGCACAAAAACAAAAATGCATTTTTAGCTTTAGTCAGTGAATGTCTTCCCTCCCCAATCCCATATCTGATGCACTGTTTGGTTCCATTTCTCAGAATGTCTGTCACCTTCTAAAGACAAAGTAGATGTTGATGCTGTTAATTCAATAAAGAACCCTGTTCTTTTCAAAGAGAATATTTTAAAATAATTAATGAATTTCTATGGGATTCTCAAAAGGTATGCTAACAGAATTTTATTTCTATCTAGTATAGTTAATATTAACTATTTTTGTATAGTTTAAAAGAATATTAGAATATTCTAATGGAATATTAGAATTGAACTGCTCTATTGAGAGAATTTTATGGCTTTGTAATAAATAATTGAAAGATTGCTTCCCTGAAACTACAGGTAATGCCATAAAATAAATCTAAATGTGCATGTATAGCTTCAAGAATGGCAACTTAACTTGAATTGAATTATAGGTCGTAATTTTATTTTTTTACGTATTGTCCTACCTCAGTTCCATTGAAATTGTGGCTCAGTTCCATAGAAATCTTGTGGGAGTCAGCACTCAGTCTTGAGGGATCTGGAAAATTCCAGCTATATGGGATTTGTAATTGTTTAGGCAGTGGGTTTTGTAACATAAAAAAAAAAGTTGCTTATTAACAGAGATATGTATTATTTAAAGTAATTGCAGCTTCTGCACTTCACTGATTTGCCTTCAGTTGGGATGATGTAGTTTAGAGATGCCACTTCAGGGAGAGATTACAAAGCCCATCATGGTCTTTATACTTTTGATCCCTGCTCTTTCAGGCTGTGTCATGGTACTTGCTGTGTTGAAAATTACTGCGTTCATCAGCTATTAACGCTTTTTGGCATATTTCAGAGTGTCATTGGAACAGGAGAGGAATATTCTATAATCAGACAAGGGCTTTACTGTCCCAGATGAGAAAGTTCAGCTCCCACAAGCTCATTGAGGCTGTGCAGTGTCACGTGACTATAACAATGTGCAATAATGCGTTGCTTTGTGGTGTCACTGCTGCCAGTACCAGCAAGCTGGCATTTCTTTCTCCAGTACGAGTCAGACGGCTGGCAACCAAGAGGAGCCAAAGTTTGGAGTCTCCATTTTCTGAGATCATCTTTTCCTGTTCCTCTCTCTACTTTCTTTGTCACTGCACTCAAGCAGGGTTGGTTTGGTGAAATTAAAGGGTGATTTTTTGGGATTTTATAGTTTTGTAACTTTGACCTTTATCACATTCAGTAGTAAAGAAGGACAAAGATGAGGGTGTGTCATCTATTTGTTAGTGTCACTTCATTTATTCCTTTTGCCTGAGTGGGGCTCACCTGCCTGTTACCCAGGGAGGGCACTTGTGCTGCTCAAGCAAAATGTGCTTTTAAAAGCCAAAGTTCATCTTACTCATCCACTGGCCAGTTTGAGAAAGCAGCCAAAAATAACAGTGCCCAGGAAAGGCATGGGCACTTGTAGGAAACCTGCAGCAACACCAGGCACTTTGCATTCCTCCGAGACCAAGAGTTCCATAGGTAATCACGGGCACCAGGATGACAGTTCAGCTTCCCATAGAGAGAAATGCCCAGAGTCAGAATTTTGCTTACCAGTTCTTCCTTTGGTAATTTCCCAGAAAAAAAAAAAAATAAAAAAGTGGGGTTATAAATGGTACCTCTAGAAACCCAGCCTTTTAATGCTAGAGGAGAGCAACAGTGACCTTTTTTTTTTTTTTTCTTGAAAGACAGCTATTTCCAAGGCATTTTAGCTTTAAAGAAGGAATTGATTCTTGAGATTTTGAGTTCATATTCAGCAGTGTTCCAACAGGGCTACTCAGTCTGCTCACTACTGGCTGTATCAGCAATAGCAAATAAGTGGGGTTAACCTATTTAAAGGAAAAAATGGCATAATTTCTGTACAGGAGGTTGCAGATTGGACAAATGCATGCTGACTCTTTAGCTAATAATTGCAAAATAGTGAAATGCAACCAAAAATGCACTGCTAGAGATTGCATGCTGCCCCTTCCTCTTGGAGGAAGGGGTTGTAAATGTTCTTGTAAGTTATCCGAATGGTTATATTAATTTTATTTCATTAAAGGAGGAATTAACTTATGTGTTTCTTGTTGGCACAGCATTATTTTCATATCTCAGAAAAGGACTGGAGAGGATTATTCTCTGTTGAGTTATTCTATATTTATTTCACACAAATGCATCATGAACAATCCAAGGTCACAACTGGCAGATGTAGAAATCTGCTCCAAGGTGCTCTTTTTCTGCAGATATTTAAGAGTATTTTGTCAGAATAATGGCTGTAATAATTTCCAAAGGAAAAAATACAGAGTAGCCTGCAGCTAAAGGAAAGGCTTTCTGGATTCCCCTGTCTCAGTTTATTCCAAATATTTCTTTGGGTGCTTGTCCCTCAGTGTGATTCATTTTTGTCATCACAGCTGCTCCAGTCCATCTGGGGAAAGCGTATATCAGCATAGCTGTGTGCCTGGATGAGAGCTAAGGTAGAGATTGGGATGTCAAATGCAGCAGAAAAGCCAAATATTTGTAATTTTGCTTAGTAATTGCTAATTTTAAATTTATCATAGAGTGCAGGTTGCTATTCTCCAGTATTATGTGTTTGTTCTCCTGAATGTCAGACAGGTGCCAGAATTTATTACTTGTTCATATTATCCTGTGGTTTGAGCTGAGGATCTAAAACATCAACATTTCATGGCTTTTGAATTTGTGGGTCAGTTTTGCAGCCTGTGAATTTATTTCCATCCAGAAAGGAATGAGAAAGGGAAAGGAAATTATTTGTACCGTTTGAAAGGATCATTTTCAAAGGCTTTATCATTGCTGTTTATTGGAGAAAGAAATGCCTGTCTATGCTACAGTAATTTTGGGGATTTTGCCAGGCAAGATATTCTTGATATAGCTAATTTTCATGCAAATACTCTGGCTTGAAATAAAGTTACCAATTTATCCCATCTGTGCTAAAAAGGAGCCCCTCCTCCATCACGAGTGGAGTGACCAGTGGCAGAGAAGCTTGTGGATATCCCTTGCAATACTGCAGCTCTGCAGGGATGAGATGTTTATACTTCTCCATTTCTACACATGTTCTTCAGCTTTTGCTCCCAAGGCAAATACCGGCAGTGCTATCGAAAATATTCCACTTTGTCCTTCCCTGACTCTGAGCAGTGCAGTTGCTCTTACAGCACACCAACTTTACAGGCAGAAAAGCAGTTGTTCTGCAGACTTGTGCAGCTGAAATGATAGCAAGTTACAATTGAGATAGTTCCCCAAGTAATAGCTTTCCACAGAAACCCAACTAGCTAACACTTCTTTATTTTTAATTTGATTCTGTGCAGGGTTTGTTAGGCTCTGTCACTTGGAATAAGTCACACTCTGGTTGATTTTAAATTTTGCCTTGTATACAGTATAAATTCAGAAATCTTTCACATTAAAGGAAGGAGTGACATTAAAGGAGCTGAAACTTCTGCTGTTCTCCTGCTAATGAGCTCAAAAGTGCTTTCATTAATAAAAGCCCAATAATAAGGCATGAAAGAGATAATATCCATAATAGAGTACAAAATACTTGCTTTTTAAAATAGTCATAAGTCATAATTCAGTACAAATTAAATGCGGGAATTTTGTCCTTCACTGCTTTTTCCTAAATACATTCATAGGATGTTTGCTAAGCCTTTGTGTTGGAACTGTCTGCTTTCAGTTGTCTGACCACAGAGAAAACTGTCAGCTCCTTTTAAAGGTAAAAAGAAAGAAAACGGACCTATATAATGAACAATAGATTGTTGAGAGTTATAAAGTAAAATGACTTTTTTGCCCAGTAGAGGTTAGATTGCAAGTCAAAGCTGCTGCACATCTGAAGGTTATTTGCTTGGAGCATCAGAGCATTTCAGGACACTGGTTATACTGGAGCAGACCCATTTTGGCTGTGAAAGAGGCAAAGGATGAGGAAGAACCTAATTTTTACATTAGATTATCCGAGTTAAAGTCTCTTTTGCACGCAGGTGGTCTGCCTTTGCCAGGAAAGACTGGATTTCTTCTTGGCTCAAGTGGACTCTTGGAATAAGGCTCTCTGATCCGGGCCATCTCCTGGTCCCATGTGACAGGTTGTAGCTGTTTAGCCACAGTTTTTGAAATATGTAATCAATCAAGTTCCTGCTCAAGTTTCTGTAGTTTATGATGGGAATTTCTGTACTTCATTGTGGGAGCAAATGACGGTAGTTGCCAGTTATTTAAAATGCCTGGTGTGCAGCCTGATAACACCTAATTGACAAGGGCAAAGCCCTGACAGACTGATATGCACAAGAAATATTGAAGAGCCTAGAGAACACAGGTCTAAAATTCTGCCTCTAAGGATGCCAAAATAAAGCCACCTGTGCAGCTGCAGGCACGTGCTGCACCACTGGTAACAGGACTGGGAACACTGCACTGAGGGGGTTGGGTCCAGCAGTTGATTGTCACCCAGACCTCGGGTGTTAAGGGTGAATTTTGTGCCTAACTGGCCAATCTCTTCAGGGTTACTATTGCCCCCCTTACTGTCATGCTCTAAAACTAAAATTGTTTCAAGGTGGGTAGAATGCTTGTCAGGTTTCTTGCTAGGCAGCCATGAAAGTCAGGAGAGAGGATATCTCCTAGAGGTTCCGGTTTTCTCTCCACCAATGACAAGGCTGAAGCAGCTTGGTTCTGTAAATTCTGCAATCAGTGGGGTTGGGTCGGGTTAGCAAAATTATTCTTTTAACTGCTTTAGCTTAATCCAGTGTGAGATGGGAAAAGCGTATAGATATGGAACCTTTACGTGTGGGAAAGAAAAATCTGTTACTAAGAAGGACGAAAAACCTCCCAAAACCTGAAAAACCAAAAAAACATTTGAGCAGGCAGATATGAAGAACTATACTGGTCTAATATGAAAGAAGAACCCAATTGTATTGGAGGTTTTTCTTCTTGCCCACACCAAAAAAAGAAACACCCCCCTCCCTTTGGCCACTAGAATGCAAACTGCAGTCAAGAAAAGGTGAGAAACTTTTAGTACTGAGAGAGGGAAATTTGCAGTCATTCTGTTTATGCACCCAAATTTAGTGGAATTTTAGCGTAAGTGACAATTCATGGTCCTGTTGTGGTTTTGAGGGAATTTTTTATTTTTTTCTTCATTAGCGTGATCTTATCCAAGATTTTAAAACTGACAATTTTTAGTTTTAGTTACTGCCAGCTGTAATTGAAGAACTGTATCAAACAAAGGCCTTGCCTTGCCTGAGTAAGAGTAGTTGCTCGTCTCACAAAAACATCCTTAACCTGAGGAGTGGCAGACAGGGGACACGAAGATTAGTTGGCTGGTAATTTGTTGTTGACATAATGTAGAGATGAAATGTGGCAACTCATATCCAGTTGTTTCCTCTTCATTTTTGAAACTCCTCATACACGTAGGCTCCAGGGAACACGTCGGTAGATGATGCCCTCTTCAAACGGCAAGAACTTCTCATCGGATCTCTAGAAGGCACAAGCATTAAAGGAAGCTAAAGAGAGGCTTAAACAGAAGTTTGGTGGTATTCTTGGAAAAATATTTGAGTGTTAAAGTTTGGAAACCTGCCCAAGACCTGGGATGTTAAAAGTTGTGGTTAATGAGTGGCATATGTGGTGGTGCTGTTACTCAGCTCAGAAGATGTAAGGTGGCTTTTTCAGAGCGCTGTTGTCGTAGCCCATACCCGTTCTCCCAGTGACTCACTTTTCTGTTGTTCCAGAGAGAGACCTTTTTGGAGCAGAACCTTTTGACCCTTTTAGCTGTGGAGCAGGAGATTTCCCTCCAGACATTCAATCCAAACTAGATGAGATGCAGGTAACTACTGACTTACGTGGTTTTTGATGGCTGTGTACCTATTCTTGAAATACATGTTTACCGTCTTCTGAAAATGTGTTCCACAATGCACACACTAATGCACAGACAAACCCCTATTTCTGACCATTCCTTTTGTGAGTTTACCTCCTGGTCTTTGAGCTGCAGGTTGGGTTTGCCTCAAGAGCCCTACCTGGTACCAATACAGTTGGCTACTCTAACGTAGGGTTTCTCAGCAGTGTAACCAAAATGATTTGGGAACCGTCCCCTGAGAAGGGACTGAGAGAGCTGAAAAGAAGAGTTGAGCCAAGAGCGCTCTAGGTCCCCTGATTGTGCTCCTCTTCAGCTGCAGCAATCTCCACCATCCCAGTGGATCTCCACCTCCTCTTTCCCTCAGTGGCATCACTTCGGTTTCTCATAGCATCAGGCAGACTTCGGTGCTTACGGGGCTATGGCAATTTTCTGCTGCCTTTAAAAACAGCTGTGTGGAACCCTGGGGCAACTAAACTCTTGAGGATTGATTCAAGAATTCTGAACTGATGTGTCTTTATCAGAAAATGTTTGTTGATTCTGAAACACTCAACAGTATCCGTTCAGTTATTGACCCAATTGTTAAACAATTCTAGGAGAAAGCCCTCAAGTTTTGGAACAAATCACACTCAGCAGTCAGACTTTCAAAACTTCTAGTTCCTTTCCAGCTTGCTTATCTCTATTCTTTTTTAAGCAGCCTGCCAGCAAAAGAAAAGGCTGAAAATAAGGGAAACTTGAATTTCTAGGATCCTGGCTCCTCAGCAGAAAGCGTTCCCAGGGTTTCCAGCCGTCTTGTCTCTTAGGAGCCCACAAAGTCCAAGAGCATTTGCTCTCGGGCTCCTTCTGTTCCTCTCTCCTGCCTAGAGAGCAGCCGAGGCTTTTCAAAATGGTTTAAACAAGATTTAAATACCATTTAATTTTCCTGAGTACATTTTCTTTTCCTTGTCAGTTCAGGATGGTTCCACTGACAAGCTCTACTCCCTGTGAAGTAAGAAATTTAGCTTCTTGGTCCCCTATATAATTTCAAAGAGCAGCTAAAAGTCTAAACTGTCTTCTTTACAATTCCAAGAACAAGCTTGTGTTTTGTGATTGCTATAATGTTGTTACCAAGCCCTTGAACACAAACCCCAAATCTTACAGCACCTCTCATTGATATATCAGCAATATTTCCATTGCTTTAGGGAAAAATAAATCGTAGCAACTGTGGTTACCACTAATAATGGTATGTCAATATTTAAATGTCACATATTAAGAGTTCCTAATACAGGTCATGTTTTGACAATATTTGGAATTGTTTGCTTATAACACTACAGAGTGCTGTCACCTCACAAAACATCCTGGAATGGAGTAGTAAACATCTTTATCAAAGGTGTTTGAAGTGATGTTATGAAAATCTCCCATCATTGTTTGTACTTTCTTGATCTGAAAAAAGGAGACAACCAATCAATAACAAAACCTCCAAGTATTAGGGAGTTGCTGTGTCCTGTTGCAAAGAAAGGCATTGCCCCCTAGCATATCAACTATTCACTAAAAATTAATTAGTAGGCTTTTATGTAGGCACAAAACTTGTCATTTCTGTTCCAAATGAGAACAAGTGTAAAGCTGAAAGGATATGAAAAACCCCTATATTCTAATTTGAGCCAAGGCAAACACTGTATTTTACTGTGTGGTTGGTGCAAAATACAGATTGAAACATGTTTTTCCTAATGTAAACATGTTTTTCCTAATGTCTCTTTTATCTTCTTGTGCTTTCCTGGGTGCACAGCGTCAGCGATGGTTGGTATATCATATTTTAATAATGGTATTTAAAGCATTTACAATTGAAATGTGCATGTGTTTGTCTTGTGTTTCTATTTGTATGTACATGTGTTTATATACAAAAACTTTTAAGATTTGTGTTTCGTATGTAGAACTCTGAGGCAGGGCCATTTTCATTTTTAGGGACCTACAGTCTCTAAGTTAGGGACAGCTGATGGTAGTTTTCTTTAGTCTGTCTTGCCAGGTGTTAATACTTTGTTTTCACTGCTGTTTGTTTTCCATGTGTACTTGTGAAATCTCCAGTTGCCATTATCAGGTTGTCACCAGTGAAATGGTTTAAGCAAAACCTTTGGTACATAGATTGTGTTAGTACAATCACATCTGTGAGCAGGTCTTTATTTGGACATACTGATTTAAAACTTTTCAACGAGCAGAAGCAGCTGTGCTAGACTCAACAGTTGTTAGACACAGCATGTGAGGAAGGTGAGAGCACAGAATGCTCTGGAAATCCAACATTAAGAAACATGGAAGAGAAATGTGGGCCTTTCTTCTTCTCTGAAATGCAAAGTGAAGGAATCTGCCATCTTTGCATTATGGAAGTACAGCCTGAGTTTCAGTAATTAGGTATTCCATTAAAACTCTAAAGGTAAGTTTTTTACGGACATCTACCAAATAGTTCCAAGTATAAACTTCCTCCAAGAGGATATTGAATACAGCTCACCCTGCAGTGAGGATGGCAAGCAAGGCTGCCTCGGTGCCAGGCAGTGCCAGCCTGATCGGAGCAGCCCAGTCCAGACTCTCTTACCCTGTTTCTCATGTGGAACATGTGAGGTGCCTCAGCACACACACCCCGTGGGCAGAAAAGCTGTCCTGATCTAGCCTTGTGCTGGAGGTGATTTGGGAACAAAGTGGGAGAGGAGGGCACAGCACCAAAGAGGCACTGGAGAACAAACTCTTGAGTAGTGGGTGCTTTTCCTTTGCATCCTGTATTCTGAACTTAATGAGATCAGATAAAGTTCCCTGGCCTCTAGGGGAACACTCTTATTTTTAAACTTCAGTGAGGATCCAAATTTCACACTTAAGCTTTCTATTCCATTTCTCAGTCCAATCTCTGTTGATCTTTTTGGAGAGCTTAAAACTCAAACATGTGCCGAGATGTGACTTTTACAGCTCAGGCCTCTCTCTGATGACTTTCCAACCTCCTGTTTCCCTGCACCCTTATGCTGAAACGTATTTTCATCTTTATTTTGACTGTATCCAGACATTAATAAAATGAATGTCTATTTTCCCAGAAATCTTGCAGTGAGGAGAAGTTTCCCTGGATCATGAATCACACCAGCAGCAGCTGCTATAATTTATTAAAATCTCAAGGTAGTTAATATCAGAAAGCTTTCAGGAGCTGCAAGCCATTCTCCCTGCATGCTCTGAAGCAGTCAGTAGTTTTGAAGTCTTTCCATCTGAAATAAGTTATGCTCAGCCCTCTAAATAATCTTCTCAGAGATATGTAAATTTGTCATTGCTTCGTTGGGTTTGTGCTGACTTAAGCTCGTTGAGTGAAGTCACTGTGAAGTGATAAGTGAGATAACTTCTGAGCCATAAGGTTGACTTTGGCAAATTTATCTCCTGATAAAAGTGGAAGTTCTTCGTCTTGTACTGCTTACTGGTTTAAACCAGAATAGCTCACATCTTTTCATCCTTGAGACCAAAAAAAGGCTGGTTTTGGAAGAGGGATTGTTTCTGAGTTGTTTCTAGAGAAAACAAGCTCTGCTCCTCTCTTTAAGGTATTGGTCACAACCCTTAGTACAGTACCATTACTTAGCAGGGTAACTAGGCTGCTCAGTCCTTGTGTTAAAATGCCTCTGAAGTAAAGAAAGCTCCTTGAGGAGGATATGAACACAGAAAAAACAAGTCACACTACAGATGCACACTTCATAGCCCTTCTTGTTCCCTCTCCTGGCAGTACCACAGGGTGGCCTTTTTTCAGCATTCCCTGAAAATCAGCAAATCAGAGAGATTTTTGTGACTGCATGAAGAGTTTCTGTTTCCTGAACCTTTAAAGCACAGGAAGCCATAGCACACATGGGTTTTAATGAACAGGCAGAGTTACACTAAGAACACACATTAGTAGAAGCTGAAGTGTCTGAATTTCACAAGGCAGAATATTTTAAGTGCTGTGCATTAAAATTAGTGATGCATTTTATATACGTATGTAACAATATTTACCAAGAAGCTGACTCTATATGTCATTAAAAATAATTGCCTAACGCATTAGTCAAGTTTATTAGGAAAAAGAAAATCATAATTTGTAATCTGGGCCATTGCAACTGATTTCATTACTATTACAGCTGTGGATGCTGAGAGTTAAAAGCTCGATGTGCTATTCTGTAATGGTCAGAGAGCAGCTTCCCCTGGGAGCAGAGCACTGGAGAGCCCTGTGCAGTTTGGTGTGGATATGGACTGCAGTCCTAAAGGCACGTGTGGCACTCAGTGTTCTGCACAGCTGTCAGAACTGCAGCATGCAACTACTGCTCTGTTACCTGCATCAGCAGTTCTGCTCTGCATGGAAAGGACAAGCTACTCCTAAAGCCTTCCCATGGCTTGCTTGACTGCAGCTGATTGGATTTTATTTTTAATTATATGTTTGCCAAAGGATAGTTTTGGAGATTCCAAAAACTAACTAAGAATTTGGAGTTATGTTGCAGAACCTGAGGGGTTAAGAATAGTGGTGACTGTGGGAGATCTGAAGTCTGTGCCTTCCTCATCTTTGGAAACTACAATCACTTTGCCAGGGAGTCTGCTGGGTGGAGATATTCTGAATATTTTTTTTCCCTTTTGATGGTTGTAATTAATTTTTTAGGAATATTGATTTAGACAATGCAGCTTTCCTTTGTTTGTACTCCTACATATTTTTTGTCCACCACTTAGATATTCAAGAGGAAAAAATCTGGATTTTACATTCCTTTAATGGAAGGAAATGCCCAGCTAGCCATCTGGATTGCTTTGATGTCCTCAGTATGCTGTTGGACTTTTTGGCCTTGTGGTTGTCATGGAAGTTTGAGCCAGTTTGGAACTGCAGAATCTGACACTGATGGTCGTGGGTTTGGTGTGGTTTAGAAGTGACCATGGAAATGCCATGCCCCTGTTGCAGACAGGAATGGGCACGAGCTGTTGTCCTCAGGAATGCAACTGTAACAGCACCTGGCAACCACAGCACTGATTTAGGACAGACAGTAGTTCGTTTTGGTAATAAAATTATAAAGATTTTTCAATAATTATGATCTATAAAGAGCAGCAATCTCCTAATGGATTAGCATTGATCACATTGCGAGTATGTGGAAAAGTGATTGTTTTAAATGCAAAATGTCACAGCTTGAGAAGGACTAAACGGGGGTAGAGGGAAGTGGCTGGAGTGAAGCTGCAGATGGAAAGGTCAAGGAGGCCATGGTTCTTCAAGAAAGTGGAAATAGTTCTAAGTCAGGTCATAGCAAACATAAGCAAAGTGCTAAGTGACAAAGTATCAGTTTGTGTGGAAAAAACTCAACGTGCTCAACATGAGAGCAGTGAGATGAGTGTGCTTCCAAAATGCATCATCTGATTTGCTCTTCGTTTGCTGGAAAAAGGGCGTTGGAAGTGAAGTTACTTAAGACACCAGCAAACTGTGCTTAACTGTAAAAATAAGATAGTAAGAGCAGGCAGGACAGGAATGGGATGGATGTTCAGTGAAGGCTCTGGCTGGCTCAGGATGAAGGTCACTGTCCCTGTCAAACCAGTTGTTGTTCCTCTGTTGGAGCTCATCAAGCATCCTCACGTTGAAGCACCAACAAGCTCTTGTTGCTGTATCCCTTTACGAGCTCAAAACTGGAAGCAGTCGTCAGATACTTCAAAAGTTTAGCATCCCAGGCACACTGTAACTGCAGGGTTTAAAATGTAACAGATTAGACCCTAGGGCTAATTCTCTGAATTCTGCTTCTGGATAAGCAGTCCTTCTTTGACTGCAGTTACATTAATTAGTTACCCTTTGGGTAAATGAATACTGTCTGTTTATAACAGGATGTGTTTGACTTGAAATTTCTGCTATCATTTGCTTGAAATATCCTCTGCATTGAATGTTCTTCCTTTTAATCCTTTGGAAAATACAGAGAAAAAAAAGAAGGAAAAATCTTAAATACACTAGTGAGCCTTGGCAGCACTGTGTCACCCAGGTAGAGCAAACTGGGTAGCACAGCTGGGGGATGTTTACACCACAGTGCTGCTCCTGGCTCAGCATCTCATGGTATGGATCTGCCTTTAGGAAAATGCAGCTTTTACTTCGAAATTCTCAGACCATTTAGTAACTATTGCCAGGAGGTTTGTTCTGTTTCTCCACGTTACTCTCCTGGTAGCAGTAGCTGGCAGGGTTATTACATATTCAAACACTTTTCAAATGTTAGCCTGTGATTTGAATTTGTTTGAAATTAAGCTGGTTTGACGGGGGATTTATCTTCTAAACCCAAAAGGTATGGTCTTGAGGTACTGCTGTGCATATGAGGGAAGGACTTGAGTTTGTGCCTAATCCCCATTCAGATGGTTTTACAAAAAGATTTATCGTGTTTACAAGATATTTTCTTGATGAAAGGACCTGTTATTGATTTCATAGCACACAATCAGCATTCTCTCACTGAACTGAGCACAGCGACAGCTGCCACTGGAGTTGATGTTCTCATGGCATTTCTAGTCAGAGCCCTGTTTGAAATTGCTTAAACCTTCAAAGTACTTTCACCCAACAGACTGAAATTTTCTTGACTCCAAGGTGACTTTTGAGGGTCAAGCCACAATTATTCAGCTTCTTTTAATGCAAAAAGAGAAATGAAACTAAGAGTGTTATTCCTGTATGAAAAGTGCAGTTGTTACTTTAGGACTGGTGTGAACTAAGTACCTTTAGCAAGCCAAGCGTGTATAAAAGCGTACAAAAAAAGAGTTCTTGTAGAATGAATTTCTTTTCCATAGAAGACGTGGTAGCGTCCAGCTTATAATCTTTTTTGTGTTTCTACTAATAAAATGAATGTGAGTAAACTCAGGAATTTTGGTCTGAACTTTTAAAGCAACTCATTGCACTTTCAAAATACTACCATTATTTTATTTTATTGAGCTACATGCCTTTAAAATGCACAGTTTTTTCATTTGCAGTAGAGCGAGTATGATTTTATTTGCCTTTTTCATGAAGCTCAGATGGCAGTGGGCAGTAAAGCCCTGTCAATTTAACTGCACTGGGAGCAGTTGAGAGCAGCCCTCTGAGGTGGGGTAGTCTGCACTGGGGCTGGGCTGCTCTTACAGAATGCAGGAGACACCTGGCATCAGTAGCAATGTCCGTGTCCTCCCTGTATTTTTCAACATAAATATAGTAAACTCTTTGCTCACATAGCCCTAATCTTTCCTGCTTATAAATCCTCTTCAGTTTTACTCAAGAAGAACATGGTGCAAGGCAAACGTGTTTGGATTTCTGTCAACCTATATACAAGAATATTCAATATTGTTATTCAATAGTATTTTTCTCATTTTATGTATATTTTGTAGCTATGCTGTTGTATGGCATACGTCTTTTATAAGCTGACCACTAAGAATTATTAAAAGTGGCTGACCAAATAATGTAAATGGTTGTGAATTCAGGCTGAAGTATCGTTGCAGTTTGTCTGCCTAAAGATATGCTTGAGTTTAAATGTTTTTACAAAGAGAGCGTAATCTTCCAGAACTCACTTGGCTTTTTACTAATGATGTCTTGTTTCATTGCAGGAGGGGTTCAAAATGGGATTAACTCTTGAAGGCACAGTATTTTGTCTTGACCCACTAGACAGCAGGTGCTGATGCCAAGAAAGTCAGTGTGAAATTCCTCCACAGTGGGTTTTTTTATTTCTGAACACATACTCGCAGATACTATCCATGTGCCAAAAATTGCTTTTTTCAACATGTAAACTCCTGTGAGGCTTGCTTCTGTAAAAATCCAACTTAGTTCCAGTCCTTCCCTGTACAAATGTAAAAAGTTGTATTTGTTTATGAATTATGAATTAAATTACGCTGTTGTGTTTCTTTCTCTCACATTTTGGCCCGAGTTTGCTATGCTTTATGACTATTAGCTTGGAGAAGTTCTTCAGAAAGGTCACACATACCTCTCTCTCTCTCTCTCTCTCTCTCTCTCTGCAAATCTGCAGGCATGATTTTTACATAATACTTTACCTGGCAGCATTTTGAAATTATGCTTTCAAGGCATTATTTAATATTCAAGCAGTAAAATTATTAATCTCTACTACAAAAATTTCAATTTGCAGTGGAAAAAAGCATAAAATACTAACCATTGCTATATGCTTCAAAAGTAAATCTGGATGCAATGTGATTGATTTCCATTACTGTGTGTGGTTACTAATCTGTACATATGTTGTCATTGGTTTATACAATCCAGATTTTAGGTCCTTCATTCATGTTTTAGAAACTAACGAGTTGTTAGTCTGCTAATTAGTGCTTAAAGAGCCTTGGAGAACTGCTAAATTGCAGAATGGACAAAGTAACTGCCCTTTGTTTTGCTATTTTATAGCTGAAGTGTAAAGTATGTACCTTGGCATCCATTACATGCTAGCCATAACTTAAAAGGAAGATTATGGTCTTGCATTTACTTAGGAACTTATGTAATTTTGTGTATAAGCAGGCACTGGGCTCAGTTCTGTAATTACTTTCAACACCTGAGTGTTTACAGCCAGGCTCTGTTGAGTATTATTTTTTTACTCTCTGCTTTAGTGTTCCATGCCTTTAATTTTGAGGCTTTCTGCAAATAATCCGCTATGAGTAAGTCCTTCGTACCCACTGGTTGTTCATGTTACAGAAATACCTGCACACCAAAATTCTCAGCTGCTGGTGAGTTGAATGCTGACATGTCTATGCATACTCTTCATTAATCTTTCTCATAAGCAATAAAACACCATCATAAACCTATCTCAGAAAATTATTATCATGAGTTCAATTCAAAAACTTTCAAACCTTTAATATTTTCCCCTCAAAACATACAAATGTGGAAACCCCCGCCGAAAATTTTCAGATTTTTATTTTTAATTTTTTTTTATGAGGGGTTTTTTTGGTGACACTTACAGTTTTGTCCTTAACAGTCACAGTTTACACCAAAACCACATTTTTCAATTTTATCACGTGTGCTTTTATGCCTTGTTCAACAAAGTACTTGTGCATGTACCTTTGGAGTCCACAAAAAGAATGGGATTATTCCTTTGCTGGGTTTGACACATCCTCAGGTACCTTGCTGAATCGGGGCCTTAACATCCTACATTACATTTGTCTTCCTGTCTCTTATTCTGAGTTCATCATTCATATAGAGTATTATAGAGAAATATATATATAAAAAATATATGAAATCACTAACAAATAGAATAGTATATGTTTCATAAAGAAAAGTCTTTATAATTTTGTTTGTCATATAGTATTTTCGAATTTGTATAATGAGGACGTTTAGTAGCCATAGCAATGGCCTTTTTTAACAAATAGAATTTGTATTTTTATTGTACTTTAAAAAGCTTTACATAATAAGCATCTATTTAGTGGTCATTTATTATCAATGGTAACACTAAGATAATATTTGCACATTTTAAGAAACCTTTTTCGTTACTGATTTTTATGATAGTTGACTGCAAATGGCATGGTTAAATCTTACATACCTGGTCAATACATACAAAAATACTTAAATCAACACAACAGTGCATTTTTAATTTTTATGTGATCCAATTGGAAACTGTATTTCTATGTAATCTCAAATGTCTGTTTAATTTTGCCTAAAATAAATGTTTTTAAATAAATTGCATCTTAGAACACAGTGTTCATTCACTAAAATGCCCCGTTGGAAGGGAGGGTGGGGAGGTGCTTAAATGTTGGGCTGGACCTGCCACAAAGGAGTATTTACTGCTGGAATGGGTCAAAAGTCACCTTTGGAAAGGATCTGATCTCAGACAGGGTAGAATGACTCCAACCACTTTTATTACTGAGTTTGGGCTGATCTGCAACCAGCAGAGAAAAATCTTGTTCTGTATGCAGCTGTGGAATACTGATAATTAGGGAGTAACTGTCTCTGCAGTGCTTTCTGGATTTAATTGACTTTTCTTTTTCCCTTTTTTTTGCCCCATATTCTCTGCTCAATATACTTGCCTGCTGACTGACTATTTAAGGAGGGAAGGATATAATTGAAGTTTTCCTGAGCCTTAGAAAACAATCTCTGTAACTCAGGTGTGTTAATGGGACAGGCTGCTGCAGATGGTGTTGATGCCTTTGAGAAGAGCAAACTGATCTTAAACCATCTGGTAATTTCTTCCCTTGTTAAACTTCCCTCCAATGCTCAAAACCCATCTAAGCACTTGGATTTGTGGGAATGGGGCTTGAACAGTCCGCAGGAATGGGTGCTGGCAGGTAAGGAGCACGTGTCTTCATCTCCTGTGAGCTGTAAACATGAGCTGTCCCTCCCTGCTACTGTCAGTGTTGCTTCACAGGCAGAGCAATAACACCTTGTGCTGCATCTTCACACTGTAGCTTTGAAAATACCTGGTTGGGAGCAGGCAGAGGAGCGCGGGCGATCGCCCTTGCTCTGGTCAGAGTGAGTGGGGTGCTGCTGCTCCTCACACTGCAGTGTTGGTTGTGGAAGTGGCCTTGTTACAGAGGGAGAGTAACACCATCTACTAGGTTAGAGATATGGTGCTAATAAGTCATGAACAAGACTTTTTCTGCCTTGTAAATTTGCCCTCTAAAAAAAATACCAGTGCAACGTCATGCTGCCTGTTTTGTCGACGCTTTTTTCTTTATTTTGGATGCCTTTTCTTTCCTTTTCTGTTATTTTCTTCTTTAAACTGTGATCACCCTGCTGGCCATGCTAACTGTGGCTGTATCACTTCTGGACATGTAACAGTAGATTTTGGTTCCACTTGACTGCTCAGCAGCTGTCCTGGCCTGTCATACCAAGCTATATTAACACCTAGAAGCAGAATTCCTTGCTTTATGTTCCTTTTTTTCCTATGATACGAACTATTTTTTCTTCCTACCTGCCTATTATGGTATAATTGAGTAAATGAGCTGCTTAGGTTAGAATTCTGAAATCAGACAGCTGAAATATGGTGAGTTTGTCTTTTCTTTTTTTAACCTTTGATAAATCACTGAGCATCATTGCAGAATGTTCTTGGCCCAGCTCATCTTTACTTCCGATGGGTCTGCAAGTGGCTCTTGCCCTTCCATGTGACAAATGGGATTTGTGCTAAACATATAATTGATCAAATTGCTCAAATTGGCAAAGACCAAATCCTTCATGTGGTGAAAGGAATTATATTCCGTTCTGGCTTCACAGATGGAAAGTAAGAAAAGAAGGAGAAATTCTCACACTTGCAGAAGCGTGGTTGTGTAATCCCAGAGGTGACTGAATGTGCCAAGGAATGGGGCTGGCTCTGAGACTTCATTATGATGATTAATTTTCAATTTGTGGAACTAAGCATGGTCTCATTCTCACCGAGCAACTCTGCTTCACAAAAAGAGTCCCTTCTGCAAAGGAGGAGAAGTGTCAGTGCCTGAGAAATCTCTGCTTAAACACCCAGAAGCCCCTATTTGCACTGTATCTCGTTTGTCACTAGAGATTGTCCCCCTTTGGACACCCTCTTAAGACAGGAGATGTGTTAAGAATTGCAGACAAGCTCTCAGTTTCCTTATTTTCACACTTTGGGGTTTTGTTGTTGATTTTAAAATTAGAGGATGCAGAAGTCACACTTTAAAAAAGTCAGAATAACTGGCCATATGTTTTAAAACGCAACTGAAAATGCCTACTGGTAGGTGTCTGGTGAGCTTCAGCTGAAAGGCAGCAAGTGAGCTTTGGTACTTTATCAGCCTGCTTTTCTTCCCTTTCTTTTTAAAATGAATTCTTAATGAGAGACTGTGGCATGGGTTGCACTGTGAGCTGGCAAAAAGTACTGGTGAGCAGTTCTCATCAGTGAAATAGAGACCAGGATTTCAAATATCTGGTTTTGTTCAGTTATTTCAGAAGGGTAAGGCAGTGTTTTGTCTAAGGGAAAGCCTGATGTTTGTAATACGTGCTGCCTTCCTGGGATGCTTCAGCATTCAGCCAGGGGTGGTGCATGGATTAAAGAAACTGCACATTTCTTTATTCATCAGACCAAAACACTTTCTGGAAGTACAAGACACAGTGGGATTCGTGCAGTGAATATGTAAGTCTTGTGTGCGATGGGGTAAAGGTTTCCAAATGTATGAATATGCAATTTAACTTTTGTGTTTAAGAAGACTCAAGAGTCTAATTTCTATATAGTTAGGGATAACAAACCCTGCAGGTTAAGTCTCCTAAAGTGGATTCTGGAATGGACTGAACTTATTTTAAGTCTCGTATGAATGACAGCAACCGAAGTTAGCAGATTTCAGAGTCTTTTTTTCTTTTTTTTTTTCCCCTCACATTTTCCACTGTTTATTTCAGCAAAGCTTATGCCTTGCAATAAAGATTAGGAAGGAAGTACAGAAGAAAATTGAAAGGGAACAAAATATCATCTTGTGCCGACATTAAGCAGTTTAGTCACACTGCATTTTTTGTGAAACTTACCTGATGCGAGAACTTCTCTCGTTCTGCCCCATCACTTTTTATGCCTATCTCAGGATTGCACGAGGGCTGCCGAGAAGCAGATGTGCCATGTCTGCAGTCCCCAAGAACTGCTCTTGGAGCTGCTGGAGTGTGCCAGATGCAAGGAATGTTGCCTCACACAGAGTAGGTAACTCACGGTGAGCCTTGTCTGAACTGCTGCTTGCTGCAAGCTCCCGTTTCTGTGCATTTATCCCAATTTCTAGTAGTTTGTACCGTATTAACAACCTGGCTAAGTGTTATATCTGACAAAGGCTCCTAGAAGGAAGCTGTATTAAGCCATCACAAAAGTGCTTTAGCTAATTGCCTTTATTCTAATATTGATTGGAAAGCATGACAGTCATCCATATTTTCCAAATGCTTGTTAATAAAACCTTTATTTAAATTAATCTCCTTATAAGAACTCTCCCAAAAGAGGAGTCTTAGAATAGACCCTTTAGAATTTTCACTGATTCAATTTCCTTTGCAGCTTCATGCTACACACAAGCTTCTCTGAACAGAAAGAAACTGAGAAATTCTGTTCAACTTGAGTGCTTCTGAAAGCTACCTCTGGTTTTACCATGTGTGACATTTAAATTGTGACAAGTTGTATTTCTTTTAAAACTGTATTCTGTAAGCATTTTATTCAGTAAAAACAAGATGCATTTTGAAGCTTCTGCACCATATTAGAATTGGAATATTTTGAGCATGTCTCACTGAAAAGAACTGAATGAGTTCTCTAGGGATCTAAACTGGTTTGCTTTGGAAAAATGTACATCTTAAATATTTCTATGTCCTTGTATTTTGGGTTTTTTTTAAAGGAACTTCATTGTTTTCAAATACAGCAATCCTTGACTGTGAAAAGATGGAAAATCCTTAGTCTGTGCATTGCAATACGATAAGGTTCTAAAGATAATATGGTTCTTGAGGAGGGAAAAGGCAACAAAACCTATTTGAAGGGCCTTGGTTGATTAAAAATTGGAGATTTTTTTTTCTCCTCATCATTAAAATGTAGAGTATATTAGACCGTTATCACTCATGTACATACTTTGCTGTTGTTTTTTGCTTTGGAAGAGAGCCACCGTAATGGCAGATTAAAGTCACTTGTAGTATAAACAATGCAGGAATGGTTTTCCCGTTTTTGCAACCTTACACACATTAGAATACTATGAAAAAGCCAGAATAAATCTGAGTTTTTGAAACACTTCAACCCTGTAAAATAGTGACATGATCACATATAATTTGTGATTGATAAACCTGGGATGCAAAATAAGCAGCTACACTTGGCAATAAAGGTAGGAGTTTTCGAGGTAAGTGAGAGCGAGTGAGAAATTGTACAGGAGCATGGAAATGCTCTGTGGGATTGCTCATGTGACTGGGTTTAGCTCTGCTGCATTCATGAGTCAGGCTGTGTTTATGAAGTTTAGCTGATGATCTACCCTACTGCTGCTGAGAAGCAAACAAAAATTTAAAATGCTTGATGCTGTTTCCAGTTTTTGAGTCAAAGTGTCTCCTGATAAAAAGTGTTAATGTTGACTTTACAAGTTGTGTGTCTGTTTTCACATCTTTAAGGTTTTAGTGAGTCTGCACTGAAATCTGTCCCTCAGGGTGTTAAGGGTTTTTAGCACTGGCTGTGTGTATTTGGATAGAACCTGTAGATTGCCGTGATATTTGATGTAAAAAGACTGAACAAACCTGTGATCTGTGTCATCACAATTGCGTGCTGTGGTAACGTGGCAAAGGCTTGATGTATGAAACTGGAGTAATACAATCTCATAGAAGATTCCACTATTTAATAGCCCTTTTAAAAGTAGGTATTTTTAAAGAATGGAATCTTATTTAAAAGTCTGAAATATGTGACTAGAGAGCTAAGTAAACAAGATAAATTGCCTCTTGGCACTCTCATAAATAAACCAGTAAGGCGGTTAAAGCCACATGAGTCATAGAGCCATAATGAATTTACTTGAAACTTAGGAAAACAGTGATTTGTTTTCTCAGGACCACTGATTCAGTCTCTCACAGACCTCCCTGGCTAAGAGATTGAATGCCAAAGGGAAAAAAATCCCACACAATATTCTAAGCAACATTTGACTCTGCTGCAGGGGACATCCTGAATCTTGGTGTGTGCTCGTAAGCAAACTTGTTGTGGTGGCAAAAGGTACAGGGAAGCAGTGAGAAAGGTGATGTAAAATGGAAAAGTTACTGTGAGGTTATTAGCAGGAAAAACCTGAATTTGCATGACCACACAGCCCACAGAAAACACTCACATGATGCTTAACTGCTCTGAAAAGAAATTTTGAGCATCTGGGAATATACAGCTGATGCAGAAAATGCTACTGAGCAATATCTATCAAGGGCCTAAAACTACTGTGCTGCAGATGGCTTTCATTTGTCAGAGAAACCTGTGGACCAACTGTTTACAATATTCCAAGTGGTATTTGCTCATTGATCTGTTCACACTGGAATGGGAATGCTGCACACATGCAAAACGAGGGCGCTGAAAGCTTTCCCTCCAGAGACTGATGCTTCCAGAGGCACCTCTGGAGTCAGGAGGGGCAGCTCAGGGTGGCTCAATGGGGAGGTGCTTCACATGCAGCAGCTTCTGAACAAGAATACAGATTAACAGAGTTGACAGAGTTTGTGGAAATGTCAAGTCAATCTCCATCAGGATTTCAAGCGCAAGGCAAATAGGTGCAGACAGACATTGAATGCATTCCAGACATCGGCCTCTCTCTCAGCTGTTACAAAGCAGAGAACATTTAAAACTTTCTCTTTCTCAGCCCGAGAGGAAACCCATGGGAAAAGCTACCTTCAGATACATTCTTGCAGAATTTAGATTAAATAGGGACACATTCTGACTCCCCAAATTCAATTAAAAAGCAACAAGACAATAAGCAAGAGAGAGTTTAATGAAATATATAAAAAATGCATTATCCCTATGTTTTATAAATGCAAGCCCTTATTTGCAAGTCCACAGAGTATTCTAGCTTCTATTTCTTTGAATACTACTTATTTTTCATATAATTGCTTAGATTTTATGAATTCATTTTAATTTTTTTCGCAATTTCAGTCTTCTTAGAGAACTATCTTGAAAGATGTGAAATACATAGTGGGTCCATATTTCAACATTCCAACATTTCTGCTTAGAAATACTGGCAAGACCGTTTTTTCTTAAAACCTAACATCCAGCCTTCTTCCTGGGAATCACAAATTACATGTTGGTGTTTCAAAGGGCAAATAAGCCTCCAAGAAAAGTTGAAAAAAAACTCCTGTGGTTGGCCCCAAGAAGCCTGCTGTTTTCCAGGAATGCTGGATTAGTTTGTGATCTACAGCTCCCTGTCTCCTTACAGTTGTGCTTTTTTCACCCCCACACCTTATGCAACAGCATCACACAACTTGAGCTCTGACTGGAGCTGATCCAGGGTTACGCTCCAGGAAAGCAGGGTAACTTTCAGGAGAACACTGCTGTAAGCAGGAGTTTGTGGGGAGTTTGTTCCTGTGGGCACCCAGGGAAGCATGTTCTGTGCATACTGGCACAGACCAAAGGCAAGGAAAATTCAAGGTGTCATAATGCCTCAGACTCTTTTTTTAGGGTGATGTTGGTATAACCTTGTAGTCTATCTTTTTTAATCCAACCACCTATTGACTGTTATTTTTATTCTGGTGTTACAGTTTTCGTTCCATCAGTGCGTAATAAGTACATGCTAGAAAAACCTTTCCAAATTTAGAAAGCGGTAAACAGTGCCATACCTTTATTTTAGAAAAATAATTTCTTACCAAAATTCTTGTGTGCTGCTCTGGGATTGTCTTCTACAAACTGCCTTTTCAAAGCTGATTTTTTAGGGGGGAGTGTTTACCTTTCAGTTGCACTGCCAAAATGGGTGTTTCACAGTTTTTTTAGCAGTGTAGATACCTAGGTGAGATAAAAACAGAAAAATGCTTCCATATCTTTTTCAGTCTCTTAATGTCATTGGATGTCAGGCCATTCCTTTATCTGCATACTGAGATCTAGACATAAATTAAATTTTATGTATAAATTCTGTCTTTTTTATATTGTTCCACTGCAGTGATCATTATTCCTTTGAACTGTCAGAAGTACAGGATTAGGGCATTCAAGGACTGTGGAGCCAAATTCCAGCAGGCCCCTGTGTCAAGGGGCTTCACTCTGGGCTTTGGAACCCCAGTGTCCACCTGGAAGGCAGCTGTGGTGCGTGACCTCAGGATTTATCCATCCGGGTGACCCTCTGGTGCTCAGCACGTGGGTGTCCAGCTCTGGGAAAGAGGACGAGGAAGCGCAGAAATGCCAGCCTTGCTCGTGGACTCTGACACCCTTATGTGCTACAGTGCCTTACATAAATGGGTGGGGTGTCTGTACCCCACTCTGAACTTAAATAAGCCTTCAGTGTTTCAGCTCTGGATTCCTTTCTTTTCTTCCAGCTCTCCTCTTCCTCCCCCTAGCAGTCCCTGTGCCCACACCAGAATCGTGTTTACATAGTCACAGCCACATTCATTCGTCTGGGCTCTCAAACAGTTTACACAGGACTTGCTTTTCTGCTCTAGAAAAGAAATCCTGTCCTGAATCTCGCTTGATAAGCCTTAGTTGGGTTTTTCTCCCCTCAAGCTTAAATTGGTTCCTGTGGAGTGTCTGCTGAGAGAGAAACCAGGCTTTCAAGCAGCACTGCTGTAGGACTTGTTTGAAGCATGAGCATTTAGACCTCATGAAAGGCAGACGAGATACTTCTGATGAATCAGTCCCAGCTTCCCATTAAAGTCTGTCTGGAAGGACTTTCTTTATGTGGCTGCCATCATGGTCCTCAGCAGTTCGTTTGATGAGGAGATGCTGCTTGAGGCCAAGCCAAATGTACTCCTGCTTTCCACAGGGCTGTCTCAGGACCAGTCTGTGGCTATGGCAGATTGAATGCACATGGAAAAGTGAATTGCTGCCCCACAGACTTGGCTGCCTCCACTATCCCAACTCTGCCACCCACACAATTCTCCGTGACCAATACTCCTGTTAGTACTTTCATCCTCCTGTGTATTGCTGAAGGCCCATATGCCATTTCCTAGGAATTCCAGAAAGATGACCAACAGTGGTGCCTCCTCCAAGTTTATCTATTAACTCAGGGTGAGACCACCCAGCCACACCTTCCAGCTTCATCTCCAGCACTGACTGATGAATTAATTCCCATATGGGCCACTGCATCTGTCATAGCAGTCTCAGTTCCCAGTAATTCCAAGACACTCAGGATCTGGTGCAAGCAGTTCTTAGCAGGTTTTTGTGGTCCAGGTCTTTGCACAATTTCCTTTCCTCTTCAGCGGCATTAGGTATAAGTAGCTTTTCTTCTTTGCCAGTGTGGCCAGGGTCTTTCCTGACCTCTGCTGAGGGTAAAACTCTCTTTGGTCAGAGGTGTCTCGGTGGAGAAAAGGGCCATGTGTGCTGCACGGATGCCACCTGTCCATGCACAGACTGCCAGGCCTTGGGCTGGGCCAGGCCAGGTTCCCACAGCTTTGTCAGTTCCCTTTGGAAGCTGCGTCTGGAGCTGGTGTCTGGACAGTCTGGCTGGGCAAACAAGTGGGAGCACAGAGGTTGGCTGGAGAGAAGGCTGGGTTGGGGACAAAAATGACGAGCTCTCACATTAGCAGCTTGTTAGTGTAATTAAAAGGGAGAGGCACAGGAAAGACTTGCAGCTGAGGACAGTGCAGGGAAAGGCAGGAGGGAAAGCTGCGCAGTTCCGTTGTTCGATCACTTTCCATCTTGTGTCAGCATTTTCAGCAGCTGCCAGAGAAGCAATGAACTGCCTTGTGTGAGAGGTTAAATGTGCACAGCACAGGTATGTTGGACTTCCGTGATGCTGGGGAATCCATCCTCTCTGGGTTCCCAGTTCTTGCTGCCTGACCTCATATCCAGTGATTAACATGTGTAGAGCCCAGGGCAGTGCATGGGGAAAGCATTCCTTCTCCAGTCAGTGTGTGCTTCCAAGCCATGGAAGTTATTAACTGCAAGGAACCTCTTGCTCAGAGGGATACAGATTTATGGTGGTGAATGGGAGTATGTTTTTATGTGACCCTTTCATGGATTGTTGTGCATTTAATTTAATTGGTATTGTTTCACAATAGACTTTATTGACAGAGTACAATAAATTTCAGTGTGACAGTGGTTCTCCCTGTGATTGTCCCATAGGTACCTTTAGATACTTGACAGATAATGTAGACATTTAGCTCCCCCAGGCTTGGCATACAGCTCCTCCCTGGAATAATTAGTAAAACATGTTTCTAATCCATCTCCAGCAAATTTAGTTGGTTCTTGTTTTCTCTTTCTGAAAGAAAGAAAAGATAAGCATACATTTCATGATTATATAATTATCTCCTCCTATGTGAAATCAACCTGCAATTTGGAAAAGAAAAAGAACATTTTCCCTTTCTAAGAATATGGCAAGACTGGCTTATCAACACAGTAAACTCCAGCTCTTGCCTTTAATAATGAAAATATTTATATATGCATGTGTTTAAATGGAGTTGCTTATATATAGATCTATATATGTACCTTCAAACAAAAAAAAACCCCACAAATATCTTTTGGAAGAGCCCACAATAGCACAGCAAGTAACTGCATAAGACAGATGTAAGAGCTGTGGCCTTCCTTGCTGCCACGTTAGTGGTGCTGCAATCCACCAGGTTATAAACCCTAATGACTTGATTTATATACATATACACTTACATGCATTTATTATATTCATTTGATACATAGTTTATGCCAACTTCACTTTGTGGATACGGAAAGAGTAGGAGAAAATGGAAATATTTTTATTTACTCTAGCATTTTCAGTGAAGAACAAAGGGGAGTTTCAAAGAAAGGGATCAGGGATGCAAAGTTCTTGCTGCAGGTTGAGACGCCTTGCGACAGATGTGTGACATACACTGTTACTCTGAACTGGTGAATGCAGAAACACATAGAAACAAAAAATGTATCACACATCAGGGAGTTACAGTGAATGGGCAGTTTTGTCAAAATTAACACCACGTTTTGAAAAGGTTTTGTTGGAAGGCAAGTCAGTACATTACTTGACTTAAGCAAAGCTAGCTCTAATTATGTGCAGGATGTGTTCTCTCTTCCCTATAGCTGTGTTTTCAGATATCAGCATCCTAGTACTCGGGTTCTATTACACAAATTGTTAGCATTACAAAGAGTTAATTGCTGATTTTCTCACTCAAATCATCCCAAGAGTCTCATGTTCCAAATAGCCTGTGTTGTGATAAAGCAGGGATGTGCCACAGAGAAGTGGATACACTCCTCAGTGTGACTGACTGGTAAATTTGCCAGAACCAGCTTCTAAATGTACCCTGTTGTAAGTCCTGGACCTCCTTAACTAAGGTTGTTCTTTCTCATTCATGCGGGGCTGCCACTGAAAGGACAGATTAATAGAGCAAACAAAAGGGGGGAAGGGGTGTTTCAGGAAAATAACACGATTAATATGTCACTTGTACTTCAAATATACCCAGAACATCATCCAAAGGGTTAAAAATTGCTCAGAAGGCTTTTTTATAATCTAAGGACATGAACATAATATTAATTTTATCCTTTACCAATAAATTTGATCTAGCCACAAAAGTATGTAGGTCATCTGCAGCCAGCATTTTCAAGGCAAAAAAGCCCAAACCATCAAAAACGATGGAAGAGTTCCTTGGTGTTTCTTCTGTTGAGCTGAATTACTTTGCTCTGAGTTGATGTTTTAGCTGTCTTTAGATATCTACTTAGCAAACTTTAACCTAAGTTAATTTCATTAGTACTTCTAGGCTGCAATGTGTTTGGTCAGATATTGGAGAGCTTTTTTACTTCTCATGATATCTGAACTCAGCTATGAGTGAAGCTTTCAGTGCGGTCGCTGGTAATCTGACCTCCTTTCACATGACACGACCGCAAACTGAACTCTGCAATGAAGATTTTACTTCTTTGTTTCATCTCTGATCTGAAGGGATACCAAGTTTCTGTTGTTTCTGGAAAAGCTCAACTCCAAGCTGAACTCCAATATGCTCTGTGGTTTTGATCTAAGTCAGAACATGCAGTTTGCAAATCTCAGGCTGCTCTGCTAGGAAAACCTTGACAAGCGTCATTTTACTTACCAAAATCTTAGATTAATTTTAGTCACTGCCCAAGCTTTTGGCACACCAGGGGAGTCAAACCAGGATTGTCCCCGATTATTATTACTGATATTTCTGTACTCTTTTAGCAGCTTGGCAGAGAGAGAAGTTCATACTGAATTGGTCATCATTCACTCTACGGCCATGCTACAGCAGCAGTAATTTGTTATTTTTTGGGATGTCCCATCCCATCTATGCACACAGCAGGAGGCTGAAGAGGGCTGAGATACCTCCGTGTGAAAGCAGACCACAGAAACCCTTCCAAACCACACAGGTGCCACAGACTCTCTGCCCTCCAATAACTGCGAACAGAAGTAACCCTGTCTCAGCCGAGCAGGAAGGGTTTCATCCACCTCCCCGTGGCATTCCCAGGCTGAGACAGGGTGGGAGGCCGTGCGGGACCTGGCCATGGCAAATACAGAAAACCTGGGCGGCTCTGTGTTAGTGCAGAGCACAGCAGCAGTGCTCAAAGGCACAGGGGAATTTAGGGGAAGCGAACGGGGATGAGGAAAGACGTCAGCTTCCCTGGCTCCTGACCTTTGCAGGGTAACATGGAGTGTGTCGCCTGGGGAGTGACAGTGACATCCTGCGGCTCAGGAGGGCTGTGCTGAGTGCCTCGGGGGAAACTGGGAAGCAGCAATGTCCTTTCTCATCCAGGTTTGCTAACGCTGCAATGATGGCGTTTGCTGGTGGCTTGATTTGGCATTTGGGTAGGTTTTTTGTTTTAACCGATGAGGAAGAGATCTTCCCGTGGGATTAGGAGTGAAGCAGTCTGAAGGGAGGAGAGTTGGGCAGGAATGTTTCCTTTACAGGAAGGGAGGACGGAGATGAAGAAATACGAGAGTTGGAGGAGACAGCTAGGAAGAGCTCTAGGAAAAACAGCATTGCCTCTAATCTATAGATCTCACTAGAGCTGTAAACAAAATAATTCAAACTACTTGCTATTAAACAAGGAACTTTAAATCCTTTTAAAGACAACACCTTATGGAGTTAGAAAAAATTAAAATGAAAGAAAAATGTGTCATAATAAGATATCTTATGATTTTATGCTGTTTTAAAATTCTTGTGCTTCCTGTCATTATTTTATTGCAGATTGAACAGGAATTAGTAAGAAATACTCCTATCAGAAGAGTCCAGTATGTAATTCTGGTTCTTTCAAAACGCTGAAATATCTGTAGGCCATTTTGTCCTACTACTTTAATGTGTGGGTGTAAAATCCCTGTAATGTGTGAGCAGAGTGCAGCTTATTTTGACACTGAAACTCTCTTGCAGGCTCAGTAAGAGGCTGCACAGTTGTGAACAACAGCAGGGAAAGGAGTGGAAGGGGCCAGTATCAGTTCTGCTTGCTAAAATACTAAACTGACCGAGGATCTTCAGTCCGGTTGTTTCTGTTTGTGACTCTGGATGGATTGCCCGTTGAATCCCACTGCTGTACATCTCTGCAGTAAAGCACATCACACAGCTGCAGTCTTAAACAATTACATTCACAGACCCCCAATCCCAGCAGGAGCCAGCAGTGTTCCAGAGCAGCCTTTCTAAAGGATTGCCTGGTGAGATGCTAACCCCGGGGTAGTCAATTTGATTTCTATCGCATGCAGATGGCTTTTGTTGTGTGGTTTCCTTTGCTGCAGCAGCATTCTGTGTCAAGGTGACATTGCACCAAACTACCACATGAATTGGCAAAAAATGTAGTGATGTGCTGATGATGTAGCCTCTTCTATTTGGGTGTTAGTTGATTTTTATTTTATTGATGTCCTTGGGGAAAAATCCAGTGTGTTTTTTCTCAGACTGCTTTGGATCTAAAACTAATATTGCCACAGATTATTAAATTATCTGGGCGCATCTGCTGTTTCCATCTGTTAAGAGAAAGTGCAACTTCATGCTTTTATTCTTTATAAGTGACATTATCTGGTTCACTCTGAAAGTTTTCTATCTGGAAGAGTCCGTGTGTAACAAACCTGAGATATTTGAAAATTTACCATCATCAAAACTGCATTAAAAGATACGCCTTTAAGGTGTGACCTCATTTAGATATCCTTACTATGTAGATTGATTTTTTTCCTATGTTTTTAAAGTGGTTTTCTCAGGACTCGTTTGGAATTTATTATCCAAATTCCACAGAAATTCAGTGGAAAATACCAGATTGTGCGACTAGGTTTAGATGGGGCAGTGGAGAGACAGAGGCACAACTCAGAGGTCTGTGGGAAGGACCTGAGTATTTCTGGGTACTCTGAGCCATTTGAACCCTTCCAGTCCTTGCCTGACCCCTGGGTTTAATCTGACTGCCTCCAGGACTGGCTTGTGCAGCCTCCTGCTACGCTCAGTCTTTTCCCTGGGGGCTCTGGGGTTTAACCCATCCTCTTCTCCCACGCTGAGTGCAGGCACACAGCCTGTGCCAGGCCCTCTGAGGAAATGCTTGAATGAAGTGTTTGGGCCGTCTTGTTCCAGGCCTGGACTGAGGGAATTTAAGCCTGAACAGAATCCTTTGATTTGTTCAAAAGCTTTGAGGGTAACTTTCAAGGGTTCAGGATTTGTAGGCTCCTCTAAACCTGCTTCAGGTGATGTCAGTTCTTCTGTATCTGATCGTGCTTTCCCACTGGGGAAACAAAAATAAAAACAAAGAGTTCCTGTGTAAAGAATACAGCTGGAAGTAGATAGAGCTGGACACTTAGACTTTTGATTTTGAGGGAAAGCTACAGAAAACAAGACATCTGCAATAAGGAGTCTTCTAAAACCCAGCCTCGCCGGGTGTCATGGTGCCAAGTGCTGGGTTTTCCTGCTTGTACCAAATAAGGTATTAGTTACTTATTTATTTATTTCCTTTTAATTCATGCTGAGGAAAGGGTCTTTTTCAATCTATTTTGGTAAATAGTGGACTTCCTCACTGCTGTGAGGCAGAGATGGAGTATTATGCCACAAATCATATTACTGAAGTCTAATTGAAAAACCAGCACAGCCACTCATCTATACCTCTCACTAGAACTCTAAACAAGATAATTAAGATCACCTTGATATTAAACAAGAAATTAAAAAAAATAATAATGGCAACAGCTCATGGAGTTAAAAGATAAAATGAAGTGTAATAATAAAATAGTTATGCTTAGAGATACTTTGCCAGGGTTTTCTTGATTTGGAGATCTGTAGAAGAAAACTCCCCCATGACACATGATAATTTCCAATTTCTTTTCGCAAGTAATCATTATCAGGGGCTTCAAGGAATTCTGTCTTTTCTATATATTATGAATCTCACAGTGTAAACTATTGTCTTAATGAACCTCTGATACTCTTTTATATGAGTATATCACTCGCATCCATGGTTCTACCAGTACCTCACATAGCCATTAAATAATAATTTTGCTCAGGTTCTTTCATTATTTGCCGTATGTCTTGTTTCCCACTTAGCTTGAATCAGAATACCTCACCTGAAGTGTCTCACTTTCAGGTGGATGTCACTGCAATATTGCATGTGAGTGACTCTGGGAGCCAGAGAACGTATACTGGGAGAAACCCGAGCAGAAAACATGTGCACTGATTAGTGACATCCAGACAGTACCAAAAAACAGATAATGTAAAATAAGGTAAATAAATATAATCATTGTGGTCTTACAGTTGCATCTGCTTTCAACTTAAGTACTGTAAATAAATGTAGTAAGTATATAAAATCACAAGTGAGATAATAAATATAGTCATTCCAAGGACATTTATGTTTCCATGCTTCTAGAAAGCTAGTCTGTACTTGTAGTGCTGTATCAATTGTATAAGGTATCTTATAACTAAAACAGGAACTCTGCATAATTGTGTATTCAAATATGTCAGCAAAAATATGCAAGAATTAAATCCTCTAGGATTATCTAAATTAAATTTTGTAGTTTCTTATAACATTTCTGTTGAACGTTATTATTCTTTTAATAAAACCACTGAAAGTTCCCATAGGGAGTCAGTTTTAGAAAAACTCCATAACTTTGCAAGATTATACAGATAATAATAGCCATCCTATACAACCTTTCATCTTCATCCAGATCTCCATTTAGAGAATACTTAGAGAAGTTTTAGACAGCTATGAAGAAAATCTGCATTTTCTGGGTTATGGTTTCTCTTTTTTTCTCTCATGGTTCAATTTAAATAATTTATTTTCCAGTTTTCTCTTGCCTCTTAAAAGTTTTGTTCAATAAAATCATCAAGCTAATTTCTTATGAAAGTAGTGATCTTCTTCCAGAAGATCCCTTACTAAACAGATGAACAAAGCCAATTTTTCTTTTTGAGTAGCAGTTTTCTGTGTGTTGTTCAAGAATTGATGTCGATCGGGGAGGGAAAGGAGAAGAGGAAAGTTATAAAATGCAGAGATCTCTAAACGCCGTGTGAAAAGAGGGTGATGAAATTCTAATAAAAGACAGGAACTGGGATCTAGGACAAAATTTTTTTGGATACTACTGCAGGACCAGAACAAAACCCTGATAAAATAATTAGAGGTTGGCCAGTTAGTGTAGTTCAGAATGAATGTGTAGAAAGCAGATTATCTCCTCGCATCCAGGAGACGATAGAGAATCCAGAACAGTCCAGCTGAAGAAATTTGAGAACACAACACAGAACATATCACATGTCATGTTTGTCACAGCATATACAAACCAGAACAGTGGTCACCCTCTGTAGGAAGCATGTGGTGGTTTGGAAGTGCCAGAAGAGACATCAGTGCATTGGCAGATGGGTGACAAGAGCACTTTTAGTTTAGGAAGGGTGAGAGGATCCCAAGTCAGCCAAGATTTTGAGATCTGTCTCCAGCCTTGTTCAAAGCAAACAGACAGAAAGAAAAATCAGATTTGTTTGTATAATATCTGGAACAAGGTCATATGTGAAACAGAGGAAATTCAAAAGAAAGAGATAAAAATAAAAGGATCTGAACCCAGCCTTTGCCAGCCCTCTTTGACTTTGAAAAGAGCATGTGCGCCCGTTCCCCACTCTCAGTTAAGAAACTTTCTATTGCAGGAAATTTTACAGACTTCCCTTGGGGAAAAAGATTCTTTATACCCCCACCGAGGCCTTGCCATGGCTCAGTGTCCTGCCTTTGCCCCGTGCCTGCTGCCTTGCCCCAGCTATGGGCTCCCTCTCTGTTCAGCCTGGGCTCTGATGCTTCCCTGTGGTGCCCAGCAAGCTTCACACAACTCCACACCTCTGGAGGGACCAGGACCCGTGGAACCAGGGTGTCTGCTGGGGTCAATGGACACAAGCTCCAGAGCATGGTGGAATTGTTGTTCCAGAAGAAAATGGAAAGTTTCTTAATTTTAAGCTGAACAGAGGTTTGCAACCTAAAGTGGTATCAGTGTTGCCAGGAACAATGAAATTAAGGGGACAAGATGAATCAGAAAGTCATCAGATCCGGGGTGGGGGGGGGGGGCTGGAGCACTGGAACAGAAGGGCTGGGGGGGTCTAAGTGAGCTTTGGGCATCTGGCAAAAGAACTCATTAAACGAGTGCTTTTTAGCCCCAGTTGTGAAAATTTCAAGTTGAATACAAGGACATGAGATATCTGATAGCTGAAGCTCTTCCTTGCGAGTGGCAAAAATGTACTGATTTGAGGAGTGAGAAACTACATGTCTCAAGTTTATGCAAAAAATATAAACCTGTCTAGACTCCAAACTGCAATTTCTGGAACCACTGTGAAGGACAAGACACAATAAAATGGATTGAATTTATTAGAGTAATCATAGTCATTAGTCTACGATATTAGTCCTTAGCAAGCCTAGATGGATTTTTTGCCAACAACAGTATTGATTCTGAGAAAAATGTGATTAAATTGCCATTTAAGGGTCATTTAAGGATTGGGATATATAATAGATGGCTTATATTGGCCCTAAATAAACAGCAAACGTCAAGGAAATTATTAAGGCTTTTGCTTGCGCCAAAGATTATAAAAAAATCTCTAAGGAGACCATGTCAGTACAGTTCCTTGGAATAAGTACAGATAAGCTTAGGCTAGGGGGGGGAAAAAGAAGAAAAGAGGTACTTGGCCTAATCTCAGACAGTGAGAATATATTTTCAAGACCTTCTTTAATCAAATCCACTTTTGCTATTTGCAGTGTATTTAAATGAGTGTCTGGCAGATGGCAGCAGTTTAGTGAACAACTTCACAGTTTTCTGTGTAGCATGGGGTAAATTCTAAGTATTTTTATCTTCAATCTAGCATGCTGGTAGCAAAAAGGTGTTCAAATAATTGCTTACCAAAATATAAAAAAGGCAACAAGGCAACGTGAATATTTTGGTTAGCACTGAGTCACAGTGTCACCACTGTTAAAATGTTCTGCACAATCCCCAAGGAGTGCAGCAGCGAGAGACAGATCCAGCAGAGGAAAACGCAAGAGGCTGAGGTCCAGGAGCTTCTATTTTATGAAAGTTGTATCTGTGCCAGCCTGGTGGGAAGCAGCTGTGCTTCGTCTCTGGGTGTGAGGGTGCCAGCACTCGTGGGCCCCTCTAAAGGGCCCCTGGGGCTGGGACAAAAAGGTGCCTGGCAGGAGTTTGGAGTGAAGCCAGAGACACAGGGAGCTGCGGGGTGCTGGGGCCGCGGCGTGTGGCTCATCTGTGTCTGTCAGCACTGGTGTGGGAGATGCATCCAGGAGTGCTTTGTGCTGTAGGGTATTCACAAGGAACAGTCTGTGTAAGAGCATTTAGGTTGTTTGCTGTGGTAACTGTGACACGTTGGTAACCCAAATATTAATGTGATGTTTGGCAAGAACCAGGTCATCTGGGTGGGATCTGGGCCTTTGGAATGGCACTGGAAAGGAGCAGGTGGAGGCCTCTCCCACAGGTGGGAGCAGGGTAAGTGGATGTTTCACCTGTGCAGGTGGCTGCAGGTGCAGAGAGCTTGGTGATGATGAACGGGGCAGGGAGTGGAAGGGCAATGAGGACAGAAGGCAAGGTTCTGGCAAACTTCTTGAATGCACACTCTTCTAAGGTCTAATTTTTAGTTACCTACAAAGTGTATTGCTCCTGCATCCAAATTTCTTCCCTTCCTTTGTTTCTTTTAGAGCTTTCACGCTCCTCTGCCCTTGCCTGGGCTCTCCTTGTCCCAGATGGTCATATCCTCTTCCTCTCTCAACTCTCAGACTTTCTCCACCTCTCCAGGCACTGGTCATTTCCTCAAAGCCTTCAGCCTTGCACCATGGTAGTGACTTTTAGTTCAAAGGTGACTTTTTAATGCTACTGACCTCTTTTACATAGGGCAGACAAGAAGGATATAGCGTTTAGACCAATTTTCTTATTTTCTTTCTGAGAATAAAAATTGTATGATCACCCACAGTGCAAAATCAAACAGCTTAATGATTTCTCTTGCTGAATAACCTTGGATCATTTTTTAATATGACCGGTTGATGCATTGCACGTCCCTCTGTCCAAATGGAAAACAACACAGTCAGAGGCCAGATTTGCAGCTGATTTAAATTGGCGTGGTTTGATTTTATTCAACTGAGTTTTGAACAGGGTCTAGGTATGTATCTAGAACTTAGTATCTCTCCATCCTGCTTCCTGCTATCAAAACATTAATCTCAAAAAAAAATATAGACATATAACTCTATATTTTCCAATTAATAGACTAAATTAGAGTAAGGTGAGACCGTGTCATTTTTAATTCTATCATTTTTATTGATAGAATAAAAAATTCATTAAAATAGAATATTAAATTTTAATAATAGTATAAATATTATTTCATAATCATATTTAAAGCACATACAATTACTTAATACAAAACACGTCAGGAAATTCAGTTCTCAGAATTTTTAACAAGATCTGCAACTGAACAAACAATGGAATATAATTTTAGCATCTCAAAATAAATTCTACACTCGTACTAATTTGCTTAGTAAAAATCTAGAGAAAGTGTTGCATGGGGGTTGTAGGAGACTGCCTGCTGGATCATCTGCATCCAAAATCCTGTGCAGTTTCCTCCTCCTTCTCAGGGAGGTGCTGACGCCTCAAAGAAGCATCAGAAAAAATTAGATCATTCTATTTTGTCAGGAGAAAGTTCTGTCCATTTCAAATGTTCAGCAACTCTTATTTCTGTATAAAAATAGGATCTGCTTCTTGTAACATAAGTTTATGCCTATCCAATTCTTATTTTCTATGTCACTCTTGAACTGTCCCTTTGTGACATCAAACTCAACAATCAGCAGCACGTTAAGGTGTCGGTGGCTGGGTGAGGAGTGGGACCACAAGGACTGGAAGATGGATTCCAAACTGTAGTGAAGGAAAACAAGAAACTTTGGAACAACCTCCCCTCTTGTTTTTACAAACCATTACCACCTATATTTGCATCTTCCATGAAAATACGGGCCCTAGGACCCATGCATGCAGAAAGAGGAGGAGAATAAAAAACTGGTTTACTGACTGCAGCTTAATTTTTGTTGGGATTGGGATTTTTTTCCTTTCCCTGCAGAACAGCCCACAGAAAATAAAAACAGTGTTTATGTGTTCAGCTGCAAAAAAATTACCGTTATTTGCCATGAGAAGGTCAACGTGTCCTGGGGAGAAACTAAGCTACCAACGATTGTCTGCTGTCCTTCTTTCCCACCACCATGGGAAAGCTGTCATTAACATTTGGCTTTGTTCCTTCCCAGGCACAGGACCAGAGTGGATACCCTCACATCCCTCTCGGGTAATACCAGCCTCTCAGAGAACATCACACTGTTAAAGTCCCCCTTTCAGCCACGCCTGCTTAGGAAAAAAGTTGCAGTAAAGACACATGGATTTTCTTGTACATGTCAGTACTTTAAGGGTCATTACATAAGCTGGCACCAATGTCTTGGCTTTCTAGTCTCTGAGAACTGTGGTGACCATCTGTAAGATCTGAGTTTTGCAGCTGTATTCAATAAGACTGTGTTGGACTAAATCTTGGAAAAAAGTGCCTAATGCCAAACTGTCTATCACTGTCAATTTGGCTGTGCTTTAAACTTATAAATATAAATTTCCCTGAACAGTTGGGAAAGAGCAATAAAGTCAAAATATCTCATTAAGCAATACATGCTTTGGACTAATGAATGTATCACTCAGGAGATAAAGGATGAAGCATAATTAATGACATGTGATAACACAGAGATTGTCTGGACCACACTGACCTGTCTTTCAACTTTAACTCTTAGAAGAAAGAGGTTGCTTTACATAAAAAGGGCAAGTTCATCCATTGCTTGTCCAGACCAGCACTGCCAAATAAACCAGATTATGACAGTGGTGTCATGGAGATAGCAACTTTCTGTAAGCTGGCCTTCCATAAATTCATTAGACATGAGAAGATTTCTATTTTACTTTATGAGGCAGATGGGGGAACTGCAGTCAAAATCAAACGCAGCAAGTAAGTGCCTTCAAATAGTTTAGGCTTAAATCAGTTCTTGAGTCCCCCGGTAAAAAAAAAAAAAAGCATATAAGGAAATAAATCTTGAAAGTAGTCTTACTCAATATTGATAAAATTTAAGGCTGTCAAACATCTACAGGAAGGTGGGAATGAGACTGATCCTAAACCATTCAATACCAATGAGACTTTGTCTATTGACTTTTTGGCCTCATATTTAGATGCAGCAGTTTTTGCCTTCTGATGGCTAAAGCTAGAGCTATCAATTTTAACATAAAAGCATCCTCTAGTAAAACTCACTGGGGAAAAGAAAACTGAGTGAAATGTTCTTGCTTAGTGTAAAAACTTGTGTTGGCAAATATTTGCTGTTGTACCACTTCAATTGTAAATCTTAGTTAAAACTGGAGGGAAATTAATACTGGTAGATGGGAGCATAAAAGCTAATGTAATATTGACACTTTTACTTCCTTTCAATTGGTATTTAAATCATGTATCATATTTTTTGAAACTGCAGCTGCTATTGAAACTTAATTAGCAAGATTAGCCGAAAGTGTAATGGTAAAAAAAGTAAACAAATGCAAAGTAATTGATTTTTTTCTATTACTTAAGCATCACATTGATGTTATAAAACTGTTAAAAAATACTTCAGTTTTGGAAATTTAAACAAAGCAAGCAGGCTAGCTTTTAAAAAATAGAAATATAAACGGCCTTAGGAAGAACTGCAGCTTGCATTAATCTGTGCCTGTGTGTTGTTTAGGTTGCTCCAAAACATTCAGCTTGAGGTGCAGTTCTGATGTTTTACAGCTTCATTTTACAACAAAGGTGAAACAAAAATATTTTTAAAACATTTGATATAGATATAGATATAGATATAGAAATATAGACATATATAGATATAGGTACATAGATGTAGATATATATTCATGCCTCAAATATGTAACGAGTGGAGATTGTTTCTAACTGAGCCAAAATCAAACTTGGCATTAAGGACAGTAAAATTTGCTGGACAGGCATTCTGACTCTGACTAATGTGATGAAGAAATCTTTCACTATTCTGCAGTTTTCTCATGACAGTTCTCGTATCCCTGGAAGTTTGATTCTAACCAGCAGCCCAATAATCCCTCCAAGCCATCCTGTGATTGTCTCTGCCTTGCCTACGAGATCTGCAGCCTGTTAATTTACAGAAGTTTGCTGGGGCTTTGGTAAGTTCTAGCTGCCTGTCCCCTGCCCTTCTTCCCCCTTCAGGCGTGTGTAGCCCAAAGCACCCTTCCAGGCAAAGACGTGCTGGAGAGGCAGAAACAGCCTGTGCGGAGCATCTGTTTGGGAGCCTTCCTGGAGGCACATCCCTGCCGGCTGCTGATGGAAAGCATCTGCGGGAACGCGGAGGGCGTGAGTCATGTGAGCTCTTGGGGCTTCATTACTGAGAAGAAAATTGCCTGGGTCCTCTCCCTCGCCAGCTGCTTTTAGAAAACAACAGGCGAAACGTGAACCGGAGAGGCTCTTCTCAAACACCCGCGGGTGAACGAGCAGCTTCTGCTCCAAAGGCGTGTCTCTAATTTGTATGGACCCAAATGATGGCCCGCTTATGTCTGTGCCCAGGAAACACCGAGAAAGAGTGAACAGCTCTGTTTCTGCGCAGCAGGCAAACAGGTAGTGCGAAGGGGATGTTCACAGTTTTTAAACTGGAGCACAGGTGTGGGGTATAGTTGATAGACAAAAGTAGCTTTAACATGGCAAATCTTGTGGAGGAAGCCAGCATGACTGTCTGCACTAGAATTTACCCCAACAGCATTATAAATAAGCATTCCTGTTTTCTAAATAAATGAAAACTCTGGTGGCTTAAGATAAGGTCAACAGCACTTTTACAGTGCCAGCATTGTACCAAAAAACCTGCAAAACCTGGTGCAAGATTTATATAACCATGATTAGCACATCCATCCCATGCAGGACAAAATGAAGCTCTGCCAGGTACTGGGCTAGACTTTCTGTCCACAGCCCAGGGCTGAGTGTGTGGGCATTGCTTTTGCCACATTAATGTTAACAACAAAACTACAATTATCTTGCAGAGCTGTGTTTCTGCATTTAGGAGAAGCACGTTTTAGCTTGTAAAGAAACAACTTGCTGGTGAAGCGGAGACAGATTTTGTTCAGATCTCAGTATCAATAGCGAGGAAGCATTGCGAAAAGATTGCAATTTTCTGCAGTTACTGCACAACTGAGATGTATATTGTGTATAGTAATGTATGAATACATTCCATCCATTTCTATTGCAAGAATTTTCTGAAGCAACATCACCACAGATGAGCACAGTACGTATTTTCCCTGACTCTTTCTTAAGGTCCTTCATACTGACACAAAAACACATGTACCAGACTAAGAGAATTTCTGTGGTTTGCAGCCAGGATGAATATAGCAACTTGGTGGCTATCCAAGAGTATTAAAAATTAAGAGCTTAAAAAAGTCTTCCGTATGGCAATAGTTGAGATACCCCAGCATTTCCTGTTTCCAGTGCAAAGGGATTGTGTGGAAGCTGTGGACAAACATCCTTTTTGTACTGGGAACCCCTGTATTATGTCTGGATTTTGAAAAACATTCTTCCGTGATTTAGCACAGACATGTGATGCGTGGCCATAAAGCAAGCACGTCAATCATTTACAATTTCTGGGCTACACAGCATGACTACAAAGTATGTGATGAGGCTGGGACCCTGTCAGATAGATGAAAGCTAAAAATTAGTGTCATTGGAGAGTGACTCCAGAAGGGATAGGCTAGAGGTCAGGCTGGAGGAAGAAAAAAACACAGGAACCCCAAGCCAGGAGGTAGATAAGGAGAAGCTTCTCTTTTTTCACAAAATGCTGGAAGACACACTGAAAGAAAAGCTGAGAACACAGAGGCTGGACTGTGGCCCAGGCTGACTCCCAGATCCCCAAGGAGTCTAAAACTGACAATATTTGGAGCCTAGACGTTTCCAGCCAGTTGAGGGAAGTCATTACTCCTTTCCATGTGGCACTCGTGGAGTCACATCGTAAGTAGCGTGTCTCATTTGGGGCATCCCAGGACAGGAGGGATGCTGACACGTGGTGGGGATCCAGCCAAGCTCCACCAAGATGGTTTTGATTGGACCATGTTCGCGTACAGAGGGGCTGAGGGGGATTGGTTTGCTCGGCACAGAGAGCAGAAGGCAGAGAGCATCTCATTGCTTCCTTCAGCTCCCTTGGGAGAGAATGTTACAGGGAGGACAGAGCCAGACTCTTCTCAGAGATGCAAAGCCAAGGAATGAGACAGAAAAGTCAGAAATTGCACTCAGGTAAACACTAAACACTGCCTGTGCCAGGGGAATGGGCCTTACTACACATGGTAACCAAGGGGTAAATGTCTCAGCAGGTGGGGTAAGCTTCGCGTTGGTCCCAGGGCCAGGGAGGAGGAATGAGGAGTAAAGTTCTTAAAACTTGCCATATTTTTTGGTATGTTATCTTATTTTCATACTTCAACACCAGAAAAAAAACACCCTTATCTTCAACTCACAAAGTTAAACACCACCTGGCTCTGTTTGTGGTTGTGTTTCAAGTGGGGATTGGACATCTTTGAGGGGATGGTCACCAGCTATAGTTTGTCAAAAATGAAGGAAAAAAAATAATCCAAATTTGTGAAAGTCAGGTTGTCAGAGTATTTGTATTGCAGGTTGCTCATTGCAGTATTTCTATGCTTGCAGATGGAAAGCCCAAGTAGGGCCTTGGCTCTGCTTTGGACACAAGTGCAGATGTTGGAATTGTCTGTCGACAATTTCTAATGTGGCCAAAGAATGCTATCTATAAATGTACACAGTTATTTCACTGGTATTTAGGCTATTGTTTATAAAGAAATAGACAGATGATAGTATGAGAATTTGCATGCTTATAATTTTTAGGCCTGTAGAAAATTGTTTAAGGAAAAAATCAAGAAGGATGTGCAATAAGCCTGTTCCATTTTATTTCTCAGTCAGATTTCATTTGGGCTGTTTATTTATTTATTAATTTATCTATTTGATTCTCCCCTTAGCTGTACTTTCTGGAAAATACTCATGAAATGTATGATCTGAATGCTTTTGTTTGCCCTTAGCTGACATGGCCATCTCAAACACATGCATACTTGCAATTTGATAGACCTGGTGTACATACTTTGAAAATCCCATGTATCACTTCGAGAGGGTAATTCAAAAATCTTTTTTTAGTTTACTGACAGCCTGGTGTGGTGTCTCATTCTTGAGGTGGGTTTTGTTTGAAGACTGGCTTCCTTTCCTGTGTTTTGTTTTGCTCATTCATAAGCCAACGTAATTCTTCTGCTTAATTTAGTTCCTTTGTTAACGAAACAAGAAGGTTTCTAAATTGACATGTTGCTATTTGTAAAATAGGCTAGTGTTTATTGTCTTCAGCTATAGTGTCCCATGTCGTGAACTGCAGCCACTTCCAGCTTTTTCTCCTGCTCAGTCCTTTATTACTGACACAACTCACAGTAGCACCGTTTGGGGACTGAGGAAAATGGGTTTGGCTTAGGGGCCGGTTTGGAAACACATTCTTGAGTGGTTTCCATCACAGACTAGAATAAACAAAAGGCCTGTCCACTTGCATGCACACTACTCATGTGAGAAAGGGACTTTAAAAGGTCTATTTCTCTTCTGTAAATCGGTTTTATGTAACCAAAAGGGAACAGTGGATTTTATCCTTGTGCTAAATATAGTGACTCCATCGTCTTAAGTCTGTAGATTCAATCAAACTTTCTTAAAACCTTCAATTAACTTTAATTTAAGCTACATGAGGACTTATTTCTATAAGCACTGTTGGTCAGGAAAATCTTTTCCTCAAGGTTTGATAAAAGCATAAGGAAATGTATTTGTGAGAGTTTGCATATATTCACAATAGCAATTATTTCTGTCAACCGCAGCTAAGCAAAATATGATGTCTGTTTTCTGAAAGACAGCATTATCAAGCAAAGCTGTTATTTTCTGCTTCAACATCCAACAGTGCTTGGATCCATTAATGGCTTGTATTGAGTGCAGATCATTTAATTCCAGATCCTTTCAGCTTTCATAGAAAACTGGCAAATGAAGTAAATATAAAACACTCTTCCGGCCACTAAAGCTTTTTTTGAGTAGATATGCATAAACATGCAAGTTTCTTTTGGAGTTCCTCCATAAACATCTCAGTGTCATAGAACAGGGTCAGACCCTATGGAAAATGGGCAAGAATTTGAACAGCAAACCCCATAATTGTCCTGCACATAATTGTGCAGGAGGCCAGACCCAGCAGTGGGAAGGATGAGGTACTTTGTGCCAGCTTGGACTGCTGAGACCAAATGAAACATCTGATAAGCAGAAAATCCTCCTCATCACCAGAATCCTGCATAGATTGCAACTTCCACTAAAGTTGCTTTAAGGGACACAATTCGCCCCAGACCACCACCTAAGAAGGACTCATAGCTCAGGATAGATACAGATCCATTTTACAAAACCCCCTGAACCAGTGAATTCAATTTTTTTTTCATCTGTGCTAATTTTTTGTGTTTTATTTAATTTGCATTTTAAGTTACTTCATTGAATTTGATAGATATAAAAATACACTCTGTTAACTGTATTTTACTAACAAACTGGATACTTCACCTTTATTCTTTAACTTAAAAAAAAAACAAAACAAAACCAAAAAACTCTAAAAACCCAAACCTGCCATCTGGGATGATTATTATTTTTTATAAAACTTAAATAGTTTAGTGCAGTAAAAGCCAATTAGATCCTTCTTTTGCTTAAATCTTGTCCTAGAGCTGAGAGAAATCTTGGCTACAAACTAAAACCTCTAAATCAGGATCCTCTTTACCTGATTTCTTTTACGTAGAGGGGATTTCAGTAGGGATGAAAAAATCTACACATTTATGTTCCATTCATGACAAAATCCAGTGTTCATCTCCAGTTTGTTGTTTTGTTAAGAGTGCAAAGAAATGTGAATGACAAGCTGTAAAGATGTAAAATGGATAATCCAGCCACCAGCGGCAGAGTAGGACACTGGGGTTTGGTTTTGTTTGGTTTTGAAAAATAACATTTCTTTAATCCTGTGCATTACTTGTGTTTAAATCACACTGCAAAACACTGGTGAGTGCAAACACAGTTACTGACCTTTCCACACTGTTCCATTCAGAGAAGAGATTAAGAGGCGTCACACACAGCAAGTGATAGCTGGACCATTGAGGGCACTTGTAGGACCTGCTCAAACACTAAGGTGACAGAACATGGCATTTTTTCCTCCCCCATTTCAGACTGAATGCTGTCACAGATCGGTGACATGCAGCAGCAAAATCCAAAAATGAGACAGAAAAAAATAGTAGGAAAGATTGATCTGTGAACACAGCTGTGTCCTGTGATGACTATGGAATAATCCATGGCTTATAGCTAGTCAAAAGCTTTGAAGAGACAAGGGGACCTTGATGGGAAAATTTTTTTACAGCGAGAATTACAAGCTGACCTGAGGGAATTTTCTTTACAGGAACTGGTGAACGTGGGATTCACTGACTGTATCAATGAGCACGTTGCTGAGTGCTGGGTATGTGATAAATAATGTGTGATAAAGTCATCCAGTTCCCTAGACAATCTGTTCCAACCCTAATGAACAATAGTATAAGAAAAGAACAATAGCTGGCATGTTTATGGGAAATTTGGCTTATTGCTACCTCTAACTCGGTTGTGTGTGACAGAGGTTTTCTATTTTTGAGCTATAAAAGTGGGGCTTAAAATTGCAACTCCCTTAAAGGCTGGAAGCACACGCGGAGAGTGGCTTTGGCCGGTGTGAGAGATGGAGCCTGGACTTGCAGAGCTGTCAGTGCCCCAGGGCTGGGCGTCTGTTCCTGGTGCCCACAGACATGGTGTGGGTTATTCACCTGCTCACTCAGTGGGGCACTTGAATTTCCTGGGTTGCAGCACTGTGCCTTGTAGTCTGAGTCCCACTGAAGTTGCCTGTGTTTGCAGTACCCTGTTTAGTGGTCAGATGGCCTGCTCTCACTTACGAAACTTGTGCACGGTTTTCTGCTTCAGCTGGTGTTTTAAAGTGCCCAGTTTAACCTCGAGTATCTTCTTGGCCACCTCTGAGGCCTCATGGAGTCGACTGATCACTACACTGATGCTGGATTTGTGCTGTATCCTGCTTTTCCATTAGGGCCACTGAATACTGAGTTGCTACACTTAGCAACATTAGACTGTTTCAAATCTGGTTGAAGAGCCTCCTCGGTAAAGCAGTGCTTCCTCCAAGGCATATTGCACGACCAGGCTGCTACCTGAAAAGGTGATCCATTATTCATTTGGGTAGCATCTTGCTCAAAGACATGCATAGGAGAGCTACATTTGGCATGATCCTGGGATTTTTCCCAACAGTTGTGTTTCTATCCAGGTGCCTGGCAGCCAAAGAGACTAGCATGGATCAGCTCACAGTGTTGCCTTGTACGACTGGTTAGGTCCTGAAGCTTGGAGTTCCTTGCTTTCCTTGAAACAAGATGGTCACATGGAAGGCAGTCTCACCACTCTGAATTTCTGGACCTAAATCAGCCAATGAGTAGGTGTGAAAGGACCTGGCAAAATCTGTGCCAGACTCCCAGGAGCAATGGGGAAGCTGTCCACTGGGTACACGGGTAGGAGCTATGGAAAGATGGCAAAGAAGTGCTTAGGATGGGAATGGTCTCTGTCCATCTGCAGAGCATTAATAAGAGGTAATAGATAATGTCTGTTTTATGAATTGCTGACTGTTCTTGGATTTTGTATTTGGGACAGAACTGTGCTGCCTACTGGCCCGTGCCTCTCACACAGCCCCCTCTCGACAGTGCTAGGGGTAAAACACACGGTGGCTTCTGCTGGTGAACTCCTTGTTCCAGGAATAGCATCACACTCAGCGGGAGCATCCATCACAACCACCAACAGACATTTCCCCAAGTACTCATTGCAATTCGCTTGCCTAATTAAATGGGCAGAATTGCTTCATTCCACTTCTGGTGTAAATCTGTGATAGTTCTATCAGTATCATGCTGTAAACTTTAATGCTCTAATCAGCACAGAACATATCTGCCTATTTCCAGAGCATTTGAAGGGCCAAAATGTTACATTTTTATGTGCAGCTGGTTAGATCCCTCACAGCCTCTTCTCTAAACAGCACTTTATTGAAATTTTAGTTTCTCTAGACGTCCTCCAGTTGCTAGTGAGTGCTAATTTAATTAAAACCCGAATTTTTCCTACATTTCCTTGCATTTTCTGAGTAAGAGTCAAATTCATTATCTAATAGCGTCAGGGATACTATCTGTTGACAGTTCTATACAAGTGTTAAACCTGTGAACTGTGGACTCATTAAAGAATAAACCATTTCAGTGTAGGAGCTGTTGGTGGTGAGATCACTTTGCCCACTGTGAGCTCTCCACTGGTACAGGAACACTCACTCTGTCCTTTGTTCTGCTACCACAGCAGAAAATTGTTTCACGAAGTAGATATTTGGGTTCTCCAGTCTATAATTTCCTCCCAAAATGAACAGAGATCTTAGAGATCAGAGATTAATCTCAGAGATCAATAATATCCATACGAATAATTATCCTATTAATTGCTTTTAACTCATGTTGTTCAACTGTTTGAAGCAATTACAGTACCTAAAGAGAATTCCAGGCACTCGGATTACATCTTGTCTTCTCTTTCTGTTCTGCCATCTGAGTTAAAGCTAGTCTCTGTTTTTACCTTTTAATGACAATTTTATTTCTCTCACAGCTTTGTGAGATGAATAATAAATCTTGATGAATCAAAATAGTAGTAGTATGAACACAGCCAGGCAGCCAAGACACAATCTATCATGACCATCCAATAAGATACCTATAGCAACAAGATAAGATTTGAGGTTTTTTGGGGTTGTTTGGTTGGTTGGAGTGCTTTGGTTGGGTATATGTTTTTGAGCAGGGTGAATCTCAAGTATGTCTAAGTATATATAAGTCAGTGATGAAGGAAAAGCTTGGGAGGGTATCCTTAGCTGTACATTTTAACAATAAAATAAAAAGGTGAAAGATTAAACAGCAAAAATGGATCAATAAGTGTAAAGCAGGCTTTTAACTCTAATTCAAAAAGAAGTACATGCTTAAAAAACTGAAAAGTAATTGCCAAATTAAGAAGTTGCAATTTGAACTGCAATATATATAGCATATAAAATATATTTCTGGTCTGGACATGTACTGCTCCCCTCTTGTCTCATCTTTACTGAAAATATCTTTCTCTACACATTAAACAGACCACCTCCATTAAAGCACAATGAGGTAAAATTCCCTATCTTCAAGAAATCCTTGCTTGAACCTCAGTTAATGCCATAAAAACACATAAATATTTCATAAATCATTTCCCGTTATGTATTAAGAAAAAAGTTATCTTTGAAGGCGTACATTATAAATTAATTTAATCCAGTAGAACAATCCATGTCTGAAGGGCATTCCCTAGCACTCTTTAAAAGTAAAGTCAAAGAGCACTTGTTTCTTAGGTGAACTAACTGCCGACTCTGTTCATGCCTTGAATGATGTGGCACAGATTTTGTCATTCCTGGTATAGAGTTTTTGAATGCTGCATTGAAAGATCATAAATTTAAATACCAGTGTTTTATCATCAAGTGTATCTGATTTTTTCCTTTGTCCTTCATTTATTTCCCTATTCTAAAAACATCTGATAAAGGATTTGAGGTATACTGCAACTCGAAGATTCTTTTTCTTTAATATATTTTTCACCAATTCTTTCTAGTCAAGGGCTGCAAAGTTCAGGACTTTAATTCTCTTATCTCTTGCCTTATGCACACATAAAAACAAAACCTGTTAACTAGCAGAAAGAGGGTCAGAAGAAATGAAAACAAACCTCGTACTTGTGTGTTCTTGCTTCCTTTCCTCCCCACAGAAAAAGAAATAGGAGAGAGTCATTCCACACCTCTCTGTTTGACTAAGGCAACTATGATTAATACAATAAAACAGATTTCCGAGGGGACAAAACATCAGGCTAACAAAATAAAAATACAAAAGAAATGTGGGGAATGCACAACTGGTGCATACTTATAAAACTGTACTCTATTATCCTATTTTCTCATGCGGGCTATGAATGAAAAACCAGTGCAACCTACACATGTACCACCATTTGTAGATTAATTGATGTAAAGGTCACAGGTCTTTAAAGATAGCATTAAAATAATGTAATGTAGTTTATGGAAGAAATACTGTAGACTTTATTTTTTTTTGCATTTATTCAAACAATGTGTGACTGACCAGTCACATGCTATTTTGAAAGATGTTCAATCATGATACCAATTTTATTAGTCCTTTCCTAATTAATCAGAGTAGTTCACTCAGTAAGAAAAAAAGCATTTGCTGGAAACCATCAATGAAACAGTCACAGAGCTGACAGTCATTAAGTGGCCCATCATTTGGGTCTATGCTGTGCTTTTGTGTTTTCCCATGCCTGATTACACATTTACTTGCAATTTGGTGAAAGTGGGCTTTATTTTTTTTGTGTGGTAGGGACAGCTTCTCCTCTGTTAACATTAGCAAATCAGTGGAGGATGGTCACAGAGTATAGACAGCACCTTCTGGTGTTGCTGCAGAGGTGACAGCCACGGGGTGGCTCGGTCACAGGGAAAGCCTTGCATCCATCCATCCACCCACACAGCAGAAGTATCGGTGTGTGGTCTGGCATATTTCCCAAACCCGAGCAATACACCTGTCTTCTCCTCAGCCTTAAAATACGGCTCAGACTCTTCGAAGTGACAAGTGAGCATGAAGCATCACTATAGAGAACAGAGTAACTCAAGCTGAAGAGGTGGATTGCCATCAGAAAAATTGTGTTGAAAAAGGCAGATCCCAAAAGGATCATGAATGTCATTCTCCTTTTTTTCAGTTTTAAAGAGTGAATATGCTTGGCACTTCAAGGAAACCAGAAATCCCTCCAGACGCGTTAAATTCCAACTCAGCTTTATATTATTAAGTAACTAACGTGATCCAACCATTCCTTTAAACGCAAAAAGCGCTGAACACAAAGCAAAATAGCCCCTTTTACTGTGAGTAGTACTTTGTTTCGGACTTCACGGTATCTTTCCCTGCAACAGTCTACAGAGGATGTGAATTCCAATAGCCCATTTTCTAAAAATAGTGAAACACACAGTTAGTGTAAACATTCTGCTTTCACTTTTGGGCTGTGCTACCCAGGCAATGACAGATGACACTCTAATGGATATACTTATTCCTATCTCTTTTCCATTAAAAAAAAATCCAAACCAAAACAAACAATGCTTTACTATGGAAGGCGTGTTCAACATATCAAACATGAAAGTGAGGCAATAGGGTGCAGAGGAGCCCAGTCCTGCAGTAAAAATGATGTCCTGCCTCCCAAGCCTTCCTGTGATAACAGGATTTAGAAGCTTCCATGTCAACCCAAATGAATGCTGAAGAGCATTCCTAAGTGCTTTGGTCATAACAACTGTCCTGCGACAAGCACCTATCCTGGCCCTTAATGCTCAGCGTGTTTACACCGAGAGGATTTTCCAGAGGTCTCCAGAGAGTTAGGATGCATCTTCAGTCACAACACCATGACCCGTGTGGGGGTTCCAGACAAGCAAATGAAGTGTAGGAGGACAAAGAACAGCTCTGTCCTCAGGCAGTCAGAAGGCAGGGTTTGGGCACAGCCCTGCAGGATTCCAGCTGTCCTGCTTCTGATCTGAGCTGGGGCAGTTATCCTGCCATAGTATTGGATGTGCTGGTTCAATCTGTGAGGCTGTGAGCCTTGTGCTGGGCTTCAGGTGGGACACTTGGCTTGATTTTTTTCTGGGCTGTGCAGTTTTTTGCATTTTCATGCTTGCTGACAACCAGAGCTACTTTTGAGTCGAGGATGCTTTTAGCCTTTTAGCTTGAACCGCCAGCTACCAAGAACGAACACGCAACGGATACTTTTACTCAGTTTAACTTGTTCTGTGTCACATTCTTTCCCCTTTGGAAAGGTTATTTCAACATCTTGCTGATGTGTTGCATTTGCTTTTCCTTGCTCACTGTCTGCTCTCAGCACAGGAACAGCCAGTTGCTTTGCTTCATTGAAACCTTTACTGTAAGAAGGCTGAGATCACTTTCCTGAGCAGTATTAGGTGGGAAGCATTGCCCATGTATTTTGTGTCCCAGTACTCATTCTCTGCTTTTATTTAAGGATAACTGTAAGTGATGTAGTCATATATAGACTAATTGCCAGCCCTCGAGGCTCTTGCTAATGATTTATACACTCTGCCAGTAAAGTTAGAGTACTTCTACTACAAAACCTTATTGTTTTTACCCAGTTATTCATAACTCTGCCTGCCTTATTTTAAAAATTACTCTTTTTTTTCAGGTAGCAAAGGTTCAGTAAGATAAGAATACATTTTAATGACTGATTTTGTAGACTAAACCTAAGAAATAATCTCTGCAGGAATTTTATCATCCCAGTTATCTGGTTTTAAAGATGTTGCTTCTTTAAGAATTGAGATCAAATTGCACAATATTTTGTTTCAACTCCTAATCCATATTTTCTTCAGTTCCAGTCTCCCCAATCCTAGGCTGCAAATGTAATGAATAGGTCTGATTTACACGATGGATCATGAGAAAGCAGAAAAGGTCTTCGTGCTGCTGTCTGCTGGTCACAAACAATTCCACTCCAGTCTTCCATTCAAAACAGAACAAGCTGCAGAAGATAAATGTTTCCATGAAAAATAGACAGGGAAACATCTGCCATGGAAAACAAGAGATTCCAGTAAATAAAGAAGCTTCAAAAAAGAAGCTGTCCATCCTCTTTCATCAGAAAGAGGAACAAAGAGTATTTGCATCTCTCTATAGTTGAGGTAAATGAAAGACTATGCTTTTGTAAAAACTTGACCACTCTAATTTCTGAATTCTTGCTCATTCTGATGAAGGAAACAATGCTTTTTCTAAGTTTCCAGAAGTTAAAGCTCTCAACCCACCATGATTACACTCAGAAACATACATATCATATGTGATATTCTATTCCAGTTTTAGCAATATATTTTCTTCAGGATCATATTTTTCAGCCCAGCAAAGATGGACGGATGTGATCAACAAGAGTCAGAGCAAATCAAATCCATGTAGTGACATGACATGTTGCACAGTACGGGTAAGCAAAGAACTTTCTGGTCTTTGGTTGCAATTTGTGAGACTGCCAGAAGAGGAGATTAATCATATGGTTACACTTACTGCATGTGGAGGAGCTGTAGAGCAAATAAAAGTTTTACTGAATCAGCAGGCAGCTCTCTAATGCTGTTACTTCTGCTCCTCAGGTTTTTTCCAAGGCAAGAGTTATAATTTATGCACAAGGAGAGCAATCAAAAGTCTTCAGATTTGTCGAAGTAATGTGACAGGGCACATAAACAAAGGTCTTAAGATTCCAGATATCAACTAATGTGTATTGATTTTTAATAAAGTAAAAATTAGATGCAATGCTGTTTTACCATTCTTTGTTGCTGTGTCTTCCTAAGGAGATAAATTTGAATTCAAATGCAAAGATAATTCAAGTGTGGGTTTCAGTTTGGTTTCCAGTAATCCAGTGTTTGGGGAATATGATGCTGTCCCATATTTGAAACTGAATTGTTTATGTACTAAACACACAAAGTATTATTTCATCCTACAAGGCAACAGCGAAGTCACTCACTAAAGTCAGAGTGAATGTTTATATTTTGGCAATGACCTGGATTTTAAAGTGGAAACAATTATAGCAGAAATTGAGGTTTCCTCATAGGATTTTATGATTCAGAAAAACAATTCATGCTATATAAACAAAAATACTTCCAGCCTAAAAGCATGCGTATAAGTTTTGTAGAACGATGATCCCAAAATGACAAATGGAAATACAGATTTATAGTAGAAATCAATCTTAGATTTTATTTTCATGTTACTAATCAGAAGTTGTGTAGTATGTACATGTCATATATAATAAAGGGAATAAAATATGTTTTATTAGCTGGATTAGCCAGAACAATACAATTTATATAATTAGTTTGTCTCAGCTAGAAAGAATTCAGCAGTGTTCTCAGAGAAATATTTGTTCTATGCAAATCAAGCTGTATGTAGAGGACTCAAACCAAATTGGATGCAGAGAACTATAGCATCTCTTGCTGCATCAATCTTGTTTCCCAGCACCCGAAGCCTCTCAGCACTATACATGTCTGAGGCAGTGTCCAGGCATGCCGGATCCCTGGCAGGCAGTCAAGGACTCAATCCGAAATGGAATTTCTCAGTGACTGCACCCACTGGCAAGCTCTGCCTAGCTAGGCTCCTTCCCATCAGCTTCCCCTCCTAGGGTCACTCGAGGCCACAAGGAGCTGGCTCAGAACAGGCTTCTGCCTCACTTGACCACAATGGGGAAAAGGGTTGAGAGGCTCTCGGGTACCTTTCTTGTGGATGAGAAAGCAGCTGCTCCTTCCGCTGTGACCTCGTGGCTTTGGGGCAAATGTCTTGTTTAGATTCCTTTTGTTTCCTCTCACCATGTGGTTATTCCCCCTGGAACAGGCACCTGCTCTTGGCCACATCTCTGACTGCCTCAGGAAGATAGAAGTGCAGGAATGGCCGGTGCCCGTCCCGCTCCTTCTTAATGCTCTTTTTCAGGGTGTGACCTTATTTTTCCTACGTGTGGTGTTCCTTCATATTCAGATGGTCCATCTGTTGGACAGAACGCATCTTGCTGTTTATTTGGGATTCACTGCCAATGCATAGAGTAAGGTCAAAAGTGAATACTGTGATAATTCTGGCTTGCAACCTGTTCTGAGCAAGCTTAGTAGCGCCTAGTAGCAAGTCCATGATTTCTGCTACAGCTTTATCAGCTCTAGGAGATACCAAATCCTGTTGGAAAATCTCCAGGGCCCTGAACATATGTGGGAAAAAAATGAAAACCTGTTCTTATAGCTAATTTTATTACTAATTTTTATTCTATTTTAATTTTTTTTAATGTTTTAAAAGTCACTTATTAGATCTTATTTTGCATTTATCCATCTTGCCTGTCCTGTTGTAACTTAATTATGGGATTGAGGGATAGTCTTCCAAAAATTAGGTGCTGCATAACTTTGAACAAGTTGTCTTCTGTTCCTGTTACTTTGATAGCCTGTGTGGAGGAGGGAGGAGGTGCTGGGGTAAAAGGGGAGAGCACATGAGTGAGAAGTGTTTTTATAGAGAGATAGAAACTAAAATCACCTTTGGGAGAACAGAGTCCTGCAGGATGTCAGCAGGATGAGTTATAATGGTATTTGGGGGTTTTTAAGATGGTCTTCACAAGCACGTTCACAAACAATGTTTATACCAGCAAAGAAATATGTGATCAATGAAATGGAAAATATAAGGACTATGATAATTCAAAATAAGTTAACACCTTCTTAAGAGAAGTTTGGAAAATTGTTGGATTTGTACGTCTCTTTCTTTGGTTCTTATGGCCTCTATTGCTGTTAGTTCTTTTTAAGTTAGGTGAGTGGATTTTTGATGACCCACTTTGGGTGTGAGACAAGCATGCAAGAAGTTCTTAAAAACATTAACTTAATCACACCATTCTCCCCAGGTCATTAGAACTTGCAGGGCGCAATGTATAGCAAAAAATATCCCTTTTTCAGCTTGTAATTACAGTTTGTGTAAATGCAGACCTTCAGGTCTCAGATATCCATCCGGAACAAAATATAAAGTGGATCACTTACAAGATTTTATTTTCAAGGGGAAGCTGATATGATGGCATAATACAGTTTGCTTGGAGTAACCACAACTAAATAGAGTAACTGCCTCTGGAAAAGGGGACAAGCTTCTGAACTTGCTCTTGCATCTGGATCACCCAAAGCAATGAGCCTGCAATAGGCTGGGTGAGCAATGGGTGCTGCACCAGCCCTGTCATTCTAATCCAGGCTCCAGTGAAAGTGCAGCTTCTCCAGCTTCAGTGCAGATGTTTTCCATACAGGAAGCCTCTAATCCAAACTTTCCCTCCTCTCCTCTCGCTGGCCTCACACGGCCTTGTTGTGCTCTTTGCTCATTCTGAAACAATTATATACATTTGAATAGCAGCCAGACCAATTGCAGCCTGTTTTTCAAAAATTAGCCTGTTGTTCTGACAATCGCATTTAGCAGAACATTCAAATCAACAAGGCTGAAGGTAGAAAGTAATTTAATTTTTCTTGTTAATGGGCTTAAGTATGATGATCCACTAAGTAAGTCCTGTTTCTTCTTCAGCCATTTCCTGTAGGTCCCATACTCAGGCACAAACCATATATATGCATGTCTTAATTCATACTAGAGAACTTCCAGATTGCACCAAGGAGGCTTTGCCAAAGCATTTCTCTGAAGTACTTGTACTTCTGAAAAAAAATCAAGGTGAATCCTGAGAGATGCTTCACAGCACTTTCCTTGTGTTATAACTTGTAAAGCCCAATTCAACATACCAGTTTTCCTGTGATGAAATATTACATTCTTGCTTTGAAGTGACAGGGTGTCAGGGTGACACGGATTGCTTAGAAAGGTTCATAGCAGAGCACAAGAGACTTGTTTTCAAGGACCTGCATATTCCTTGTGTTTGCACAATTAAGAGACAGATTTGTATTTTTTTTTGGGAGCCAAAACACACAGGAAAGTATACATAATTTACTGGAATACAATGACATAAGGAAACCTTCTGAAGTATTTTATTTAGGTTTCTGTTCTGGTTTATATTTGCTGCTCTTTTTTTAGTGTTTTTTTCTGGCAATTGGAATGGACCTGAACCTGCACTATCCCAAAATTTATAGAGTCTGTGAGCATGTCTGTGGCGTGGGTGGCTTAGCAGTATTTGCTGGATCCACAAAAGGAAACTTTTGCATGTATTAAGATGATAAATTTCGCAACTGCTTTGAAGGTGAGCAGGAACAGTCTTACTATCTGATTGATTGAAAAGACCTGTTTAATGGCCGCTATCAATCACATATTTTCTAATTTGCCCATTATGTGGCTTAGTCAGAACATGCTTCATGCAAACTAGGGATTTATTAGAGCCCAAACACCCCATGTTTGTTCGTTTCCTCCTTTCTGTGTTACACAAAGAATAACACCATTATATCTTTATTTGTCCCCATGGAGATTGCAAGACACTAGTAAGAGAAGATCTACATCACGTAAGGGTCATAAAACACATCTCTAACACATGGGCCCCCTTGAAACACCATTACACCTTCAGGCTGTGTCTATATGATCAAATCCAAGCATGCCTGGAAACATTTGTGAGCACTGGGCTGCAAATATCTGTGCTGGTGAAGAGAGCTTTACCTGTCATGAATTCATCCTTTTACAAACAATGCTGTACCCAAATAATTCCTGGGCACTTTTTGGTGTTTTGACAGTTAAATGACTGTAGTGGCCATTCCCTCCAGGCAGACCTCCCGGAACCTCTTTTTTTGGAGACTGAAAACAGTTGTTCAGCACTGACATGGGCCACCCCAGTCCACTTGGACCCAAACACAGTCTCAGGCAAAGTTCATTTACTGGAGCAGGTGTGGCCAGAAGAACTTCTACAAGAACCAGAAGAAACTGATATTTCCCCACGCCTTGTGTTGTCATGGAAGGTTATTTTGGAAACAAGAAAACCCAGCACCTAGTCTCTTGGATAAGGAACATCTGCTTCTTTGAGACTTTTATAATATCAGGTATCATACCAAACTAACAAAATGATCTCTTTCCAACTTGGTTGCAACTGATCTCTCATTTTTGAGAACGAATTTTCATCTGAAATATTTCCATCTCGGCCTCTATCCCAGTTTATTTCAGTTTCCCACAGACCTGCTGAGCTCCATTGTTATTGCAAACGAGAAACAGGGAAAACCTACAATTATCCTGAAGTTTCAGGGCAAGATGTATTTGAAAAAGAAACTCATTACTTCTGACTGTGCATTGGACCTCAACGGGATAGGTCACAGAGGGCTGGTAAGAATAAAAATCACATAAAGTTTTCAGTAGAGCTTTGGAGGTTCACAAAGTTGTTAGAAATCCTCAGGAAGAAGAAAAATGTTGACTGACAGTTAACTGATTAAGGACATATTCCACCTCTGTTAAAAAAAGAAATAGTTAAAGAAACAGATTGGCCACTTGGAGACTTCTGTCATAAACCAAACAACAAAAACCACTCACAGAAATCAGTGAAGAATCTAGTCTTGACATAACAAGGGTAAGTGGATGTACAAGCTGTTGATTTAAACAATACATTACTATTTTAAAACATTTGTTATATACGAAATTCCCAACTAAATTCCAGTCTATTGACATAGAATAATTTGTGCCTCAGAGGTGGACACAATTAGTGAGAATATTTTTGGTAATGGAAGAAAACCCAAAATATAAGCAGTGTAAGAGGAAGAATTTACAGAGCAAAAAAATGGGTTACTTACACCAAGCTTCCTCCTAGAAAAGACACAATGAGAAATATTTGTAATCACTAGCAAAAACAATTAAAAAAGAAAAAAAAAAAGTAGGAGTTCTGCAGTGCTGCTGGCTGGCTTCCAGACCAAGGGACAGTCAAATGCCTTTTCCTCCCACTCCTTTTGGTGCTAGCAGGAGTCAGAAACTCTGGGGCCAATAGCAGTATTAACAGTGTAAAGGTCTTTTTGGATCTTCTAAGCAGAGTTGTATTCAATCCTTATTTTTTTTTACTTTGGATTTCTCTCTTCCAATTTGTTATTTCTTACTTTCAGGATATGTCAGGATTGCTTATTTCTGCCTTTCACTGTTTTCTGTCTTTCATATCTTTTATTACTTCTGTGAATTGTCACTTTCTCTTTTTTCTTCCAGAAGAATGATTTCCTCCCTTCCTGATTGCTCGTCTGTAACTGCTTCTCCATCTTCGTCCTAATCTGTGCCTGTCACATCTGCTTTTCTTCACAGAACTCCTTGTCCAGGTTTCCTTTCTCAAAGGTAAAAGAAATTAAAGGTAGAAACTATTTGTTCTAATATTTTGTAAATTATTTGTTCTTCTGTCTTCCACGTTATCTGTTCCCTCAAACACTTGAGCTCTGCCATCTGTGCAATTTAGATGTGCTTTTGTAAAATCTCTCTTGAAAAATTCATTATATGCAAAATCTCTTTCAGGATCTTCACTAACAGAACGGTGATTAATAACATGTTGGAATAAGTCAGAAGTGACTCAGAAAGATTTGGAAAGGTGCAAAGTTTTGAATGTGTTCTTGAGCATGTAATACGACCTTGCATATCTGTTGCCTCTTAGAACTGGAATGCACAAAAGTTGCACCACTGCAATCCAGAGATGATCTTTCCCTTGTCTGAAGGGTCTGTCCCAACAATTACTGTGGATGGACTATTGCACGAGGGAAGCCATCACTTGGAATTTGGTTTAATAGGCACCCTGTGTAGGTACCATCCTACCCTACAGTTTTTGTTTTCAGTTGAAGGGGAGGCTTGTTAACTGAGCTTTATGATGGCAGTTTTCCAGATGGGATTTGTTCATTAAGAGCAGTGCACGTGTGTTGCCTAGTGCAAGCCAAAATGAGACCTTCTTGAGCAGAAACCACAAACTGAAAAGTAGCTCTGTATGAGGGAATATTAAGCCCAAAGACACCAAGCACCTGACATCTGGTATTTACCTAAATAATTGTGTTTGGCTTTGGCTACTAATCTCAGCAATATCTGGGAAGCTGTTGAGAGAGTCCAGTTGTGACACACACCACAATTTGGATGACTACTGGCTTTTCATGTGGACAAAATTCTTCTTTAATTAAAGCCTGAATGTCTGATGATGTTAGGTATGTATAGTGAATGCCAGTAACATTTTCCCTTTGATCTCAATGGGAAGTGTTTCTGCTACCAAGATGAAAGATGTACCAAAAAGGACATTTCCTATTAAATAGATTTGCTGTCCGTAATGACCCGAAGTTTTACCAAGTCTTACTTAACTTTCAGGGTTTGCTGCCTACACCTTTCTTTTGGATAGTCTTAAATAGTACTGAAATTTGTCCTTGTGCATCGTTCAGTAATGACATCAGGTCAGAGTAAACTTAGCAGTGCTATCACAATAAACCATTTCCCTGTGGTTAACTAGAACAGTCTGAACCCGGCATGTGTAACATTTTCTCTGTGGAATGATTAACAACATATGAGGCAATGGCTGAAATAATTAAAAATGAAGGAAAAGGAACTACAGCAAAGGAAATATGGCACTAATGACCAACTTATCAAAGTACAACTGTGATACACCTCAGAAAACAGCTGGGCATCAGATGCAGAAAGCAGCAATCCCACCTCTGAAAAGGTCAGAGGACCATCTATTGACCAAGTAGGATACTGATTCTTTCCCTGTCTAGACATCTCTGTCCTGCCATCCCTGCAGCCTGCAATGCCATCAGATCTGGGGCTTCCCGCTACAATGCTACTATCCACGAGGTTTTCAGTCACCAGAACTGTTCTAGAGTAATAAAGAGCAAAAGGCGTCTGGACCTTGCAATGCCTGAAGGGACCCATAGGACTGTGGGGAGTGGAGCAGTTAAGGACACCTGAACGCTGTTGTATTTCCTGCCAGGCCTCTCATTACTCCAGATACAGCAGTCCAATCTGTATAGCTTTGTTTCCCTGACTCCATATTTCAAATTGATTTGGTTTGACGGTTACTATTTAAATTATTTTTTTCATTCTTGAACTCAAGTGATCTTACACTTCAAGGGGTTTGTATACTTTCCTGCAGTTAATTCTACTTTAGTGAATGTAGCTGACTAGAAGATTTTAGACCTAAAACCTTCCTGTTAAAGATCCAAAAGGGCAGTGGATATGCTAGGATACGTGCTTTTAACAGAAATAATAATATTATGTGGTTCTTCTGTTTAATGATCCACCTGATCTTTTTCAACTTGAATTTTTACTTCGTATAAAGAACTAAGAAGTTGAATTTATATTTTAAAAAAATAAAATTACAGACACGTGTCTCTCAGTTGGTCTGATCAGCACCACTCAAACTGCCAAGAGAAGTAGAAAAAATCTCAGTGAGAAATCACCTGAAATCAGAAAGTCACCGTGGCAAGCTAAGCTGCCAAGTAGTCACTTCTTTGACCCCAGCCAGCTGGTATTGTTCATTCTTTGTAAGGCTCCAAGGCAGATCTGGAGGTTTGCAGTGCTGGCTCAGCCCACAGAGCAATGAGCGTTGTCAGCTCAGTGATGCAGAGGACTCAGCAGGATGCACAACCTGAGAGTTTCTGTCAGAGGTGGAAACAAGCGAGATAAATGGAAGTTTTCTTTCATTCCTTCTGCTTAGTGTGTTTGTGATTTTGAGTCTGAAAGCAGATTCTTCAAAACAAGTAGTTGTTTTGATTTGAGTCAATTATTCAGCTGCTTTAATGAGGTGCCAAGAGTAAAGATGTTTAACACGCACTGTTCAATGAACATGGGTGAGATTTTGCTGAGGTTTTGGATTCAGATGGCAGGAGATTATAAACTAATGTTATTATATAGATTTAGAAACTGACAACTGTAGGGCTAGTTCTAGCTTATAGAGGACTAGTAGAGGACTAGTGAAATAAAGCTTCAGCTTAGGGCTAGTCACGAAATCAGGGTCAGTGCTTGAACTGAGAGGACCCTCAAAACTAGATTTTTTTTTTTTTCTCAGAATGAGATTATAGCTTTTAATTAGGACCCAATGAGTTTATTCTGTCTGTAGTGGTAGCAGTTGCTGGACTGTGATTAAGGTTAAGGCTAAGATTAGCATTAGGGTTAACTTTAATGCAGACAAGAGCCAAGGAGCAGCTCCATGTGAAGCTGCTTGCCTAGTTTTGTGTCAAAATGTTGGATTTATAACTAATTCCATTGCCCAGAGAGGATGATCAGTTAGGTTCAAATTTATATTTTAACTGGCGGTATTTAAGGAGCTTGAACTGCACAAAACTGAAATATGTTTCCCTCTCACAGAAAAAGAACAAGTGCCAACAGAAACACTCTAATTAAGTTCTTTTAGTTGCCAAGAATTCCAGATTAGAGGAAACTCAGTATATTGCTGGGTCAAAATTAGTGTTCAGACAAGTCACATGCTGCAGAACTAAAAGTCCATGAAAGGGAAAAGCTTTCCACGTGGATAAATCAGGCCTCTTGCATGAATCCAGTCTGTAGTTTATCTGCAATGCTATGGGTTAATGACTCAGGACAGCAAGGACCTAACCAGTATTGCGAAACACTCGGGAAGCCACTGGAGGTGGATGTGGGCCAGTGCCGAACCCGAGTCTCGTGACACAGTAACTGGTTTATGGATAAATACAGGACAACGACTAGGGGTCAGAATTTCACTTGCTAGGGGAACTAAGAATTAACTTTTGAATTAGCAACATTGTGTTGTAGCTAATGAGCTTTCAGGAGCTAATGGGTGTGGGTTGGCAGTGTCAGCAAGGGCTGGTGCTGTGGGGTTAGACGTGGGTGATAGAAAAAAGATGTTCCTAATGCAGGCTTAGTCGTAGCTCCTTGGCTTTCCTTTCTGATCATTTCTGCCTGACCAGCGATCTTAAGCTCAGGGCTAGCTGTAGTGCTGGCACGTGGCCTAGAAGGGCTTTTCAATCAGTGTTGCATACTAGGCAGCAGCACTGGGGATTTCATGCAAGAAGGAGTTTCTGTGAGTCACGCTGCTCTGGTACCTCGAGTCTATCTCATCTGGAGTAAAGGGGAGGATGGGGGCCAAGGTTAGGCAATGGCCTAATGTTGTCTAAGTGAAAATGCAGATTTAGAACTAGTGCTGAGAGGGCTAAGTGTATTTGTGTCAGACAGGACTTGCAAAAGTTGCCATTTTTTGCACACAGCCAACTTTTATAATTTCTGTAGTGAATCTAGAAAAGGTTTGTTTTCACTAGAAATATTGTCGGTTTAGATACGATAGTCCCTTCCCCAAGCAGTGATATTAGTCAAACATAACCAGTCTTCACATTTATGTGAATTATGTGAAAAATTTCTGTGGTATTAGATCGTTATTTACGGCTTTCAGTATTACAGATTTTACGTAGTTAAACTGTGTTATAAGAGTAGATGCGCTCTGTTAAGTCAGAGCATTAAGGGCAGCTTTACACTCTGTAGTGTTAACCTGAGACAGAAGTTCTCCTCTTTGTGGGTATTGTGTTTCTCCATGTAGATGCATTAGAATTACTGTGCCAGATGGATGATGGAACACAACCCTCTTGCTTCCCTATGAGAAGAATCATGGGCTCAGGAAGCAATTTTGAGAAAGAAGTTTGGATGTATGTCCTCTTCCTATTCTTGGGAGAGAGAGAAACAACATAATTTAGCAGCAGCAGAAGAGTTCTCACCATAATCTCTTCTCACAACAAACAGAATTATCTTGTTTCTTGAGTTAAATTTGCACCAACAAACATACTACAAGTTCCCACAAGAACGTGCCCAAGGCAGTCCTCCACAATCTAAAAATCACCCTAAAAACTATCTGAAAAATGCTCAAAGTGCAGGAATTATCAGATTTTTGTACTTGTCTTGCAGCCTAAGAGTTTACTTCTAATGTGAAGTTTCTAACCGTAAGGATGTCCAGAGTACTCCTAAGTATCTGTAACCTCAGAATTACTATTCACTATAATTTTATTCAGTTTCATGTAGGGATGAAATCTTTCATCATTTTGATGACACTACGGTAAAAATGAAAAGTTGCTGAGGCTGAAATGCAGAAGAAAGTGATAAGATTTTTAGATATATGTAAGAATAATGCTAATGTTGACAATAGTGGAAATATTCAAGTGTGTAAGATTTTGTTCACAAATAATCAATGTGGCTGATACTTGTAACGCTGCAAAAGGTCAATTAGATATTCGTTACAAAATAGGTCCCATTACAGGCTAGTCCCTCAAAATCAAACTGTTCACGATTTTCTGCATCTCATTTTGGTGCCAAAAGGTTCAGATGATGCTAAAATACTCTTGCTGTCTATAGGACACGACTTTTTCTTTTCTTGCCTTACTCCCAACCATGTAATCTCCCTACATTCAGAACTCCCTTCTTTTCTGAGTAATTTTGTGGCACTTGGCGTGCCTTTTATATTTTAATTGTGTTTTAAGAGGATGGCATAGCTAGTAGTAAATGCTTTAGTTTTTCCACAGCTGCACACGAAGCTGGCATTTTCAGTAAACTTTAGGAGAGTTAGACAGTCAAATCGCAGTAAATTTCAGTGGATGCTGGACACAGAACTGGCTCTGCTGCTCTGAAAATCCCAAGAGATTTAAAATTTTTTTTTGCTTTTACTAAGTAAATATATCAAGTTGAAATATTTGAAAGTGAAATATTTAGAAATGAACTGAAACACCTGTTCTGTATAGATCTAAATATTACAAAAGTCTAGCAGTATAGGTCTTGTAACAGAGTCCACACTCTCTTTTCCATCACTCCTCCCTTTGTAAACCAAGGACCTGAGGAGCCAGCAACTGAAGTCAATGGAAAGTGAAGCTGCTGAGCAACTCTGTAAACAAACTCTGACAGCTCAGTGAGGTATTCACAGAAAGGCATCCAAAAATGTGCTTTCTGTTTGTGCAGTGTCTAGGTGCTCCATGGCTGATACCAACTCTGAGTGCAACCGCAGGAGCCCTGGAATGAAGGGAGGTAGGTTAGCCACGGGGTTCTTTCAGCCTCCCAGCCCTCAGGTGTGCGGCAGAAATAACAGTAATGTGAGCGTGGGGAGACTCCAGATCTAAAGGCAAAGGCACAAATAGTTATGGGTGCTCATTAATTCCAAACCAAAACTAAGGCAGAACACGACTCCTTTTTCCCAGAAGTTTTCACTGCTTTTTCTTTAATAAAGTTTAATATATGCTGTAGGATATATTCATGTCAATTTGTGTATTCTGTTCATTTTCAGAAGTGCTACAGTATTTCTCCAGTCTCCGTGCAGAGCATTTTCATAGGTTAAAATTAGAAAGATATTCAAATTAAGTAATAAGCCAGCATTTTACTTCATAGCTAGTTTGTTTCTTTTTTATTTTTAAAAATGCATGTAACACATTCTACACATTTTATCCATCCTCACCAGGCAGTGGTGTTCCTCTTAGTGCACAGGGATTTTTAAAGGGTGGTCTCACTCAGGCAATAGATTCAAATGCTTAGCTACTTTAATGGAATAAAACTGGTTTCAAAATATTTCAGAATCTTAGCCCTGGAGAAATCAGTTTCCCTATTCTGATTGTCAGACAATGACAAATCCATTTCCTCAGTAGTTTTCAGTTGGTGCATCTTTGAACGGCCATGACCAAGTATCTGTGGGTGGGAAACCCTTATTTTTTACATCTTCTCACCCATTCTTGACTGATCTACTTAGAGTGCTCCAAAGACTGAGGAGACACACGCAACACCCACGAAAGCAATTGATCTGGTGCAGGCTTGGGACTTCTAAGACACAACTGTGCACAGAAACAAAACCTGGAGAACGGGGGGAAAATATGCCGATAATAAAATGGATTATGCGTGCCCTTTTTAGCTTCACAATTCCTGGTTGTGGGAGGTGCCAGACTGTTCTGAGAGGACAATTTTGGGACAGAGATTATATACAATATATGTGGGAGAGCTACAAGACGCCAACTTCTCCCACCCTATCTTGGCTTCTGTGACAAGTTGGTCAGCTGCAGATCCAAGCCATGCAGAAAGAGAAAAGTACATTTATTTAGGCCCAGGTCCATGACTTAAAATGCTATTTTTTTTTCTGTGTATTCAGGGAAAACTGATGATTTAATTTTGATTTAACGGCCCTACTGCTCTGACCTCTCCACACCTGTTATGACTCAGCTAACTTAGAATACCAAAACCATTAAAATTATACAAGTATTTTACATCTCATGCGACTGTTTGAGTTGCTAAACATGTGCTGTGAAACTTTAATATAGTTTGGATGGCAAAACAGTTTCTGTTAAATAAAATATTAAGGAATCTGATATATCCATATGAAAACTTCAGGTCTAACATTCATGCTTATGTGGTTGTATAAGCCTATGATGTACTTTGATTCGTCTCTTGCAACTCATCCTTCTGAAAAATAGATCTATATTGAACAAGAAAGCCAAGGTGTGATTAGGCTTGCACACCCTATGGCTTGTCCATTTGAAAAGATGTTTTTTGCTTCTGAATTTTCCTATCTATCACGTTTTTGCATCTCCCTACTTCTTCCAGATAGCTGATTCTCATAAATTATGCAATGAGTGTATCAGTCAAAATAAGGACAAATGATATCCTCCAAAGGATTAATTTGAGGCTTCAACTAGGTCATTCCCATTTGAAGCCACATAGACCACCATTTTTAACATGCCCCAGTGAAAATAGCTATGCTGCAGAATGTCTAGGGAAATGAAGAAGTTCTTGAGAATCTGGCTAACACATTTTGTACTGGAAAAGTTACAGAAACCATTGAGGAGGAAGCTATACTAGAAAAAAAAAAAAAAGACACAGAACAAAATCTAACAGCTGAGATGAAGGATGCAGTTCTCAGAAACCAATGGGGTGTAATTCTTCAATTCTCTTCTGCATATTTCAGTATAAAATCAACCTCTCTCTGGGAAGTTAGAAGAGGAAGAGAAGAGGACTGAAAGGAAGTATTCTATCTACAGCTGTCAGAAAGAAATGCACTAATTCATTTTACATTAGCTTCCAAAGTTGGAGGTAAAAGGCAAAGGGTAATTTTACAGTTCAGTGAATATTTTTCCCATTTGTTATTTTAATGGTCCAAAATGCACAGTAAGGCTTTAGAAGAAGTGCCATCTATATTGTAATCTGAGTACACCAAATTAAATTGGACCTTTGCTGTTCACAAACACAGGCTTAGAAGCCCAAAAAAACCCCAGTGTGAATTGCAGTGTGCTAAAAATCAGAGGAAAACAACATATGCATAACTCAAAGCTAAACATAATCCAAATAGTCTAGGTGCAGTTTTATATAAATGTTTTCTGTTGCCCTTTTTGTTTTCACTTTTGTGGAAGGATATTCTGTTCTGCCATTAAACTTTGCAGCTTTAATGGCTACTCTCCTCCAGCTTTACTTAGTAGCAGATGCAGCACAGTGTGTTTAACAGCAGGAACGTTGGCGCGGGGAGCCGTGATTCCTACTCAGTGAGTACTTCCAGCATGGCTTTTACTCTGTTCCTCCGTGCTGACCCAACAACCTAGCAAACATTTCATTATGTAGGCTCTGTGGGACATGTGGGATACAGAACAGAGAGCATGAAAGGGTAGGAACACTTCACTATTATTTTCTTATTATTTTTCAGTTACAGGATGTTTGGCAAATGATGGTACACAAAGTTGCAAGGCAGATGCTATAAATTGGGTCAGTATGATATATATGTCTGCCAAAGAGCTGTTTAAGTACATTTTCACTGTTTCCAGCAAAAATAACAAGAGAGAAGTAAAGACATCATGAAGTAATTATGTCATTTGGAAAGAAAATATAGCAGGGATTTTTAAAACATACGTGCAAAGAGAAGAACAAATTGAACACACACCATACTTAAAAACTTAATGGAAAAGCAGTAATCGATAACACAAAAACAAAGCCCTTATCTTACCCTCGATTCAGTCTGAAATCCAAATTATATAATATGTGGGGTCACTAATGAAAGGAAAGGTAGAAACCGCTGTCTTTAATTTGGATACCATTTTTAATTTCTGCTCGAGGACCAAGGGGTTTGTAATGCCAAACATTTTAGAAACTAGGGATTAGTTACAACAGTAGAGCACTGAAGAGAAAGACAGCTAATCAATTCAGCTATAACCATTTGTCTCATATACACTACTGCAAACCTCAGTCTTGCCTAATCCCTGATGTGGGGGGCTACACAAGTACCCTCATTGCATGCTAGAGTCTCTCAGGCAGGTGCTGTTCGGTGCCACTTCTCAAACAGCGATCTATCCACACAAGGAAAGGGGTACACTATGAGCACATCTAGCAGAAAAAGCAGAAATGAAGCTGAGTACATGAAATAACATTTTTTGGAGATGAAACCATGCACACGAGAGTAAGGGACAAATGGCCAATGTCAAAGGACAGAAGGAAAAAGCTGAGAAAGGAGATTCTGTTGTAAATCTCAGGGGAACTTCCCTGTTCTGAGTGCTAGGAGACAGCAACATGGGGAAATAAAGCAAGAACCAAGTCCACTTGATAATGGGCTGGACTGAAAGACTGTGGTTGTGACTAAGTCAGTCCTAAGTGACTGATTAAGTCCTTTCCATCTCCAATGTCTCCAATAAAACCTCTGCCCTAAAACAAAAAATAAATATCTGTAGACAAGTCAAAACAGAAAAAGATGTTTCCTCTAGAAAAGACCCAAGGGCCTTGAGGGCAATTCAAATCAAATTATTTTGGTTTGGAAGGAATTAATATTGTTATGGGCTGTGGAGGCAATCAAAATCCCATAAAGGAAACTAGTAAATGCCTATTTACCCTAAAATTAAGAGGTGATACTTAGCTGCGTCATGTGGAAATATATCTGAGGCATGTGTTTAAAGACTTGTGTATCTTTATGAATGCAATGCTTTGTTATCAGGCCCCATGCTGCAAGTCATCAAGGAGGCTTTACAACTTCTTTTTTTTTTTTTCTTTTTTTTTTTTTTCTTTTTTTTTTTTTTTAATCAAAGTGGCTGATGATTTTAGGGATTTTTCAGCAGCTTTGTGTTACAGTTCCTAAGGGTATTTTCTAATGTGATGCATTTTCCATGCTGATCTCTATAGGCCTCTCTAGCTTGTTACTTCAGAGTGAGGACGGTGTTGGGGCTGACTGAAGTTTTCAGTATTAAATTGTATGTGGCTAGATAGCCCTGTCCCTTCCACAAAGGGAAAATAGTTCCTATTTGACTGGATTTGCATTCCTATTTGCTTTATGCAAGTACTTCTGAGAGCTTTATGGCTCACTGTCTACAACATGCCACTTTTCATGCTATTCCTTTTTTGGTCTGGAAAAGTTTTTTGGGTTTTTCTTTTTTTTTCTTTTTTGTTTTTAATACTATACTCTGTAATGCTGCACTACTCACAGCAGTCTTCCACATTTAACCATTTTATGGGACTGCTTAGTGGCTTGAGTTAGACTTCGAACTTGCAAAGTCACAGGTTATCAGTGTCAAATGATCTAGTTTTGTGCACTCACAGGGCCATGTTCTGTTCAGGATCTTTCCAGTTCCTTTAAGCTATATAGTTCTTTGAAAGTTAGAACTTCTTTTAACATGGGCTCTTCTTCCTTGAGCTTTATTTTGAACACCCCCATGGTATTGTGTGGGGCAAATCTGAGCAAAAGTAGAAAGAAAACTTCAGAACACCCAGAAAACAGGAAAAAACCTGACAGAAAGGTTTCAAAGATCAGCAGAGCTCTCCGAAGTCGAGAAGAATGAAGCAGGAGTTTGGAAGTAAAATATAGTTGTACTCTTGCCGTAAGCTTGGCCCCCAGCTCTGCTTTTGTGCATATACAGAGCATGATGAGAAATTATTTTCCTCAGGACTTGCATCCTTGTTATTTATTATATCCCAGAAGCACGATGTGATGTGCCAAGATCTCAGCTGGATTTGGCCCAATATTCCAAAATTAAGCAAGTATATGCATGCGAGTCAAGTTAAAATTTGTCATTGAATTCAGAAGTGAATAAAGCTATCCCATAGCTGTTCCCTCAGTCCATGTTGCCCAGGTTTCAGCAATTACTGAAATGAAATGCAGCGTGGCACTGCAGACCTAGGCTCTGCTCCCATACATCAATTCTCTGTTCTTATTGACGTTTCTGACCTCCAAGGGGGCTTCTCTTGTTGAACTCTGCCCATGTTTCACACCAAGAAAACCCTTCTGCCTCAGTGGGCCTAATAAAGCACTAAAAATGTTCTTGCACAATTTTTGTGTTACATTTGTGGTAGGTTTGCACAGGTGGTGAAACAAAAAAGATTTTCTAGTGGCTCTGCTGAAAAAAAGAGCAAGTGCCCGTCAGAGCAAATGTGCATTCTGACCAGCTCTGAAGTTACATGGAAGCAAGTTCTATACTATCCAAGGCATGTGGCAAATAACTGGCATTTACTTTCTCCTTCCTAGTCTGCGTGGGTAAGAAAAACTGGAATGAATTATGTGGCTACAGTTGAACAAATTCTTTGGATTTCATCTGGTTTAAATAACTAAAAGTTTTTCTTTCATCTTGAAACTATCTTATGAATCTATTTATAAACTTTCCTCCCAATATGGGGATTTGAAATGATGCTTCCTATTACAGTAGGAAGGCTTAGTGTCAGGCCTTGAGTTTTGGGAGTGGTTTGGGAGAGTCTTTCTTCTTTCTTTTGATGCTGTACTTGCATTTATAAAGATTTCATAAGAGAAAGGACAAGAATTCAACAGGACTCAATTCCTAAATGCACACTGTACCCCACCCCTGTATTCAGTCATTTTCAGTCCATCCTAATGGCTTCTTCACTACAGGAGACAGGACAGACAGGGTAAAATGAGGAGTTCATCCCAGTACAGCATGCACCAGATCAGTTAGGCTGTGTTACCATGTCTTGAATACTTGACTCCCTGTATCAGAGACTGTAAGTTATAAATAACCATAAAAGTAATTTTTCCATAAGCAGAATTATTTGCTTACTCATGTCTGCCAGCTGTCCAAAAGTGACGGGAAGGAAGGCAGCTTTAATAATAACATGAACCAAGTACAGTTAGATCAACCTTTCAGACAATATATGTCTGGCATTCATACAATGCAGAACCATAAAAATAATAATAAAAAAAGCGAAAGTGGCTTACTTTGTTCTGAATCCAGACGAGAAGAATGGATTTGCCACGCCATTTCTAAAATGGGCTGGCAGGCTTTTGCTGTGCTGAGCTGAAGGAATGTGGGCCACAAAACTCTGTTTCAGGATGTAACCTCAGTATAACCAGGAGCTCTAGGATTCCCAGGTAGAAAACCTGTTAAAACCTTTATTCCTAATAAAACTCCTAAATAGGTTTATAATTTTGCCAGGCTTTATTAGTGCATATGTACCCTTCTATTGTATACAGGATCAGTGACTAATATAAACTTGTTCTGTCCTTCCTTTAAAGAAAGAATAATTAATTAAGCCTGAAATAGAAAACAAATGCAAAATGTTTGGTTTTGGACTCTATGCATTTCCCCCAAGTCAGGCTAAAACAAGGAAAGGATTGATGCTAACAGTCTTTTTGATTGTATAATTTCTATTTTCTCTCTACCATTTATTACATATCTAGCTCTTGTGATTGTTTGGAAGATGTGGTTTCAAACTGCATTTATTGTTTGGATTTACATCATGGATCTGACCCAATGCTATGAGGATTTGCAGATCCTGTTTTGAGTAGATACCTGCTGAGGCAGCAGCACTTCATCTTTCTGTTTACTGCAGTGGTCTTTGAGCCAGGCTTTGGCCATCACTTATAACTCTACTTCCTGTCCTTCCACTATTTCTTCCCATGACAGTAAATAGATTCCAGGAAGGAGAAAAACTGATAGTTTTAACCCTAGGTTCAGTCAACAGAAACATTTTATACTCTTTTTATATCATAGAAAAATTGTCTTATGCTCAGCTCTGCCCTTTTTCTTTACATCTTCCTCATCACCACACAAAATTGCTGCAGTACAGGAACATATCTCGTGGAAGCCCAAGGTGATAATTTCTTTATTGTGGCATTCCTTCACACCTCTGCTTTGGTGCCAGTATCTGCAGAACCTGTTTTAGCTTTCTGTGTTCATCTCAAATGCTGAATGTTTCCTGGAGGACATACATTTTTCTCATTTTCATTTCTCATTTCCTTCCTCATTTAGTGTCAATAACTATTGGAGAAGGAATCCCAAATTCCTCAGAAATTAAGACGCAAGTGAAGAATCTTTCACACCAGCTATGGGTTGAAGCTTTCAAGCATTTCAACTATGCTGAACTGCACGGGTGGGAAAGATGTATAGCCAACTACAGAGACTGAAATATGTCTCTGAATTCATAAAGATAAAGTAAAAGCAGATTTTACACAGTGAAAATATTGAAAACACTGTGTGAGAAGAAGCCCTATGATGTACCACGTTATGCTTTTCTTCCGTAAAACTGTGAGTACAGTATTCCTGAAACTGAGAACACATTTTGGAAGGGAGAGCCTTTTTCACCACTGGATGCAGAAGTGTTTAATTGTTTGGAAATCTATCCACTTAACTCCAAAAACTAGTAATAGCAGCATCAAGTTTTCCACAAGGAAAACCTTATTTGCCTTTCCAAAACACCACAGTCCCTTGAAAAAACTGACATTGTGTGACTTGACAGCAGAAATGACTCCAGCTGGAGGCAGTGTGGTCCCTGCTGCTGGTGAGCTGCCTTTCCAGGTGTGCATTGCTGCTGCTGGAAGGAGGTGAGAGTTCCAAGCCTTTGAGTGCTCTGGTCATGCTGTTGTTTTGTTCATGACCCTCTAAATTTCAGCTCTGTTGTTGTTTCTGCCTGGTGCAAGGGTTGCTCATAGCTCACAGGTGAACAGGATCCTCTTGTTTTCCTGTGAACCAATAGCTTCATTGTCCTGAGTAAGAGGAAGTAAGGTAGTAGAGTGAAGAACCCGGGTAGCCACAGCACCCTGTGGTGCAGGAGCACAGCGCTGGCTCCTGCACCCCTCTCAAGGCTGTGGCCAAATTGTTTCTGTCTGCATTGCCTTCCCTCAAAGGCACAGGAGCCATCTTCCCTGAAAATGGAGTGGCTATGTTTTGCTTTTTTGTGGGGAGTAAAATGGGGAAGAGACCTGGAAATGGGTAGAAGCAACATTATGTCTCTGGGCCTAGAATCTCTCGGCATCCATGAGTGGTGCACAGAAAGCATGTGCAGAAATTCAAATATGTGAAGTGAGTATACTCTCGTTATTGGAGATGGAATAGGAGTTCAGGGAGGAAGGGGGAGTGCTGGCATGCTTGGAGGCTTGCTCCATTTCTGAATCAGTGTTTGCAGGATCACGCTGCTAGCCAGCAGTGTGGTGTCTCTTCCAGCAGTGCTTTTAAGGGTAATGCAAAACCCATCACAGCCCAGTGCCATTGCAGAGTACAGCTTGGCAAACTGCAGCATCAATGGGAGCTCTCAGCCTGTTACCATGGACCAATATCCAAAAATACACTGAAGGCCTAAATATTCCTACACACACTGCATACCATTCAATACTTATAGTTCCAGCCTCCAACAGCATTTGGAAGGAAGCCGCTGGTTTCATTTTCTCAAGACAGGAAAAACATATTTCCAAACAGGTTTTAGCCCAGCTTGTTCAGTCTGCCCCGAATGGATTCCCAGAAAAGCTGCATCACGGCATCTTCTGTTGGACTCAAAGCAAAAGCCATGCACTCATAATGTTCCCTGCCTTGGAAGGAAACAGTATAGGAAGTGAGCAGGTGCAGGACAACCTGCATAGCAGAATTTTGCTTTTACTTTCTTTAACAATATCCACAATGGTGGCAAGGAGGGAAAAAAGAGATCAGTCCTAACAACCTTCCGATATTTGGCTCAGATTATCAGCGTGAAGGGTGGAAAACTGCTTTCCAAAGTATATACACTGAAATGCTTCTGTCACTGAGCCCTCATTAGTGGGATGTGCAGAAGAACCCCTCACAAGTGTATTAATTGCAGATAGTGAAGAGTTAGTAAACTATTTTTCCTTGAAACTAATACCAAACTAGAACAAGAGAAGGATTTTCATAAGCATTACATTAAAATGGAACAAGATCATTACTATTTTATCAGATTAACTGGTGGACTTTGCCTCACATGCCTCAGATACAAGTGTAAACACCTGGCTTCAGGGGCGTGGTGGGGTTGGGGGATGTTCAGGTACCTTGCCACTCTGCTTGAAATATGGACATTTGTTCTGTGTTCTGACACTGGTATATGATGGAAAGTGTGTGGATGACTCATTTTCCAAAGAGGTTCAAGGCTCTGGAGAAACATTCTGGAATCTTGACTTTGGAATAAATATTTTATTCTGTTTTCGGTTGAAGTACACCAGAACAGGAGTCTTTGAGAAACAGTGAAAAGGTGGTGATGTATTACTGTGGTGAAACATGCTGAAGTCCAGTCTCCAGTACTTCTTGCACAGGAATTAATAATGGATAAGTCACTGTTAGTCACTATACAAAGAAGTGTTTGATATTTTTGTTTGTTTTGCCTTATAAAAAGGTGCCCATGTTTTATTGTTTCCTAAATAACATGAGATACATCAGTTAAGTATGTATGAATGATGTCTGCTTTCTTGTAATCTTTTCAATTTAACTATAGCAGTTTAAGAAGCTAGGGAATGATCTTGGGCACTGCAGCAGGAAAACACAGGAATTAAAGTTGTGGAAGAGAAGAAAAGGCCAAGCCAGTCACTCCACACTTTTTTTGTAGAGCCAAGAATGATAACTGGTCTTTTTTAAAAAGAAAGATGTACCTGTAAAGATATTCTGTTAGGCAAGATCATTAATATTTACTGAAGTTACAAAATGTCACATCAGCTTGGCTGTCCATGTTCAGGGGTCTCTGTACAATGTTCCATCAAGTGCTATGGGTACACTCATTACTCCACACTCTAGTGTAGGCACGTCACCGACACTTTTAAGCCTCTTGATCATTGATTTACTCTGCAGTATTTTGTCTTAACACAGAAAAGGAAATAGAAAAATATTAAGGATATTGTTCAAATAATCTGTGATTTATACTGTGTGCTTTCTTGATGATTACTCTATACATAACTCTGTACATTGTGGGAGCAGAAATTAAGAAAAAGCATGCACTTTCCAGTAATTAATTTAGTAGTTATATATAGTTGTACTGCATGCAGGAGGTCATTCATACAGGATACTATTCAGTCTCTACACCCAAGACTATAATCTCTTCAAATCTGTCAGCCTATAGCAAGAGACTATTTACAGAGACTATTAAGGACATTTAGAGACGAAACTGCAGAGGAAATAGCACTGGCAATTCAATAAATATCAATCCCTTTCCAAGTCAGTGCTAAAGTGTTAGCAATTAGTACAGTATTAAGGGAAACAGTGCAGATAGAGTGACTGAGAAACACCCTCAAGTCTGTTCCAGTGTCTTCCTAACGAGTAGGAGGCTGAGGATGTATAAGGTATTCTCAAAGCCTGCTTCCTGTCGGAGGAAAATCGCCTTGGCATAGGATCTCTGCAGGCTGCTCCCTGGGGAAGTCCTTCTAGGCTCCACCAACAGAGAGTGGAGCCAAGGATAAAGGCTGGAGGAACATGCTGAGAGCTCAACCTTTGTGTTACTGCAGATGTTTGGAGTGGCACTATAATCCTCTTGCACAGGCTGAAATGTGGCCCAGGTTTTGAACTGTCTAAATTACATTGCAGTTGTGAGATAGAGATAATTGGGTGGACAAGATAACATTTTAATATTGCTCCCTTTTTCCCCTCTCCCCTGACATCCTGGCTTAATGAGCTCCATGTGGAATCTGTGTGCTGGGCACTCCTCACAAAAGAGAACTGAGAAGAGATCCAAGTTGCAGTTGACTAAAATTGGTCAACATGGATGATTCTGATGCTGCTTGTGCCTGTCACAGACCTATTGGTGGGGTTCTTCAAAAGCAAAGTGCAGGAAGTTGTATTTGGTCTAAGGGGACAAAGTCTCTTCTTCCCACAGAATACTGGTATCTATTCTCTTTCTTCCCCTCAACTGTTTCTTTTCTTTTTCTTCTTTTTTTCTAATCATGGGACGGATTGTAGTTTTGTCTATATACCAGAAATACACAGATCTAGACTTCAAGAAAATCTCAATCACTACATTTTCAGTAGCCTAAATCACACCACAGTTTGTTCAGCACATTGTCCAGGTAAGTCTAGATGTCAAATTAGACATAAAACCCTTCATTTGCTAGCAGCTAATTTTTATTACTTTAATCTGCATTTTTATGATTAGGCTAGTATAAAGTCTTCAGAAATGAAAAAAAATCCCAAGGAATGAATATTAGTGATATTTATCAGGTTTTTAAATTGATACTTTAGGCCCAAGAAGTTTATGAGATATGACTGGAATATATATAATATTGGCCTACGATAAACCAGTAAGACTTTATTTACTTTTTCATAGTTAAGACACAGTGTATACCTGATCACTAATATAAGAGAAATTTACCCATCTAATCCTAAATTTAAACTTTTCCTGGATAATATTTAGAGTTAAACTGTGTATGACATTTAACTAAATTGTCAACTTTTCAGTGTGCCGTGTTTTTGAGAGTAAAAAGTAAAAAGTGTAAACATTTCAAGGAATGTCGATGGATAGTTTTAATTTAACATATCATTTTTCATTCAGCAACTGAAAAAAGAATCATGTTTACTTTTTTATTGTTAGTATTGCTCAGGCTTTCTGAAAAAGCCAAATGAAAATGTTCTTTTTTCATAATGCATCAGAATGTTCTGAGCTAATAGGTCAAAATATGTCAAAATATCTGCTCTGAAATGTCAGTCAAAACTTGCTGACACAAATTAAAACTGGTGGATTTTATGCATTATCAAGTGTATCTCAAAAGTAATTTTCACAAAGCCCTCCTTCCTTTTACAAATTAGAAGCAGTTCTTTGGCATGTCCTTGAAAGCTTTGTTCCGTGCTGCTGAAGTACAGTCTGCCTTGTTCACCTAAAATGAGGCAAAACCTAATTTATGCCAAATAATTGGCATGCATTTACAAAGACTTCAACTAATTGGAAGGAATTCAAAGATTTTTCTGTCATGAAGTAATTTTAAAAATAGTAAGTTTGTCATACATATTTGGACAGACAGCAGTAGTAACATTTTACTTGACTAAGTTCATTCAAATGCATATTCAAAGCAGGGAAACTGGAACAATTGTACATCATCTTTGCAGGCATTTTGCATAATTTATGTTAAATTGAGTTGCAGAGTGGGCAGATCTGGATTAGAGTTTGAATAGCTTACAATCAGGTACAAGAGGAAAGGGGAGTTAAGTGTAACAGAATTTGCATTTTGGGTAGTTTGGAGGCTACAAGGTCTGCAGTGTGGAACTTAAATTCAGAGGAGCAAGGTAGGGCAAATGAATGTCCAGTGCAAGTTACTCTGAAGAAATTTTATTTTATATTGTATTTACTTTGAGTAAGGCATCAGTGTTCCTCATGTGATTGCCATCTAACTCAAGGAATTTTTGTTTCCTGTAAATTTTATGGCACTCATATATCTGAAGGAAAAGAGAAATTTCATCAATGACATTACTCAATTTCAAGGAAAACATGAAATTAGTTGCAGTGCGCAGCTGAGATAAAAATGAAGATTGGAAAGGCTTACAACTGCTTTGCAAAATGTGGAAAAATACTGAAAAATCAAATCATTAAGGGATCTGTTCTAGAATTAGAGACCCGTATAGAACAATCAGACCAGGTTAGATCCTGCTGTACAGATAAGATTTAGTCATAAGCTTGTGGCTAAAGGGAAAAGTGGTCCTCATTCAGACAAGTAGTTTGGTAGCAGAGGTAGGTGACAGCAGAGTTGCACTTTTTTTGATGTGAAGATGTTAATTTTTGACTCACTAAAAACAGTCTTTAGACTGCTCATTTTGTGACTAACAATGTGGGAATTTATCATCCTCTTTTACCCTATAGTGAGACAACGGAGCTTTGACTCAGACATGGTGAAAAAAGTAAAAATCAGACTGTACTACAGGACATTTCAAAGTAGAAATCAAGCTTAAAAGAACCAGCAAAAAGATAATGCTCACTGAGAGGAAAAGATAGAGAACAAGATTAAGTTTGTGCCTGAGAAATGACCATGCCACCATATTTAAAGAAATGAAATGGCCTTTGTTCTTTATCGGTGTATGTCATATCCTGTAGAACAGAATCCTCATGCCTGAATGCTGGTTTTTCCCTCCCAGAAAAAAAGTCCAACATGAGATCCATTTAACTGGATACACAGAGAATTTCTCAGAAACCTGCATTCAGCCAACCAAGATGACTGGTGCTGTCCCCAGGAACAAAATGGGTATAATTCTTGAACAACTGTGTGCCTGGCCAGTTCTAACAGGTGAGTGCTGAACATAGAGGGTTTATGCCACAGAAGGCAGAAACCGTGCAGGAAGAAGGGCTATACTGTACCACACTGTGCTTCACTTCTGTGAAACTGTGAGTGCAGTATTCCTGAAACAGGGAATAAATTTTCGTCTGTTTTGTTACAGGATACAGAAGTGCTTAATTGTTGGAAATCTGTCCACTCAGCTCCAAGGACTAGAAATAATAGCATCAAGATTTCCATGAGGAAAACCTTATTTTCCTTTCCAAAATCTCATAGTCCCTTGAAGCAGAAAGACATGCCAGAAGTAAATAATCTGAAGTTGAAGACATCCATAGAAAAAGATTCTACTTTGATTTTCAGGTTCTCAAGAGGAAGAAGGGACATGCGATCTGCTTAAAGATCTCATTAATTGTTAATTTTTTCCTGATAAAGCCAAAACCTCTATGTGGTATTCCACGCTGTTATTTTAGGAAATGTTGGTTAATCCCACTCAAAAGAAAATATAACCTGTATGCCAAGTAGTAAATATTGTCAATTACTTATGAGAGATATAGAAAAAGGAAAGGGTTTATGCATCATTCTTTTTTATTGGAAGTCACTGTTTAACTCTTTTGCATTATTAAGCCTCTGTATAAATCTAATCTGTAATCTGGCTGATGTGGAGAGGAATCAGAGCAGTTTTGATGTAAAAGTAGGATTCTTGACATAAAAAGTGCTCCTGGTTTATGGAAGAGACAAAATATATAAATGCCTGGCTGTGATGCAGAAAAGGTTAATATTCATGGACTTGATTTATATCTTTGAGCTGCAAGAGAATTAATGATAGGCTCATCAGTTTAGTAATAGAGTGTTTATAGAGTGTATCATTTTGGGAGCAGCACCAGGAGAAAAATGTGACTTTAACACAACCTTTTTGCTGTTTCACAGTTGCCGGAACAACAGAGTAATTTATTCCATCCCTGTCTTAACTTGAGCACACTCTCCATCATAAATCTGGCCACATCTGTTGGTTGGCATGCAGGGACTTTTTGTCAGCCTGAAAAATGCCAGCTCCTTTTATGCAGGTATATGAAGCATGCTGTCTTTCCTCTCTACTGCTGTGCCTGTAGTCACAACCCCCAGGGGCCACCTAAATGGACTATATTTCCTGCTGCTTTCATGCATGGAAGCATGTGACTTGAAGAGATAATCAAACTTTCACAATACCTTTCTGGCAAACTATCCTGGTGTTTTTGAGTGTTGCGATTTGGGCAACTACACTGTCACCTTTCTTCCTAATTTAAACAAGAAATAACATATTTAACTGTAAGATGATATTTGAAAAGAGGGAACGTTCTACGTCCCAGCCAGCTAAGGTGCTCACCCCTTTGCTTGAAGTGGGAGAAGAGCTATTTTCCAGCTTGTGGCTGAATTTCCAGTCCTATTGCCAGTGATTCCCATTTCTGAATCATTTCTGTCAGGAAAATACTTCATTTGCTGGATCAATTTGTACTGCTCTAAATCTATATTGAGTATTGTTCAAGCAGGCAGCATTGTTGTACACATTCCTTGTGTAACCCTAGCTCCTTCAGCTAATTCCTTGCAATTAGCTGAAATGTGGAGGCTATCACATTTAAAAGGAAAAAAGTAGAATAACTTCTTCGTAATAAATCAATGGATTAATTATAGCTTACAATTTTTTTTAGTTTGTGAAAAAATGAAGGAGCGCCACAATGTTTCTTTGGATTTTGCCATCTACTTTTGTACCTACACTTGTTATTTACAAGAGAATAACGGTGTATCAGATAGTAAAAAACGTAATTTTAAAATCACACACTGTATTTTAAAAGTATATTGGAATGAGGTTGCAAGGTGGCAAAGTCAAGGGTTTAAATCACAGGTGAAGAAGTTGCCTTTCCAACTCCCATTTAGTTCTTTTTGTTTATACATTTCATTATAACATCATATATTTGATTGCTGTTTCATTCTGTTTGGAGGATTGAGCTTGCCCATTAAAAAGCAATCTCCCATGGTGACTTGTACTTTTATTACTGTGATCTTGTCAGATGCTGCCTAAAATACAGAATTATTAACTTATTTGTGGACTGCCTCCCATGAAGTCAGTAGAATGCAGCGTTTATTACCCAGACTTCCACAAAAGAACCAAGCAGTGCAACATCAGAGCAGCTCATTGTCTCAGGTAGTGCAGGGTTTTTTCAAAGCATAGATTTGCACTTTCAAAGTATGGCTTTCTGCAACACTAGGTTCACCTGTGGCTTGCCTGCAGTTCTGCACATTGATTTTGGACTCTATGATCTTCAAGGTCTTTCACAGACTGAATGATTCTCTGATATGCTCATGCCCTCACTGGACACCTGGGATGAGCACAGGATCAGCCACAGACACTACATTGAGTGGCAGTGAGTTTTATATTTTTCAGGGCAGCATTGTATTGCCATGACTGACACCATCCTTCCTGGTTTCTGTCCAGGAGATGGGTAATCTTGTACTTCATTTACTTGATTCCACACAGCTGCTGCCAGGTGTGAGGCAAGTGCAAACAAATTATGTTTTCCTTATGGATTTCACAGAACACAGAATGATGCAAGTCCACAGGGTGGGGGGTGAACTGTGACACATGAATAAAAGTTTTGCATAGCAATATAAGGATGAAAACTAGGCTGCTGCCAGCCACATGAATTATGAGTTTTCTAACGTCTTGAAGTGGGATTCTGAAACTGTAACAAGACAGATAGCCTTTATACCTCTCATGGTAAAAGAAAGGATTCTTGAGCAGCTGTCTATTACAGGAACAGAATACGAAACCTGAAACATCACCAGCATTTTTTTTTACATACAAACAAAGAGGGGCACTTAGGGGTTTTTTTTCACACGTTTTTGCAAAGGCACAGGAGAAAATGACATCCTTGACTACGCAGACCAGTTTTGACACTTGTCTTCAACTGCATTGTAGATTAAACTAATTTGTGCAGGCAGCAACCGAAATAACGTTGACATTTGTTTGTAAAGCAGAAAGAGAGCATTTGCAGGGTAAGATGTGTTTTCTCAAACAATGCAAATGTACAGCAGTCGTCTTGCTATCTGCATTTAAGTGTTCATGAGATTGATACTGACTGGTCCTGTTCTCTCTAACGTTTCTGCTATATTCCTCTTGAATGAAGGTCTGTACCACACACTAAGGGAGTGGTATCCTTTCGCATAACTTCATGCTCTTGAGGACATAGTAGAGTTTCCCCAACTGCACAGGCACAATGGCTTAGATTTCTAAAGGGAAAGTACTCAGCTTACATGTTGAGAAGCACATGTGACAGGATTTTCAGCAACCTGCCGAATTCCTTGGGCACAGAAAATCATCCAGCCAAGATGACCTTGAAGGATCTCTGGTCTTCAAGGCAGACTTGTCATTTTACATGTCACACAGCTACCCAGCCAAAACATCCAATGAGAGTACAAGCTTCAGTAGCTTGGCTTTATGTTCCATTTTAATATCCAGCACATGTCCAAGATGTCTTTGGAGAAAATACCAACTCTACCTGTCAGATGAAAACCTGAACTCTCAGGAGCAGATTTGGAATGGAGACAAGAGTTAAGCCAAAACCCAACAAAGTTAGTGCTAGGCTTCTTTTGCTTTCTCAGTTTAAAGATAGATTTCCAAAAGGTCGTACAGCAGCTGTTTTAAATCAACTCACACACCCTCTCAATAGCAAAGGGTCAATCATGCATCTGCACATTGCAGGGCTTTGCTCAATCTGGCTTTGAAAATGGCATGTCAGGTGGCTTCATTCCACCTGCTGAAATGGGGCACATGTTGGGGGGGCCTAAGTGGACAGGTAGAAGAAATTTCTTTGCCTTCAGAGAATCACAAGGTCTGGTACAGTAAATCATACACTAGGTTGAAATTAAATTGTGCTGTAATAACTTGATTGCTTAAGAAAAATAATTACTTTATTACTAGGTGAATAGACATGAAATAAATGAGTTAATTACATGCTCACTTACCTCTGTGCTAAGCATGATATATCAAAATGAATTTATCTATGCTTATTATAAGCATGGTATAGCTCTGTGGAATACATTATAGAGTAAATTATTTTGCAATCTATTTCATGTTGTACCTTTTTTAAATTCTGCTCCCAGTCTAAATTGTCTGGATCATAAAAATCACAAGGACAAGGAACACTAATAAATAGGACTAAACTAGAATGTGCATGTGCAGTTAAGAGTGAATATTCAGAAACGAAAGCAGTTAATATTGTGCCTCCATTAACAACTTTATGCATTATCTGAAACTGGAAGTAAACAGCATCTTAACAATGAGGTGCAAGAATGATACTAACTTAGACAGTTTGGTGTGCCCTAGACTAATCCACCACAAATGGAAAACATAGGAATATGAGCACAAAATAACAGGTGGCGTACTGGTGCATGTATTTTTAAATTACCACATTCTGAGGTGACATTGATGAAATGACCAGCCTTTAGGTATTTCTAGGGTGTCTTGCAATTATTCCATCTCTTAGAAATCAGGCAGCATCACTAATTAGTCCTGCCCGGGGCTCTGTCTCCCTGCTCTGGACTTTGGTAATTCATTGAGCTTGTTTTCAAAATTGAAACGGTTTGAGAGCAGGCCTGGCTCTCCAATCCGTATAAAATATCAGTTTATGTATCCCAGTGACGTGGTTTCCCCTCATGACTGCTGCACTCAATGACACCACTCTTGATAATGAAGAGTATATTGTGTTGGGACTTTAATTTCACTGGTTCCTTGCTAATTTACAGAATGTAGGTACAAATAATAAAACAACAACTTCTTAAGGTTTAAGTGGTTAATTGATGGATTCCATTCCTTTTTTCTGATTGTTACAGAAATTGCATTTGTCTAAAGTGCTTAAACTGGGTTACAAAGCACAATCATCGCATAGTTTGAGGGCAATACCACATTATGAAAAGCAGAAATACATTGAGTTCTACAGTTACACTGAGAAAACCTTTTTTAAGTAAGCTTTACATTTCCACTTGTCATTTTTTCCAGTGGTAGGAAATAGTACACTGAAATCCCTGTAAAGTCCTGACAGAAAGAGAGAGAACTTCTGGATTTCTACTGCACCGTGAGCTTTCACTGCATGCTGTGTCTATCCTATGGACAGATCAGTTTGATCATGTACCACATTTTGCTTCAAACCAGCATAAAAAGTAATGAAAGAGATAGTGGCCTTCAATTTTCAGGAGGCTGGTGTAGTTTTTGGAATATCTCTGGGTCACCATATGCATTTCCACACAGTATCTAAACAAGGTTTTGTTCTGTCCTCTGATACAGCTGTTTCTCATTTCCATTTTGCAGATGCTATCTTGCTTACAGGGCAGGTTAGTTAAAAAGCTGTGTTGACTCATAAGACTAAGATGTACAATATTTAGCTTTGATGGAAAAGAGCATAACCCCTTTATCATCCACAGGGCAAAAAGCTTGCAGGGGGAGAAGATTCTAGGTCCAGAAGTGGTGTCAAAATTCCCTTTTCTGTGAAGCATAGTAGACTATTAAAAGCCTAAAAAATGTGCTTATTCATCTTATTATTATGGAAACTCCTGGTGACTCACTGCATGGGCGAGAGAAGATGGTTTAGTTTAGTTATTACTGTTTGTAATTGAGTTTTCTGTTAAGATGGAAACCAAACAGAAATAATACGGAAGATTCCCTAAGTGTACGGGAGTTGAAGAGCAGGAGAGCATTTACAGGCACATCCCTGAACCAATCAATTCTTAACACTGAATAAATGTGCCTAAGACAAAAAGAAGGGGGAAAAAAAAGAAAAGAGAGGAAATCTTCATCTCTCTCCATCCTCCCCAGAGCCAGGAGTCGGAACAATGGAATTTCCCTAGTGCGGAAACAAAGACATAATGTCTAATTGCTAGGACATAAAGACTCAGAGGGAGAGCACGCAGTGGCCAGGAGAGCGGAAGAGCACTGACCCAAATGGTTAGAAAGACAGAGAAAGAATCTCAGTTCAGAGTATGCACAAACAGTTCAAGAACCCAAGCACAGCCAAAAGAAGGCTCAGGAGTATTGAGGCAAAGCAAGCAGACAAGCAGTTGCTAGTCTGTTTTTTCATACATTTTTCTATCTGAATGCACACAGATATTCTCCAACTAACTAATGAAAGGCAAAACTTATTAATTTAATTTCCTTTTGTCTTCAATCCATATGTACTCCTATAAATACTGAGATCTGAGGGCAGATTTGAGCAAACGTCCAGGGAACAGAGAGAACAAGCCTGGGTAATACAAATCTAGGACAGTGCACACAATTCTAATGACTGTAAGAAACAGGGAGCTCATTCCCTTCAGTGCATGCTACAGGAAAAGCAGGAGCTGAAAGCTATTATTGATAAAGTACTTGGTTGTTGGAGTGGCTCCTATACAGAGCAGACTCACGATTCCAGCCAGTGGGACCCCTAGGAGGTTGTGAAAGAGGACAGAGTTTGTATCAGGAGATAAGAAAAATAGTTATTCTCAGTAAAGGACTCACTGAACTCAGTTGTTCCTGTTATTCCCAAACCTGACTTCTTCTGAAACTTGAGAGCTCTTGATTCAAGTCAATACTCTTCAAATCAGTTGCCAGTTCCTTCCTGGGGAAAGCAAGACCATCCTCGGGGAGTAAAGTTTCTTTTCTACTTAATAAATTTCTGCTGTGCACATGACTCAGGAGCAAATTCTCTTTTTATCCTCTGAAAACCCCAATATTTAGACTTCAGCATTTGAGGGAATAAATGTAGGTTCTCACCCTTACTTTCAGTTTTTTAAGGCCAACATACAATATAGCATGGAGAATACCAAATCCCAGAGAAAGCAGAGGACCAAAAGGGATCAGAAAAGCAACAATGTCTTTCAGAAATTACACTATTTGAGTTAGTAGGACATCCTTGAGTTAGGAGGACACACAAGGGTACTGGTGGTGTAGAGAGTCAAACAAATCATACAGCCTTTTAATGAGGAAGTAATTCTATGGATTTTTTTCAGAGTGCTTTATAAACACTAATTATGACTTGCTCCTAAGTTTTCCAGGTGAATAAACAAAACTAGGGACAGATTAGACAGCTTGCTAACCTCCGTGAATGAGTCAGCAACAAGCTTAGCAGCAGGTCTTTTGAATTTTTATCAATTATTGCCCTGCTTAAAACCTTACTCATTGTGGAAGAGACTAAATACCTATGAGGCAAAGGGAAGTTATTTTAAAATATTTATTGGAAAGATACTGTCCAGTCTAGATAAGAGTGCAAGCTTTCTGTACCTCTAGTTTTTATTTTAAATTTCCCCTTCACTCTCAAGAAGCAAAAACGAAGTTGGACTCTGTTTTATTGGAAAAGAGGAGACCTCTTTGATATGTTTACATGCCATTAGTCACTGCATCTGGGAGGTAAGTTGCCCTTGGCTTTCTGCATCTGTCTCCAGTGGAAGCAGATAAAGACAACTGCTTTCCCAATGCCAGGATTCCACAAGCACAAGGGCCAGCCCTCCACTTCTCTTACATTTCTCCCTTCCCTGCAATCTCTTCAAAAGATCCTGTGCACTAGAAGAGCCAAGTTAATTATTTTAAAGGTTCCAATAGTTTATTTTTCAGAAAGATTCTCAGACGTATGAATCACCAGGAATAACTGTAGTTCAGGAAAAACTTCTGGGAGTTGGATGTAACTGCTAACACTTGGTCAGAATCAATTATATGGGACCTGGAGGCAAAGGGAAGGAGAAAAGCAAAGCTTTGCAGTGCCCTTTGAGCACACAGGAAAGCCAAGGAGGCATTTTAGCTCAGCTTAGTGACAAAAAAACCACGACAAACACAAAACAACCAAGGTCTAAGTTTTTGACCCTGATTTCAGTATCTTTGTGTTAAAACAGAATTGACATGCACGTATGCTGAACCCTTCTTTGAACAGGAAGAGCTTTGCTGAAAGGGGAAAAAAATTGGTTATTTTGTTGCACTTTTCCTTTTCTGCTTTGAGTGATTGTCTCAAGCTTTTATAGCTGTACAAGCTAAGCCTTCATCTTTAGTCATACAAACTCTATGCCTCTAATAAAAGTTCAAGCAACAAAGAGTAGTTTTAATATTGAATAACACCAGCAAAACTAGAAGTTGAACACAGAATATCTGTGCCACCAAAGTATGTTTCTGTGCAGAACAGAGTATTCACAAGAGTCGTGGTAACACTATATGGAATCAATTTATGCCTGGCAAGGAAAATAAAAGTATAACATTTCTTGTGCGAAGATTTTTCCACATTCACTCCAACAGTGTGTGTCATTAGGTACATCTGTGACAAAAACATCACTTAAAGCAGGCTAGGAAAGAGAAACCTTGGCTCATTTCCCCTATTACTTCATCTCTAGGGTTTGCCCTGGTGCACTTTTCCAGTAACATGATATTTGGATAGGCTCTGTATTGTCTTATATAAAAGAAGTTACTATAATAGCCACCTTCCTGCGCTCTATGACTTATCTGTAATTGTTTCATTTGGCTTACAAACTTATATCCAGTAATTTTATAATAATGTAAAGATTAGTCCATGTAAAATCTGTCATACTTGTTTACATAGCTGATTAATTAGCAACTTTTCTTTGTTTAGGCTATAAACTGTAATCCACCAGTGTCTTTCTGGACTGAAGATTCTGCATTGGGAGCTGTCATTTGTGGTTTTATGGTAAATTATAAATTACCTCCTAGTGCAGTTATATATTTTCATTTATAATTGTTTATGAAAAGTCCAATTACAATTATAAAGTGTTTTCAAACATTTCCACTGCTATAACATTATTTCATATTCATGTCAATCCTAAGGTTTTAAAAGCAAATATAAGTCAATTTTGTGTATTTCAAAAAATACAGAACAGATTTGACCTTAAAATGCCCCACCCATTTTAATGCTTTCTCCCAAAGACTCAGCAGCAGCCAGTACCATACTTTGCTGAAATACATTATATACTTATGAGTCATTTGCTTTGTATTTAATTCAGTAAGGAGGAACTGCAGAATCAAATTTGAGAGAGGGATTAGTTATCCAAGAATTTTGCATAGAATACATGTTAGATCTCACCCTCAATAGGACTTATCTGTGAATCTTTAGTGAGAGGAGGAACTTGTGACAAGAGTAGGATTTCACCCATTTAGTACTTTCTGTAGTTGATTTTAAGTAAGTCCATGCACAGGATGCTGATGTGAGTCCTGTTATTATGAGCCTTCCTTCATCTTGATTTGTATTTTGGAATTCTGTAACACCTACTGTGCAATGGAGGAGCAAATACCAAGGTATGCAGGACCATCCACTGCAGGGAGGTCAGGTTTTTGCAGCAGTCATTACTCAGTTTGGGTGGGGAAGAGTTGAACTGTCTGTAAACAGCAGACTTCTGTACTGGTACGGTGTGAAGGTCATTTTAGATTATTTCATGTATAGCAAGTTGGCTGTCTTTTTTTCCACCCATTCCTTGTATTTGTTTATACTCTGTGGTGATAGCTGAACTTTTTTTCTCTGAGAATTCATAGTGCGGGAAATAAATTTCTTGTTATGCGTATTTCCTTACTTTCAAATGAAACCTTACAGTTCCAGACATCAGTCTTCAGCTGACACCAAGGCTTACTGCAGTAAGCTGTCTAACAAGAAGTTTATAATAATATAATTCTGGAAGAGCTGATCCCATAAATCAGACTCTGAAACTTGGTTGCCCCTCGTGCATGTGGCAGATAATGTATTTGCAATTCCTGTTTGGGAAAAAAAAAACCTCTGCTAGCCTTGGGTAAGGGTGAAATGAGACCTTTTGATTCCATATGCCCGTATAACTTGCTATCAGAATGAAAGGGGGAAAAAGAATATTTTTAACCCAACTTCTACAATAATAGATAACAACTTCAGGACATTCTAAGGAAAAAGCCAGAACTGAAAGTCAGTAGAATCCCAAGAGAATTAAATTAATTGTTCTGTAGTAGCAGTTGAATTTCCGAGCTTGTCCTATTGCAAAGTAACTGTCCATAACTACATTTTATTACATTAAAGGGCAGGATTGATCTACCTGATATTCCTTCTTCGTAAGTGCAAATGCTTATGTGTCACCTATTGAGGGAACATTAGAACTATGCTACTAAGCACCTGATCTTTGAGATGTCATAGTCAAAACTCATCATCTTCAAAATCTTGTTGTTTCCTCATAACTATTATTCACACTGAAATATTCACCCCTCTGGAGCTGCCTCTGGAAAGGAACACTTGGAATAAATGGAAATGCATGTACTGCTGTATTGTCTCTGGTCCTACTGAGAGTTCTGCTGATGTTATTGAAGATCCTCTGTAAGTACAGTCTGATAATACCAGTGGTTATGGAATTCACTGTTTGTTATGCCAAACTCATGACAAATTGCAAGGTGAATTCAATTTTCACCAACTGCATCTTTTTACCCATTCCTATGGGTACTTCTAAGCTGGCCTCTAGTCCCTTCAAGCACCCCATAATATTCCAAGTTCTTTCAAAATAGTTGAAGAAAACTTGAAAAGAATATTGTAGCTTTTGTGCAGAGGCAGATCTGATAAATTCGTTGTCCTGAACACTCCATTTCAGAGCTCACAAGAGGACACAAGTGCAATACCAGTCCCATAAAAGACTATGGGAAATATTTGTTACTGCTGAGCCCTGCATATGTCATGTGCAATCTTACCAAGGATCTGGTTCCCATGACTTGAGTTCTGGATTTAAGAGGCAATGCGACATATCATTTTTAATTTCTCCCCAACAGGGTATGATTTCCATGAGTTCGGTATACTTGTCACTTTTAATCCAGGTTTTAAGAAGAAAATGAAATTTCACGGTAAAAAAATTATATGGAATGCTTGAATCTTTTAACTTGGAAAGGAATTTGCAAAAATAGTTTCCATTCTTCCAAATTTCAAGGGAAAAAAGTGTCACAGAGGAAAAATTGGAGAGTTGAAAAGCCAGCATCTATTTCTGCCAGGATTGTTCAGCCCCAAGCACCTACTCAGTGATTTATGTAACAGTGAGGCTTGTGGACATCATTCTTCTTGGGCAGCAGCAGGACCAGAGCTGCCAAAACCTGGTGTAATTAATACCACATTTGTGCCCAAATCGCTGTCTTTCAACCCTGTGTAACCCCACTGTAGTCAGTAGCAGAGTATAGCATACAGCTCTGTAGTAAATGGGAAATGTGATCTCGACTTATTCATCCCTAGGACAATGATCCACTGGTGTCTGCAAATCAGCTGGAAGGTAACTTACATCGTGTTCTGCCTCTCCCCATACCACATACAGAGCAAGTCCTAATTCCAGAGCCTAAGTTTGTTTGCGTGTGTAATTTGTTCTTGGTTTTCTGCCTGTTTATGTTGCTATGAATCTCAAACTACCCGTTAAGCCATGATAACAGAAACAAGGAAATCCTCCCCCTGCCTCTTGCCTCTCTCTGTGTCTCTCTCACAAGTGCCAGAGGAGGGACAGTGAAATAAGGAGAGGGCTAGACAAGCCATCTCTGTTATTAATAACAACACAGAGGGGAGGACTGGGGCAAATAGCTGCTCTAGAAGCTTCTGGCTGCTGAATTAAGCCGATACGTGCTCCCTCTACCCACACTTATGTAAAATGCTGCTTGTCAGAGATTTTGCCATCTCAGAGCTTACAGGGGTCCAATTACACAAAAATATTCTGAAAGTTTTCCTGTATTCTTTTGCTGTGATGTTTATTTATCCTCTGTTTATTGAAAGGACATTTGGGACCAGGTTTGTCACATTTGCGAGTAACAACTGTCCCCAGTTGTGTCATTAGTGCTGGAGTACTGGGAAGGAGGGAGTTAAGAGGAGAGATCAAAGCAGCTGGGATCTATCAAGCCATCAGGGCCCACTGCCAAGGGAAGAGAAGGAACTAGGCCTAAGACAATGGCTTTGATCCCAGGAAGAGAGGGCTGGGGGTCAGGAAGCATGAAGTAAGGCTGAATCTGTTGATTTTGGCCCTGGTTTTGAGTAGGCTCCTCACCCTTCGAGGTAACGTTTCTCTTTTAAGTAATTTTATAACTTGCTATGTGCTTTTGTTGTGGTCTTGGTTCAAATTTACCTGTGTGACAGTGGAGATGATAGCTGCTAAGAGAAGCTGTGATGCAGAGCAGTGTCTGCACTATGCAGGATGAGGTCGTGTGGAGTGCAGGCTGGTGCTAGGCTGAGTGCTGGTCTACATCAGTGAGAGGCTGGCCAGATCTCACCAAAAGCTGGGGCTGAAGGATGTCTGTCTGGACTGCAAGATGTTTGAAACATCACCAGTTTACACTTGGTGAAGATGAGCACCTAAATGCTAATGCTTTCCTTTGGATGCTGTAGGTTTAAAATCCTGTAGCTTCGCTCTACTGTCATTAAGCTCCTAAAATGTGGTGATTTTCTGCCCTTTTAGGCAAGCAAGCAACTTAGCTTGGCTAGCAGGAGTTCTTGGTTTGGTTTGGGGTTTGTTATTTTTTTCTTTCTCTTCAGTCTGATACAGGGTAGCCTGGCTGGGGTTTGTTATGGTAAGCTACTAAACGGGTGAGATACCAGCATCAGCCATCTCCAGTGATGTAACTTTGGGTTAAGTGTATGGCACTTGATGGGTTTTAGGCAGACAAGTCCCCAGTAAGCAGGGTACAGGATCCTCTGTACTTGGGTTTCATTCTGGCTCCTTGGTGTTATTGTTCATCTTGGTCCTTCCACAGCTGCAAGAAGCTGAAGGTGCTAAATGAGGTCTGAGTAACAGCTCTAATGAACAGCTGAAATTAAGAGATTTTTTTATTTGCTTTATGAAACTCATCAGGGTGTGGGAACTGACTGCTAACAATTTAAAAAGTTGTGTTGTAGGGTGAAAGATCCAGCTCTGCTGTGATTTTAGTGAAGGCACCTACATGATAACCTCAAATAAGCACTGTATTTCTTTAATTTGTTGGGTTTTACCTTGTCAGTAGGTAAGTTTACTTTTGAAGAAACATCTCCAAACATCTTATCGTTTTAATATTTCTTTTATCTCTGCTTGAACATATTGAGTAGTTGCTAGTGCAAGTGTACTCTTTAACTAAGATAATTGAATTAAAATCAATAAATTGCTCATTATGTAACTTATTCCCCTCACAAGTAATTCAAAGCCACTTCTTTTTTCTTTTTTTTAATTTTTTTTACTTTATCTCCAAAGTCTGTATCATTCCTATATTTCTTTTCTTTTTCTGTTGAATAGTTTTATTTTGGATAAATTGAGAGGAAAAAAAAAAAAGAAGTAATTTTGTTCAGTGAAATGGAGGTATAATTGTCTTGACACTAGTATAAATATTTGTACCAATGGACCTGCAAAGAGTTTTGCTCTTCCAGGATAAATATAAGGATTCTTGTAATAGAATATTCAATTTTTCACAATTTTCCCTCATTTTTAATATCTTCACATGAAAAAAAAATCTTATTTGTTCATGCATGGCAGTGTAATTGTTGTTCATGCATTCTGGATTAAGAGTTTTCCCCTGGGAGCAGTGCATGTTCAGGTGAGATAATATGAGACATTATCCTCACCTTTGCCGTGAACTAACACTATTCTGCATCACAGCTTTCACAGAAATTAAAAGGCACAAACCATTTCTTCCTCCAGCACTTCTCCCTTCAGGCTTCTGTTACATTGCTGCTTGATAGAGGTGAATTTCAGATTCTTTCCCAAAACTCTTTTATATACAAATTGTATGCACAAATCCTTAGCATGATGTTTCTGGCATAGCCTGGGCTCTGTAACTTTCTCAGTCTTACATCAAAAACTGCATCAGGAAGTTTTACCTATGGACAAACCTTTGCACAAGGTTACACAATGTCCTCCTATGCAGAAGAAGCACAACTGTAGCTGTTAAATTGTATTTATTCTTACTACCTATGGTCATACAGCAGTCCTGTAATACCTCTGTGGTGTCTATAGGATTTTGTATTTGTGTTGATGCTCAGAAGGATGTGGTTTGAACCAGAGCACTACATGTGAGCTGGAGACGTTCTGGGAGCGTGTGTGCATGAGAGTAATCTCAGCGCAATATTTTGGCACAGGGATGACTATTCATCTGTTGAGCACAACACTGGGACAGTCATCAGTGAGAATCAGCGTGGAGGGAATGAAGTCAAAAGCAAACTGATGAACTTTGCACTTAGGGCTGTGAGCTCTGGAAAGTAACAAGCTTTCTGTTTCTTCAGAAGAATACACTGCGATCAATCATGTATGGCTCTTTCCCTTGGGTTATTAATTTTCTAATAATTGTCTGAATTATCTTACTGTAGCAGTTTTGTGGGTTTTTTCTTTTTTTTTCCTTGATATTGTCAGATAAGTCCTTAAGCCAGCCACAGTGAACACAATGCTTATTGTACTCCTTGTTAACAGCTTTGATCCCTTCATGCAATGAGAAAAAAAATAGTGAATAGGAACCTTGCAAAATTAGAAAGGGCTTTAAAAATAATTGGATTTCTCAGTCACTTAAAAATTGATTACTTCATATGCCAGTGAAAGAAATATTTTCTGGTCTTATCCCATCCCATTCTCTCTGTACACTCAGTAGTGACTGACAGACTCACTCAAATTGAGCCTGTGACTGGAAACAGAGGGCTGAGTCCACACTGCAAACCCAGCTTGTTTAGAGACCTGATGGGGATGGGCAGCAGAAAGGAAATTTGCTTCATTAATCAGCAAGGAAGATGGTAATGCCTTGTCTAGAGTCAGAGACTTATTTATCGCAAATATTTGAAAATATGTGAAAATTGTAGATGATGTTGAAGTTGACTTTGCAGCAACTATCAAGTGCAAGAATGCACCATCTTCAAAATGTGCAGCTGGCACCAACTCATCCTGGTGTGAATTAGGATTTACTCAGACTCAGCTGTGAATTGATATTTCCTTATCATGAGAGGATCAGACACCAAAATATGAGGGAAGGACTAATCAAATCTGGAATATATTTTGTTACAGATCTGGGACATTCCTAAATGAAGTCAGCCTTCGTACCTAAGGGGATTTCCCCAAAGGGGAAAATCACATTTTTTTTGTGCAGTCATATGATTAAAAGAAAAACTTTCTTAATTTGAACCAAGATAGAAACTCCTTACTAGATTCCAAGGGGAATAGACATGTAGATGAAGTAGTCTACATAAAAATACACCAGTAGAAAAATCAATGGAGGGGGGACAAAAAAGTTTCATTTGTGGCATGGTATGTCAACTGCAAGAGTAATGTAGCATTTTCTTTCACTCTCCCAGCTATGACGTGGCAATCTGCTGTTAGATAAATTATTTGTTGTGAAATTTTTGAAAACAAAAATTTGAGTGTTTCTTAGTATGTTTATTACTGCAGCCAAATTACACACAGTGGAGTTAGAAATGGATATAAAATCAACTATTTTGCTCTTCCAGGATAATGAAAGAATAGCATTGCATAATCCTGACACTGAAATAACCTGAGATTTTTTGTTTTTCTGTGATGTCAGGTTAAGGATTTGATTCTCCAGTTGACTTGGACCAGTTGCAGCACTGGGAGGTTAATATTACAGGCTAAAATATTTTTTTGCTACAAGGTGATAAAAAACGAGAATGCTATTTGAGTCATCAGAAATTTAAATTAGTTGCATTCTTGGGGTATTGACTTTTCTTAGCTGTCTCCCATAAGATTGCACCTGCACTGGGCTGCTTGTGCAACTTGTATTGTAAAATCTAGTGGTTCTTTCTCAACACTGTCATCAGGGTAAAAATGATTGATAGGCTGTAATTGAAGGAAGGGAAATACAGATAATTAGTCTTGTCAGACATAGGCTTTCAAGAAATATTTCTACGCACTGCAGTTTACATTAAAAAAAACACATTTTTAGGTCAAAATGTTTTCCACTTTTCCGGTGGTGCGTGGGGTGAATTTTTTGTTACTTTCTCCTGGAACTTGGGCAAAGAGTATCTCTGCTGAAGAAAAAACCAGCAGCTTAATGTCTGATACTCATATGATGTTGTTCAAGGTTGTAACAAGGTGGGGGTTGGTCGCTTCTCCCAGGCAACAAGCAACAGGACGAGAGGGAATGGCCTCGACTTGCAGCAGGGGACATGTAGATCAGATATTAGGAAAAGCTCCTTCACTGAAAGGGTGGTCAGGCCTTGGAACAGGCTGCACAGGGAGGTAGTGGAGTCACCATGCCTGGAAGCATTCAAAAAACATGTACATGTGGCCCTTTGGGGACAGGGTTTAGTGGTGAACGTGGCAGTGTGAGTTAACAGTTGCACTCGATCTTGGAGGTCCTTTCCAAGTTTAGCAATTCTTTGACATGTACCTCCAAACTGATATCAGACCTGCTGGTTAATGGACACCGTTTTTCTGCAATCCTATCTCCTTAACACTGATATTTATAATAAAATTACATCTTGCCGTATTTACAATAGAACTCAGCCTGACAAATATTAGTGAGCCTACAAATAGACCAAAGAAATCTTCATCTGATATCAAAGAAAATGGACATTTTTAAGGAGTCTCCATAGCTGGTTTAGAAACCATAAATTAATGCTTTTCAAAAGGCCGAACAGCTTTAAGAGTCTGCCTGATTTTTATTCTAGATTTCTTTCTTAAAAACACATGGAATTGTTTGTAGCCTTTGTTAATCCCAGAGCAGTATTTTTGTTGGACAACACTTTAAAACAATGCCTGTTTTGCTGGAGTGCTATGAGACTTCTCTGCTCTTCTGGAATCCACTTAAACTCCTTTGGTGATAGGTAATTCTCTTTCTCAGTGCAGCCAAATCTCACCACCTAATTTCATTTTGCCATTCGATGTTGTCAGTGTGGTATTTTTAGCTTTCAGCACAATTTAGGAAAACTGGCTAGAAGAGCCAAGAGTAGGAAGGAGTTTCCCTAGTCCTCACTAAACCAGATTATTTTCCAGTGCCTTTCTCCAGAACAGGGCTAGTTCCAAATAGAGTCGAAGAGACTACAGGAAATATTTAGTTCTTGATTCCCTGTAGGACTGATCCATTTATGGTTGGAAGACTCTAGGTCTAAGTAGTTAGAGTAGAAGTCTATCTGTGTGTTGTGTGAATACAATTTATTGCACCTTATTTGCTGTCGTGCTTTTAGAATCTTCTTAGTTTGTTAGCATTTGATATATATTTTAAAACATCTAAAGGGGAAAAAGAAAACCCTTGCTGGTTTGTTGGCATGTATATGCTTTTAGCACACTGAAGTTTGGTCATTGTTGTGATATTTTGGTTGGCTCTTAGTAGCTAAATAAATCCAATAGGAAAATTACTTTTTATTCTGAAGTACTTCGTTTTAAATTATAAGTTTACATCCTCATCCAGCTTAACTAACTTATAAAATGTAATTAGGTAGTTCCTAACACACGTATCTCAGAGTCCGAGAAAAAGAAATGAAAGGCCCCTAGGTTAGCTGAACCAAAGCATATCTACGTAATTCTGGACAGAACTGCGTTTGGTTTTGTTTTTCTTAGCCTCTTTGTGAAGATTTCAGCTGTTGAACTCTGCATCATCATTCAAGGCCATCTGTTTCATGACTTTGCTACCTTTATTTTTAGGAACTATTGTCTAGTCCACATTTTCCCCCCATGCGTTTTCTCACTTCGGACCTGCCATTTCTTGCTCTATCCATAGAGAACTGAGAATATATTCTACTTATCTTCATGTATTGGAAGACCATTTCTATGTGTTCTTCTCTTTAAATCAATCTCTCCTTTAAACATCTCAATTTCTTTCAGTTTAATTTTCTAAGTTATGGAGTACAGCGGAAAATAAATTTCCTGTCCTGTTCTCTTAAGTCATTGATTAAAAATATATTTATATTTCATATAATTTATGCTGTTCCCCTTTTAACTTCTTCCAGATGATCCACAAATTTCTTGAAACACAGTTCTGAGAATGCTCTTGGACTTAGGTGAAATAATTCTTCCACTGTGATTTATAGTTTAGCCTTTTGTTTCTCTGCAAGTTTAATGCTTGTCTTTTCTTAGCAGGATGACACCAGTGACTCATATTCTGATTGGGATGCAAAGTAACACCCATCTATCCCTCTTCAAAACACAGAGCTCACACGTGACTGTCTGCAACAAGTGGGACTTCCCAGAGGCAGTACATGGCTATTCTTCCTGTTTAATGGGGTTCTGCTTTTCCAGTCCTTATCTCCATTTTTTCAGAGTGCTTTTTAATTCTTGTCTTTTCCTACAAGAGAAAAAGAGAGAGTCTCTCCTACAAGAGAGTCAGCTCCTGAAAATCTGGTCTCAGTTCTTTCATCTGGATCATTAGCTGGAATATAGAGCAGCCCTGGCTTCAGAGCAGATAGAAGAACCTGGTGTCCTACACTCAGCCTTGCTTTCATTTTGGCAGAGGGTCAATAATAAAAACTCAGTTTTCCACCTACCTTTTTACTAGTTTTATCAAAGACTTTTTTCTCCCCAGTTTTCAGACTGTAATGTGAAATAAAGACAGGCCTTATTAAAATCCAGATTTCTCCATTATCCACAATGCTTACAATACTGTCCCCCAAAAATATTGCGGTGGCTACACCCCACTTGTTCTCGACAAATACAGCTTGGATATTACTCAGATCCTTCTCTTCTTATAGGCTTAAAAGACTCCCCTGTTTTTCCTGGAACTGAGTTCTCACATGTATCACATTAAATGTTTAGCACTTCATTTGCCAGTTGTCTCTAATTTCTACCTGTTCTCAAGGATAATTGTTAATGGCTTTGAGATAACATGTGCCGATTTTCTACATAAGTGAGAGTTCTGCTTTGAAAATACCTATTGCAACTAAGTACTGTTTAAACTGTTAATTCCCTAATTAGCTCAAAATAGAGCCTTCACACCACCAGGACTCATTTCTAGCTGCCTGGCTGCTCTTCCTTTTATGGAAGATTGAGGGGAATCATTGGACCAGGCTTGAATGGTCTTCCTATCACTGACTCCCGATGTATTTTATCAGTTTATTTGCCTTCTCAGTTGTCTCAAACTCATCTTTTCTCATCTGCCTAGCCAGTGATTAATGCCAATTTTCTTTCTTTCTGTGGTTGCATTTGCTCTCTCTGAGTGCTCACATGTCAGTTCTCTGGCCCTACAGAAGTTGGCCTCTTAGAGGTGTATGATATTTATTTTGTTGCTTTTCTCTTCCCTTTTTGAACTTTGCAGTTCATGACTATTATCACCCAAGACGCCATCCATTAACATTCTCCAAAACGTTGTCACCCAGATGTTCTGAGAACACGTAGAACAGTTGCCACTCAGATTTCAGGTCTGATTCTCTTTAATTTCTGGATGTTTGGACAAGTGTACCTGGTTTTGCAGCACATGAAAAGACTGCCTTTTCACTCATCCCCTCTTCTGAATAAGCTCTGTACTTGAAATTAAGTATCAGAGACATGAATATCCTACAAAGCAGCACTACATCAGGCTCCGTAGTGAGCTTCCCTCCTTTGGAGAACAGTCAAGCATGTAAACAGGGAATGTTGTTCTTAAACACCTGCTGGAAACCATTACATAGGATGCAAGATGTGACTGTCAGAATCTTTTTGCTCACATGAAATCCCTCTGCTGCAACTCAAGTCCTTAAAACCTTTACTGGCCTTGGCTTTCCATCAGGGAGATGTTCAAAACACCCCTGTGACATCCTCTTCTGTCCAAGACTTGAAATTGGAGGCACCAATTTGCAGAGAAAGAACAGACTCCAACTTCTGAGAGCTTTTTGACTTTTGTATTACTTTGGGAAGTAAAAAATGTTTTAATCCTGCTTAATTCTGCTTTAGGCCTCACAGTCAGAACATCAACAAAATTCTAACTAAAACAGTTTTTCCAAATGGAGGAAAACCTTAAGAATAAATGAGTTTTTGTTTACAACCACGTTAGATATAATTTGTAAAAAATTTCAGAAGTGTCCTACCAAAAATCTAAAATTCAAAATTTTGTAATCTTAGTTATCCATTCCAGTCAGCATTTTATTGTGGTTTTAGTTATAGTAAAAGTGGAGCTATCAAGTCCTTTAGAACCCCCTTTTCTTCTTCTGCTCACTTATCAGTTTTTAAAGGCAGTTGATTCAAACCATCTCTGTTGTAGAAGGAACAAAAAAAAAGGTATATGTTGTTCTTTACAGAAACAGTTTTGATGTATTTTTATCTTTGGGAAACAAATGTCTTGCTAGGTTGTTCAGGGTAATCTCTGTTAAATCAAGAGTCTGTTTTGAGTTAGGGCTAAGCAGATATCCCAAGAGATGGATAAATAAGTACTTTTTTTTTTTGCTTTTCTTTACTTCTAAACATGTGGGGCTGTGACCAAAAGTACATGCTGACTTCAATTTGCTTAAACTCATGATCCTTCAGCTAACAGAGACTAGAGGCTGCATAACTTCAGAACTGCCTCCACAGTGGAGCTGGACAGATTTAAGCCATGCTTGTTTAACTTTGAGCACTTATCAGTTCACCTGAAATTTGCAAGTGCTCCTATTTAGACAAGGGCTGATTGTACAAGACCAGGCACTGGTGATTTGGAATACCCAGAGCATGCTGTGTTTGTGCTATGGAGTGCCCACCACTTCAAATCCTCTTATGGAGTTTGTGATCCAGTGCAGACTTTTAGATGGAATACGCGCTTAAAGATGTGGTCTCTGGCTTCATTGAACTCAGCAATGAAACTTCCACTAAACTGAAATGAAAAAAAGATTTCACACACATAATTTGCTGCTACTGAACTGCTGGGACAATATGTATAGACCTCAGTGCCATGATTCAGAGCTCAGTTTTTACCAACCCAAACCTCTGGATCCCTTTCCACAGGACTGTTCTCCAGCATCTTGTTCCCAGTCTGTAGGTATAACCTTCATTACCTGTCCGAGGTGGAGAACCTGGCCCTTGCTCTTGTTAAATTTCATATGGTCACTGGTTGCCCAGCTCTCTAGCCTATCCAGGTCCTGCTGTAAGGCCTTTCTACCTCTAAGACCACTTACAGCTCCTCCTAGTTCAGTAGCATCAGCAAATGTACTTAATGCACATTTGATACCTGCATCCAGATCACTCTTCAAAGCATTAAAAAGCACTGGCCCTGGGATGGAGCCCTGGGGAGCACTGCTGGTGACCAGCCTGACATAATCCCATTAATTACGTTAGCCCTTTGTACCCCCTGTGTCAGCCAGCTGCTCAGCAAACACTCCATGGACATCTCTAGCTGTGAGCGGGCAGGGTTATCCAGACGGTGCTGGGAGACAGTACCAGAAGCTGTGCTAAAATCCCAAACCCACCACATCTTTTGGTTTCCCTCTGCCATCTAAATGGGTGAATTTGTCAAAAAGGAAATTAAGTTGGTTAAACAGGACTTTTCCCTCATGAACTTGTGCTATGATGAGTGACTTTCAAGTGTTTTTCCAATAACTCCTAAAATAACCTTCTCCAGAATTTTACCAGGCACTGAAGCAAGACCGATATGCCTGTAGTTGCGGGGTCATCCTTCTTACCCTTCTTGAAAACCAGGATAATGTTAGCCAGCTTCCAGTCGACTGGGACTTCTTCAGACCCCCAAGACTCTTGAAAATAATGCAAAGGTGGCCACAGTTATGCCAGCCAGCTCTTTCTCTACCCTGGGATGAATTCTCATGGATTTATGTGCATGAGTTGATCATGCCTCTATCACAGTCCGCCTGGCACACCCATCCCAGGGAAGGCAGATGCAGTTCCAATAATCTCTCTCTCTTTCCCTGCTAGTCCTCAGCCCTGGAGCGGAGGCGTGCCTCTCCCCGGGCACACCCCGCAGCCGTGCTGGGGTCCCGAGGTCCCGCCGCAGCTCCTGCCTCAAGAGCCCCGTTTTCGCACAGTTAATTCGCTCGGAAAAGACTTCTGAGATCCCGACTTTCCCGCCGCGGCCGCTCGCGCTCCCCGCGCCGCCGGGCCCCCTCAGGCGCTGCCCGGGCCCTGCGCCCCCCGGGGGCTGCCCCGGTTCGGGACCCCGCGGGCCGTGAGCCGCTCCCCTCGGCGAGGCAGAGGGCAGTGGTTGTCCCGGATGAGTGTGGGGAGCTAAGGGAAGCGGGGGAAGAGCAAGGAATGAGGGAGGAGGCTGCGCCTCTCCCCCCGCAGCAGCAGCAGCATCCCTGCGGAGCGCCTCAGGCGCGGCTCCCGCAGCCCCGCCGTGACGGAGGCGGTGACCGCCGGGGCTCGGCAGAGCAGCACAAAGTGCTTTGGGAAATGACCCAATACCATTTTAAAACCGTAAAGAAAGAAGAAAGATGCAGCCAGCGCAGGGAAGGGTTGTCAGGATGTTCAGCGAGCATGGGAGAGGCTAGAATACCTTGGTTTGTTTCAGCTACAAAGTTGAAGATAGGGGACAGGATAAATTCTTCCCCATGAGTGTGTTGAGGCCCAGGCACAGGCTGACCAGGGAAGCTGTGGATGCTCCATCCCTGTAAGTGTTCAAGGACAGGCTGGACCTCTGAGCCACCTCTTTTAGTATAAGGTGTCTGTGCTCACGGCAGAGACTTGGGTCTTTAAGCTCTCTTCCAACCCAAAGCATTCTACGATTGTGTGAAAAGGTGTCTACAGTAGCCAGCTATTTGTTAGAGGACACTTTTCCCTTGGTGAAGGATGGCACAAGAACATGTGTATAAACTGGAAAGCAGGGTGTAGGCAGGTGGTGGTCAGTCTCTTCTGCCTCTTCTTTGTCTCCAAGTGACAGGCCCAAGGGAAATGGCCTCAGGTTTTGCCAGGGTGAGCTTAGATTGGATATTAAGTGAGACTCCTTCACCAAAAGGGTTGTCAAACATTGGAACAGGCTGCCCAGGGAAGTGGTGGGGTCGCCATCCCCAGAGGTATTTAAAAGACATGTAGCTGTGGCACTAAGGGACGTGTTTTAGTAGTGGGTTTGGCAGTGCTGCGTTATCAGTTGGAATCGATGATTCTGGAGATTTTTTCTAACCTAAATGATTCTCTGATTGTATAGTCAAAGTTGTTTTAATCTGGAGAGTAGAAGGAAGGTTTAAAACCTCTTTGGAGTAACCTTCCAGTGAGAATGCTAGAAGTCTAAGCATAAAACCTGGTAATTTTTACCCAAAAAAACCCCTGCATTCTATAAGTGCCTCCTGTCAAAAAATGAGAGCTGCGAATGTAGACAATCTTGTTTAAAATCTTCAGTGTACTGAGTCTGAGGAATGCCTTTGTGGTGCTGAGCGTTATTTGTCTGAGTCCTCTGCTGTATACACACAAACAGTGTTTTTGCATAATTTATATAACTGATGTTTAATTTCAACAGTTCTGAGAAAAAGCTCAAACAAATGAATTATATGCATGAACTGTTGACCATAAATTTATCTAAAAGAAACCTTGGCATTGCTTTTGTTTAAGAATGCACCTGACCTTTTTCGTTCCTTTGTACAATGCAAGTATGACTGTCAGTAGGAGTTTAACAAGACCCAGACAGTAGGAAGATTGCCAAAGTCTCTTTACACTGTATGTATTTACTCTAGCCTCAGATTCCCCTTTTTTGTGAGACACTAACTGTTGAAAAATATCTGCCTTCCAGATAAATTTGGAAGGCTTGTGTGGGGAGGAGAGGGAGGGAATTTGGAAGTCCAGGTACATGAAGTGGTTCACACCCTGCTTTTAATCTGTGACCCCGAACTGGAAGAGCTTTGCTTGAGCTGTGTTTTCTGGGAATACTGTCTATGTAATCTATATTCATGTTAGCACTTACATGTCAAGACTTTGCAAATATTTCTTTAAGCTTTTCTATATTTCTCCAGAGCTTACCTGCTTCTGGTCTGATCACACTGACTTAAAAATTAAGGCAACAGATCAGTATGCTTTGAAGCACAGATTCAGAGACATGCATTATTTACTTTAGAAACCCTCAGAGAGAATAAAGTGGCATAGCTGAGGGTTAGAAAAGTATTCTCCTGTAAATCAGAGGAGACACAGATGGGATGTTCCTAGAAATTCCTATCTAGTGGATTCCTCTTTCCTCACGTCAGCCACTGGGCTCATGTGGTGTGCTGGAAATAATCCCATTTGCATCTCCAATGAGAGTCATTTTCAGAAGTCATTTGGACATATGTTCTTTGGGGGAGTATAGTGCCCTATGGTCTGCTGTACTTGCAAAGAGGAATTCAATTTATTTTTCATCTTTCAACCATAAATGATTTGGTTCTGGCATATCTGAGTCACCATTTTCTTTGTTACGCAGTTTGCTCTTTGCACAGGGCCCTCTGCTCTCCAATTCCAAGGGATACCTCCCATATAAAACCAGATGAGTGTCAGCAGCCCTTTCATGGGAATGTCCACCAAGGCCCCTGACAGAGGAATATGCTTCCCACTCAGATCTGCTGTAGTACTAACTTGCTAACACTGTGGACATGCTGCAGATTGCATGCACTTATAGAAGCCTTTGAATCCAGGGGCTCGTTTGTGTCCTCATTACAGCAGTGTTTGGCTACACAGTGGTATTTATTGCTCTCTTAGATACAAACCACTTTGCTGCAGCAGCTCTCTCCCAAACACACAGCACAAGTTTTATTAGTTTGGGTTTTAAATATAATGCGTACCAGAGAAAATCAACCTAATCTGAAAAAGGGAAGCCTATGGAAGAAGCTTTTCAAAGACACTCTTCTGGAATTGTATGTGGAATTCAAAAGATGGAGTTTCACAGCAAAATCCTCTGGCCCGACATTTCTGTAGCTAGCTTTCTGCAAATCCACCAAGTCCTACAGTCCTATGGCAGTTTGGAGGATCTTTACCTGGTAAGTCATTCCTAGGAAATTCCGCCTTTCTCACTGCATCACAGAATCAGCTAGGCTGGAAAATACCTTTGAGATCACTGAGTCCAACCTACTACCAGTCATAACCTTGTCAACCAGACCATGGCATTCAGTGCCACATCCAGACTTTCCTTAAACACCTCCAGGGACAGTGACTCCACCCCTTCCCTGGGCAGCCCATTCCGGTGTCTAATCACTCCTTCTGTGAAGGAATTCTTCCCAGTGCCCAACCTCCTTCACTAGCAGTGGCATAGACCTGCAGGAAATGTGACTGTTACCTGTAACTAAAACTGTTGTTTAAGCTGGGGTGCAAGTAGTGCTGCTGTATTCATCACTTGTATTTGTCTTGTATTTGTTTCCCAGCACAGTTATGAACCAGTGTGAGGCTGGCTCCCAACAATGTTAGAATATGTTAAATGAAATTATTGTCCAATGTTTTAAGAAACAGCATTTTGAAGGGAAAATTTTATTGTACCCTTAAGGCAGTGTTCAGGTGATCCTCTTCAGTTTCTAAAGCTCACTGCTGTAGGCAGCTTTGTATTTCAGGGTTTTTTCCTTTATTTAAGACTTTGGTGGTAAATACACTTTTTCAACTGAGTCTCAACCTAATGTCAATCTTTTACATAACCTTGCAAAAAGCCAGGTCAAAAACCCTGCCTGTCCTTGACCTCCAGTTTGCTGTGGATCTCCAAGAAGTGAGGTAATTCAATTTCTAGGCCAGATGAGATTAGATTAATATATGAACTGGTCCAGATGCATGAATTATCTGTCCTTGCATTAAATACACTAGGAGTTTGGGACATTTGTTTTTGGTAGGTGACATTGAACTTATTTTCCTGCAATATTCTTTTAGCAAAGTACCAAACTAATAAGACTTCAATTTTCTGTGAATTGTTCATTTGACAGCACTAGAGTAATCTCTATTTTTAATTAAAATCTCCCTCTTCTTTATTACATGCAATAAGCAGCGATATGTATAATACACATTTTTTTCTTCTGTATCTTGCCAAGTCTGTTTTACATAATTCCTTATGTCATATTTCATAACAAGGCTTAAGTGCACTGTCATTTGCTGTTCAACTTTTGGTGAAACACTTCTGTCGCTTGAGAAACTGGCACTACAACGCTATTAATTAAAAGCATATTCTATGCATTTCCATTCTTTTCCTGCAACACTAAAAAAAAATGAAAATCATGGGAATGGGACACAATGTGGGTTTTTTGGTGTTTTTAGATGACTTGGAGCAAAGTTTTACTCCAGACATGCATTTTCGATAAAGAAATTGCTCTGTGTAGCAATACCCTGCCTCTCTGTGTTTCTTCAGCAGGGGAAAAATTCACTTTAGAGTATGGGTTACATGCAGCTCATGGCAAACTCTTGCAAAAACTGTTTGTCTGTTGGTGTTTAGTCATGAGTTAAGCCTTGCACTGAGAACTGTCTTGCTGGCACAGTAAATTTTATGAGTGTTGCTCTGTTCTGCTTTACAAAGAAAGATTTCCAGTCTCCACACAGGAGAAATACAGCAACGGAAAATACAGAGTAGTGAAAAGGTGACTTATTTTCCATTTAAACCAACTCAAAATTCACATCTTCAGGAGCTGCATTTTTCTGTCTGTTGCTTGCAACACTAAAAAAATAATAATTTTGTCTACTGCAGTAGATAAAAAAAATATAAGACTGTTACCATCATCCGCTAAGAAGTTGCAAAATCTGAATTTGTTCTTATGGATCAGATGTCTAAAGCAATGAGCACAGATGTCTTTGCAAGGTATTTCCTAACAAGGAAAATAGCCAAGGGACAGAAGGTTATATGTAGGCAATCCAAGTAATGAAGTATTCTTAGGTATAGTGACAATAATTCAGCCAAAAAAAGAAAAAATAAAAAACTTGCACAAAAAGCAGTTTCTTTAGCTGAGACAAATTAAATTTAAAATACTCTGCTCACGTAACGTTCTGGCCGAGTTAGTTGCATGAAAAAGAGAATGCCAAAACTAAGTCATAGATTGCATATATCACTTGGAAAAACTAGACTAAAAAAATGCCAATTTTGTAATATCCCTAAAGTGATTTATAAACTTAAGATAATCTGTGGCAAAATAGTGGTCTGCAGTTTTGATATCTTCAAAAGGTAAGATTCAAAAATTACTTAAACATGGTCATCCCTTTTAGTTCAATTGTTAAAACTGTGGCATTTAGAGTAGGAAAGTTTGATTTTTTTGCTTGCTGATAAAACTGTAAGGCAAACTAAAATCATATTTTTTTTTTCTTTATATTCTGAGTTTCTGTGTTTATTTAGACTAAGAAATGAAATGGTTGGTTTAGACCTAATCAGGCATGCATGATGACGATGAACAGGAATGGCAAATCTTGTTTCAGGAGGACAGCATGCCAGAGAATTTTTTTGCACAGAATATGCAAAAAAAAGCCAAATTATATGCAAACAGGAGTCAATTGTTCTATAAGCTAAAGAAGGTGCTGTAGTGCTGTCCTATTCACAAAATATCAGATCATTACGATACAAGGAAAATATTTTGTGTATCTGGTATGACATTTTGAGAAGAGATTGATGAAAGATTGAAGGAAAACAAACAGGAGACAACTGAACTCTTAACAGCGAATCCCCAGAATCTGCCATGTGTTTCATGGAGTATGGATTTTACTACTTTGGGGTCTTTTTGTAAAATGTAAGAACTAGGTCAAAATACAACTTTAATACACGCCACATTTTTGTCATTGGTTTTGGGGAGTATGGGGAGCAGGGAGTTGGTTGCTTGGGGGTTTATTCGGAATGGTCTTTTTAAATTGAGAAAAGTAGAGCATATCTCTACTGCAGTGCAATTACCCCCACGTAACTTTCTCTGCTCTTGGTTCAGCTGACAGACTGCTGGCATATGGCACTTCGATTTTAAGATGAAAATGTTCTGTATTCCACGTGAATGTGGTTTGATGTCCTGGAAACAGGGAGTAATTTGACTGAACCATTCTGAAGAATAAAATTATGGTTGACAGGTGAGAAGGTAAATGTGAAGAGAGACTGATCATTTAAAAAATCAGTTAAATAATTAAATGCTAAGATTGAAATTGAATCAGAAGTGAATATAAATATTTAGTAGGTATCTCTTGATTCCCCATGACTATTAAGAATATTTTCTTACAGCCAGCCTCCCCTGCCCTATTCTTATGTTCTATCTCTTTAGCCATCTCTATGCCAAATCCACAGCCTGGTGCTAGGGTGATTAAGGAAGCAACGGAATAAAAGGTCCTTACTTCATTCTTTTGCTGTGCTGGTTTTTAGTACCGGTACCCAGTTTTCACTTATAAAACTCTGTTCCCAATGCATGGCTTAGCTGTGGAATAGAGCTGGGCAGACAGACTTGTCAGGAACTCTTTTTATGTGTACAGTCATTCAAATGCAAACATCTTCTGGGTCTGGCCCCAGCCTGCAGCCTAGATAATGGAATAAGTGATTTTTGCTTCTAAGAGACACACTTGTTTTCCAGTTGCAAACCTTTTTTTACAGTGAAAAGATCTATTGACCAAGTAAAAAGTCACTGAAAACTGTGACATTTTATAAAAGGCCTATAGATAATGGTCTATGCTATTTGGAAGTGTTCATTTTAATCACAGCCAAACTATTTTTACTGCAGAAATATTGCATCTGCCATTAAAATGTGGGGTTAATTTGAGAATTTTGCAAGTTGCACTGACCTAACCTGTCTCTCAAATACATAACTGGGTGTGCTACGGGTGGTTTCCTATACATGACACTTCTAAAGTTACTCTTTCTATCACCAAGGCATGGTTATGCAAATGTAATTTTTTTTTTTTTTTACTGTAGCATTAGGCAGTGTCAGGTGAAGCTGTGCAAGGTCTCTAGGTGAAACAATTCTAGTATGTATTTTTTTCTTTATAAGTGCTCTTTATTGTCAGTGTTGCAGGAGTTTTTTTGTTTTCTATGCTCCAAGTTTTATTCAGTCATGTGTTCAAGTGAGGTTGCTCCTCAGTCTACAGAACTGAAAAAGCAGTTGAAAAAGAGGTACCATGGCTGGGTTCTTGGCAGCAGTAAATACCTGGTTATCTCAGAGAAAATTGGAGAGGAAACTTTAAGGAGTCACTGCCAGTTCCTAGAGCTGGGCCTAGCTGAGCTCTGCTTTTACTTTCACGTACATTGATATAACTTTGGGTTGGCTCTAGCATGTGCAACAGAGAACATTCTCCAAAAACCATCTGGTAGTTTCAGACAGTCTGAGCAAACCATACTAAGCCTTTCTTTGCCCCCAGGGTTGTGGCATAGCAATGGTATATTGCAAGAATTTTCCAGAGGCAGCTTCAGGAAAATCTTGTTAGAGAAGGTGGTCTTGATGCCACAAAGTGGCACAAAACTGCTTGAGACAAAGTCCTCCTTGTGTTTTCACAGCATAGACCACTCTTTGCATTGTGGACACAGCACACAGTCTGTGTCAAGTTTGCAATTCTGTTTCTTCAGTGCAGGGTTTCAAGCTTGCAAAACATTTCTGGATGCTGTCAGCTGAAATTTGGATCCTGTAATGCCTTTGGCCAGGGCTTGTATACACAGGGAAGATGTTTTTGGAACTCAAAACACATGCGTGGAGCTCCACCAAGATGAATCAGCAGCTCAGGAAACTTAGTCTTAGTACCTCTTTCTGGAGCCAATTTTTTTCTTTTTCTGATCTTATTTCTTTTTAACAAGTACTGGCTTAGTACTGAACTTTTTCCGAAAACCAAATTCTTGCCCTGACAAAGATTTGACCATTTCTGAACAAATTTATGGGATGGTCAGAAGAGCAGTGTTGCCATGGTTATGTTCTGACCAAAATGCAGTACTGAATCCATAGTACAAAATGTACATAACATATTACAGCACCTTAAGGAAGTGGTGTGAATGCCCTCTACAGTGTATAAGAGAGAGAAGGAACAGTATAGGAGAAATGTGCAATCATTGTACCCTTAGCAAGCTCATAGAAATCAATTTTTATCTGGCTTACTAATAGATATTGAACTATACATAATCTTGTTAAGTATATTTGGTGTTTAGTATAAGCATGGTGTGGATGTGCTTAATTGCCCCACCAGAAGGTAATTTTCTGTGTATTTCGGCTAAACTGTCTTGTGCTTTCACTAAAGGCAATGATGAGGGAAGGGAGTCTATGTGCATTAATTTCACACTTAACCACTACCTGGTTATTTTACTACTTCAGTGAGTTTGTTATCCCCTGAAGACGGAAATCTTTCTGACTGTTGGGGCAGTATGTTCCACAGTTACGCTTCCGCCTACGTACAAATCCAAAAATCCATTTCATATCCTCTTTAATATTGAATATTTGCAGGATATGAAATATTGTATTGCTCTTCTGATGCTATTTCACAGCAGGAAAACTATCCAAGTATATTTAGGTATGAAAAAAAAGTACAGCTTTCACACTTTGGTGTGATTAGCTGGATAAGAAGATGGCATGTTTCCAGGGCAGGGGGAAACCAACACCAAATATTTTTTGAAGCTTCATGCTTCAGCAGATTCTGCTATTCCGAGCTGATGAATGAATGGAAATAAGTTAATGGGAATGAATGAATACGAAAAGATTGGTATTTCTGTGGCTGCACTGCCCTTACCTTGCAACACAGTCGCAGGTGTTCTCTGAAACCTTTCATAAGCAGTTAGGCCTTATTTCAATTTTTCTATTTGCAGTGGTAGTAATTTCCAGGTGCCAGAGTCTTCTCCACTGGTTTCTGTTTCTAATGCTGTCTGTGTCACCTTAGTTGCTGTAGTAATGCATTGACAGAATAAGGTAACTGTAGTCTAGAACAAACAAGGTGTGTGATCTGTGGAACACTGCCCCCTTCCCCTGTCCCAGGGGGGAGTTTTAATCTCTGATCATCCCACACAATTTCAAGCTGAATGTCTTCCAACATCTGGATGGTTATTTCTTTGTCCTTATGACAACACAGAATCTTTTAGGTGTGAAAGGCTGTGTTATCAACCCAAATACTGATTTTTCGTCCTGCATCCACCCCTGAAAAATAAAAAGGTTTCCATGATAGCAAAGTAGATGTGAGAGAGAACAATTTCATAAAATAAAGGTTTCAGAGAGAAGGAGGAGTCCTGTTTTTCTCTCGTCTCCTCTCCTGCTTATGGAATTCTCTTGTTTACGGAATCCAATCAGTGAGAAAAAAACAATCCAAAGTAAGCAAAGATGATAGGATAGGACAAAAAATATTATTTCTAGATAGCAAATGCCTCAATGCCATTTTTCTTGCTTTCATTAAATATTTCCTGCCCAAGAAAGGAGAAATTAAAATCTGTTGAAATCAGCAGTTTTACTAAAAATGAACTGTTTTCCCCTCCTGTCCTGTGTCGCCTGATTTCACTGCCAAATGACACATGCCAGTGCATTCTAAAAGATCTGGACATAAAGAGAGATCACTGTTTTTCTACAGGAAATTCTTGCTAACTTTCATACAACACATTTTAAATGTGGAAATTAATAATCCCAACAATGCCAGTAGAATGTTTTCTTGCAAGACAAGAAACACAGCAGAGTGGGTGAGTATGCAACTAAACCCTCACTCAAGACTTAATGACCTTTAGAGCAAGTTGAGCCATATGTCCTTCTAGAATTCCAAGTGAGCACTGAGTGGTGTGACCTGAGCTGGCACCTGCCTTTATTTTCATTCAGGGAAGTGAGAAACCACTCAAAAGATAATTTACTCAAAAAATACACACAAGCGAATGAACTCTTCTACCCACCTCTGACTTTGGGTAGTCCAGCATGCTGAATTCAAAGGGAAACTTCTGCATCTTCTGCCAAAATTTAAGTAAAAAACCACTAAATTTTATGCTTCTAGCAAGACTTCCCAGATTACTATGGAATACCCATATTCTCTGGGCAAACACTCAGCTGAGCAGCTGAGGTTCTCACCAAGTGCTTTCCATGTCACTGCCTGTCATCTACCATTCTCTCCTTATCCCATCCTCTGAAAGTGAACTCTCTGAGGACAAAGCAGCTTTAACTAATCAGTACCAACAAGGTAAAAGCCGATTGACACGTGCTCAAGTTTTCAAGGTGGTCCATAGTGATTTACTTACAGGTGGCAAGTTCCAGAGAAAGGTAGCATGTAACTTCAGGATAAAATTAGTGCTAAGTTCTTCCAGGAATTTTCAATCAACCTACAGCTTACAGTTCCCTTTCCTATTCAAAATTCTTGGGAAGAATTACTTCATGTTACAGACACTTAAGTGATTCAATTGGTAGAACACATCCATTTTCTCCTGAACTAAAGCTGGCTAGCAAGATTTTTCACACCTGTTCTTGCCTCTTTCCTGTGATATTCTCACATTCTTGGTTTTCTTTCTGCGTATTCTCGCACTCATGCGTGTCTTAGAACCATCCAGAAAAATGACCAGTATTTTATGAGAATGCAAAATACAGCTGTGCTGGAAGAGAATGATTTATTAGCTCGCAGTCCATGATTAAAACACATGGCAAATAGCAGCGTTTGCTTCACCTGCACCTGTGTGTCTGTTGTGGGCCCTCACTGCCGCTCTCTAGGTTTAGTTTCAACTTGTAGTGTTGCATATGATTGAAAGTTCATTGTACCATGCCCTGTGTTTTGGGCTAATTGAAGATACTGCAGAATCTGCCTACACTTCTTCTACATTAGAAGTTTGCAATATCCCACAGCGAAAATTCCTTTGCTTGGTAATATCCTTCATAAAGTCCTTTGTAACGAAATTTTTATGAATTCTCTGATTTCGATTTAAAAAGCAATAAAAAATTCAAAAAACTTCCAGCTGTGCCAAAGGAAAAAATATGTATATTCTAATAAATGTTACATGAGTACTTGTATAGGTGAAAAGGAAAAGTACATGAAGAGGACAAAAATGTAGTTTTAATAAAGACTCCCTGCCATTCTGACTTAACTCGTTCTCTCAAAGCTATCAAAAAATAGCTTGTGATGCTAAAATAACTGAAAAACTCAGAGTGCATTCGGAAGCTTCTACTTTGGGCTATAAAATTTAGCACCCTGAGTAAAAATAGTTGAGCTCAACAAAATTAGTGTTTTTAGTGCCTAGAAACTCTTGAAACAGCAGGGAGAAAACAGACTCAGCTTCCTAAGGATTACCTTCCACTTTCTATTTCTTGCTTTCTAGGACACCAAATGCTCTGGTAACAGAGTCATTCAAGATATTCCTGGAAATAACTAAGTCCTGTTTGTGTCTTCAGTTTTTCTCCTATCATATTTACCACATGTATTTGTTCATTGATTTCTCTTTACAGTTGCTCAAAGAAAACAAAACATACCACACAAAAAGCAGTATCCGTTAAGGATTGGATGTGATTCTAATGTCATCCCTTAAGGATTGGATCTGATTCTAATCCAGGTGCTATGTGTTTAGGTAACCTGACAAATAGATCTCTTGATTTCAGTGACAAGACTCCAGGTATGAACTGAAAATATTTTCATGTTGTTTCATAGACGGTTAGGCAGATTATGTTGGGGTTTTTTTCTTTTTAACTTATAGCGTAGAAATGTAAGGCAAAGTGAATCCTAGAATGCACTGAATAGCATTATGTTCGCCCACAACAAATTGTGATTATAGTATAGACAGCACAGTTCTTTAACATTTTGGGGGGTTTTATTAGCAGTGAACTCAGTACAAAGTTGTTGAGGAGAAGTGCAGCTAGAACACAAACTGAATCTGAGGTCGAAAAGGGTCAGAGGATGCATCTCTCCTGCCACAGGTTATTTCGGCCCAAATGACATAAAACTGAGTGAAGCAATGATCCATAGCTTTTAGAACACACGTCTAATAACAGGCCGTGCTAAATCTCTGTAGGACCTTTTCCAAAGTCACCTTATCTAAAAGCTCTACCTTAAATCAGGCCTTCAGGTCCTAATAGAAGGCTTGAATCGACTTCCTTCTTCATGGGGCCTTTTCTTTGAGGGTACCTTATCCTCTATTGTCATAATCCTTAGCCCTTAATCTTGATTTAGGAAGTAATTTGGAATAGCTAAGTAGACCATGTGCTCTTCTGCTGAAGTTCAGTGTTTGTGTGAAACCGATTGGGATTTTCTCAGCTGTATAATTTATCTGGTAGAGTGCCTATAAAAATATTATCAGAGCAGGCTCGTATTAGTGCCCTCAGCCAAAACCTTTCCAAAGAAAATCTTATTAGCCTGCCTGCTAACTAAGGAGGGTAAGCCATGAAGTGGAATCTCTCTTTCCAAGGCATTTGCTGCCTAAGAGAAGTAAATTTGAGTTGCGGCTGCTGGCTCTTGTGCCCAGCCATGAGCAGAGGTGGACCTGCAGGGCATGCTGCCCACTCACAGATATACACTGCCACTCACTTGTTTTTCCCCCTTACCCTTTCTTGTAAAGCAGTTATGGATAGCAGTTCAAAGGAGAAATTTATTTTATCTAAGTTGAGTTAGGTGTGATTTAAGTTCTTTAAGGACTTGTGGGATGCTGTAAGGCTGGAGGGGATAGGCAGAATGAAGGCTGTTAGAATGCCTTCCATGGGGGTGTTGATACAGCAATCATAGCGGGACAGGATGCATCTAGCCAGGAAGTCAGGCACCATCAACACTGAAAAAGTGTTTTGTTTATGATGACAGAAGATTTCCTTTGGGTTTTCCTCACTGCAAGTAATTATATGAAAATGGAAATTACTGCGTGTTCAAGTGCCTTGCCAGTCTAGCTACATTAATTATAGGTTTGGTTTTTTTCTTTTCCTTGTCCGTGTTGCATTAAAGTGAACAAAACTTTGCTTATGTATGCACTTGATGTCATAAAAGGAAATAGGTAGTGGAACAGGACACTGAACACAGCATGTGGCTGTCCAAAGAATTAGTCACAGCATCTCACAAGCAAAGCTCCCTGACAGCAGCAGTAACTTTGGAAAGACTCTTCCCCCTCTCCCCGTAAGGTGTTAGTGCCGAGCATGACGTGATATGGGATGAAATATCTCTTTGGTCCTTTGGGCTGAGCAGTCACAGCTGTGTCCCCTCCCAAACTCTTGCTCACCCTCAGCCTACTCACTGGTGCAGCGAAGCTGTGCAAGAACTGTTCAGCAATAACTGAAACACTGGTGTGCTGTCAACGCTGGTTTGGCCACAAAAGCCAAACCCAGCACTCTACAAATTATCCTGAAGAAAATTAACTCCCTCCCAACCACACCCGGTATAGCAAGACAGCAGAAATTTCTGTGCTGTGTGGAAACTTGGTGGTGGTTTTCAGGTTTTACACCTGGTAAGTAAACCTGGGCACTTAAGGCTCCAGACATCTGTAGCTGCTCTTCAATAAGGATGAGAGACTGAGTAGCCAGTGTAGGCTTTTTATTGTTGCTTTTAGAGAAAGAAGAAGGACTATTTTCACACAGTCTCACAATTAATGCTTCCCCTTGATTGCCAGAACTACATTGCTGCAAACCATGGTCCTTTTCATCCTGGTTTGAAGACTGAAACAATCAATTCCACTGGAGTTGCAGCTTTTCTTTATTAAGTGTTGCAGAACTGTTTCCCCATGAGTATTCGCCAAAGGCATTTGCACACACTAATAAACTTTTTTTTTTTTATGAATTTCAACAATCTTACCCAGAGTATAGCTACTTTCTTACAGTCTTACAACTAAAAATTATGAAAAAAAGTGAAAACAAATTGAAACTTCAAGCAAAATTGGAAATAACAAAGGCATGGTTTCTCACACTGGGTTTTAGAGAGAAGTCAGAGACACCAGTGTTACAGTGGTCATGATCACACCACCTTCAGCTTCTAAAAAAGCTGCCCTCTTCTATTTAACACTATTCTCTATATTAAGGACCAGCTGTAAACCAGCTGTTAAAACATCTCTTTCCCTATTACAACAGCTGAAATTTATGAAAATGATTTCTTAATGCAGTTGCAATAAAATTGCTTCCACACCGTGTATGAATGGGTTAGTCTGAGGAAAATCTATGAGTATTGCTGACAGTTCAGAATTATGCAGCTTCTGCCTTTACTTCTGATGCTGAAATACATTTCTGTTTGGTATAAACAAGCAACATTCTGCCTTTGGCAGCTTCCATCTTGCTTGGGCATTTCTCATGTCCTAAAATGAAGGTGTGTTAGCAACTCAACCTCAAAGGGAGAATAATCTGTTTTGCAAACTACTGGAACTTGAATAATGGGAAATTGCCTGTGTAGTGAAGAATTGTGCAACCTGGACAGTCCCTGTTCAAAGCAGTGTGTAGGTTACCTGCACAGCAAGTCAGTGGCCAAGACAAAGTACTTTCTATTCTGTGGTGATTCAACAATGACTAGCTTTCTTTCTCCTGACTGCCCAAAGAAAATGGAAAAATGGAACCTATGACTTCAGCAGCTCCCAGAGAGATGTTTACATGTTTGGGAAATCTTCATTTTGTTACCAAGTGCAGCATAGTCTTGTAAATCACTTCCAGGTGACGATGAACTTTTTTCTCCCTTTTTTCTGCTACCCGGCATCCATTTTCAATCAATCTCGGTGAATTTATAAATGTATTGCAATGTGATTTCGTCAGAGGTGCCTCTCATATGTTCCACTGTGGAGATGCTGCTACTTCCCAAAGTTCGTGGTTCACTTTTGAGGACACGAATAGAATCTCTCTTAGGATGTGCAGAAGCCAGGCTCAGAGTTGTTGTGAATGTAGACAAAATACAGCCAGAGACTTCTGGCAGGAGTGCAGAGGCATTAAGAGGGTACAGATAGAGTAGATTTGCCAGGTTTCTGTGAGACCTGTCTTTCCAAGAAGAGGTGCTTTGGTCCAGTGACTTAGTCTGGGCTTGTAGCAAGTGTCTTTTTCATGTCCACAAGCTGTCACTGCAAAATAAGGCCCCCAGTTAATACACAGTTCATTAAGCTCTGAGGAAGACTGGCATAAATATTAAACTGTACTGCCTTCATCAATCCTAAAACTAAAAGTATATTATTTCTATGTTAGAATTGTTAAAATGATAAAAATTTGTTGTTCTCTACAGTTGTTTTTGTTTTAAAGTTGACTTTGAAAGAGACACAACAGCGTATCAATATTAGTCCTATTGCAATACCGGGGACCCCTTAGTCACTGTCGTGTGGTACTAGATTCTTTAACAGTAAAGACTGATAGTTAAATTATTATATTATTATATAATATTAAATTATCCTTTTAGAAATTTTAAGGGTTTTTAGGATTCATAATGTCATTTTCTTTAGTCAATGGAAAAATAATTAGTGACTAGGTGGCTCATAATCAGAAACAATTTGCAACACTTTGTTGTTTCCAAAAAGTAAATAAGCCATATTGAATAATGTGACAGTGAAATTTCTCTCTTGTCAAGTCAGTTTTTATAAAACAAAATAAGACATTACAGGCAATTTAATATGGACCTTCAACAAGGTACTGTTTCATTTAGAATGTGAAAAAATGTTTAAAATATTTAAATAGTCAGATTAAATTAATATTTTGACATTAGTTATAACTAAGAATCTGGAAATAAAACAATAGATCTGTCACAGTATGTAAAAAAATATTATTGTACTTAGATTAAAAATGTACATTTGTGTTCCTGCAGTAAAAGAAACATCATCTTGATGGTTCTGTGATGAAGGTTGATCTTGATGTGTGTCTAAAATCCTTCAAAATCTTTTGCATGAAGTCTGGAAATGGATGGTTGTACTACATCGTTGTCTTAAGAGTGTTCTGGTACACATTTATTGATATCATTTTATATATTGATATCCTTTCAGTACACTTTCCTTTTCTCCTCAGTTTTTTTAGTGCCTGTCCCTCCCCTCACCACCACTACCTCCCTTACCAGATTCCTGTCGGCTTCTGTGGGGCTGTGTACGCAACCCAGGAAAAGATACACTGAGGATTTGAATAAAGTCCTTCAAGTCCTTCCTTGAGTGAGTTTAAATGACAAGGCTGCTTCATCAGGTATTTCACCATATTTACTGAAAACTGCCTCACTGGACACCTTGATGCCAATTAACCAGCAGTGTTGGGGTGCTCTAATGGGTGCTCAGGAGCTGGAATTAGCACCTAGCTTTGCAAAGGAGCCAGCAGTTGCTTACTGGTGGGAATCCCTCCTGCTTTGAAGCCTTCCGCTTATGCATAATTGAATCCCTATTAAAAAATAAATCCATTTTTTAAAATTTTAAAATAAGAAGGATGACTGTGCATCTTGAGTGGAGATACAAAGTTTGACTCTTTACCTCAGTTTGACCTGGTCCTGCTGATGTCTTCCATGGCGTTGGTATTAACTGGTAGAACTGAAAAATAAGAATTTGTCCCTCTGTCAAAACAGTTTTGAGGCCCAACAACAAAACACCATGGCCACAAGATGGCCTTCAAAACTGCCAGAGAAACTAGTAAGCTTGTTCAGAGTGCTACCAGCTGTATGCAAATATTGTTTTTACCATTCTAAACATTGATGTGGTTATGTTTACCTCAGAGAATCAAAGTGACAAGGTCACTTTTTGTTTCTTCTTCCTTTTTCTGTTTTCTTTTTTTTTTCTGGAAGAGTGACCCTTTTCATGATGAGTAGTACTAAGTCCTGGTACAAATATTTCTTGGAAAGACTCTTTGGGCCATCGAGTGCTGTTTATCTGGAAGAAATCCATCTGAGCTGGGCCCACAGAAATAAAAAATGAAGATGTCCTGATAAAGATCTGATGCATTTCTCTTACATTTGGAAACTGTCTCTTCAGTAACTCCAAAAGATAAGTAGTCAGTCAGTCTGGGTCATTACACTGCCAGGTGCCAATCTCCCCTCGTATTCCATGCCAGCTCTGTGCCACCTTCTGCCATTTTCTTCAGCTCTGATTTGCACTGCCTCATCACTGAAGTGCCCATCCCTCTTCCTCAGGTCAGGTGGGGAAGGAGAGACATCAGCCACATCACTTCAAAATTCAGCTCTTCTCTTCCAAGGGTTTTAATACTGTTGAGTTAATTGATATTAGCATGTTATAAATAATTCCTTAGTTCAAAGGCTTTGTTTACAAAACTGACTCAAGCTTTCTTCAGCACAGTTCTTGTGAGTTTTGCTGTCTGGCTTTAACACTTCAGAGCTGACAAAATAATCTCAATAGCAAAACTGACCTCAAAAATCATAGAGGAAAACCCCCTCTTATTTTTAAAGTACTTAGTTTCACAGTGTATTTACACTGGGAAAAAGAACCCTCCCAGTTAACTTTTTTTTTTTACTCAAGCAAGACTAGATTTAAACTGTGAAAAGGATTGCATTTTGAAATTTTCTAGTAGTTCAGCTACGTGAAATATATCTTTCCACTTCCGTGCAGATACCATTTACGTAGAACAGGTAGTCCACAGACTTAAAAAATACAAAATGCTAGGAATTTCAAGGTATTACAGCATCAAGTTAACCTAGAGAATCACAAAAGGAGCTAATTCATTTGGATGGCTCCATTCTAGGCACACACCATAAGAGCATAACCAGCATTAATCCATCCTTTTCAGCATTTATCAATGTTGGCATGTGAGTAATAAGGAATACATGACCAGGTATTAGCATGCTAGAACATGTGATGTGATGTGAACTCCCCTTATATGTGAATTTCTCTGAAATTACTTGGGTGAGCTACTTGTGAAAACACAATATGAATTCTTCCGCTACAGTAACTCGCAGCGTAGAATATGTATGCTCTAACTGCTGAGATGATTCTAATGCAAGGAATGGGAATCACATATTTGTGCAGAAGCTGACAGCGGTAGATATAAGGCAAAATATTGTATCCAGGGAGGTAACTTCGCACTGCTCAGTATGTTTTTTATATAAAGACAAGTGATGCTGTAAAAATAGAGAAGGATAGGGGAGGCCTAAAGAAAACATGGTTATAAGATGCGATGTTCTTGGAAAATACTGTATTTTTTTACCTCAGCCTGCTTAAAAATAGAGATTAGAAGAAATGCTGTGTTTATTTCACTACAGTTGTTAATAGTACTGCTTTGGAAGCCAATAGAATACTTACGCAGAGATAATTTTTTTCAAAAGACTTATTATAAATTATATGTAATTTTCAATGGGCTGCAGTACTGAAGTTGATCAAAAAGTTTTCTAATGATGTGCTAGAGTAATACTCTGTGGTGTAAGGATTCCCCGTCAGCACACTCAGGTGCTTTGGATCTTATTGTAGGAAGGATTTTCTTTGTCTTTGACATGGTTATTGGCAAGGTATTCTTTGTCCCTTGCAGATAATGGAGAATGCCTTTTATGGGGAAAAGGGTAAATAGGCCTTGAGAAGAAGTCTTGGTTTAAGAAGTATTACCATTTCATGGTTTCATTTTAGTGCCAGGTTTTTAATTTCAGATGATAACCACACAGGCAACTTGCTTCTGAAGAAGCAACATAATGCTTGTGTCAGTGAGGACCCAGCACCCTGATTAATGGATATCTGTGATAACATGAGTAGTACTACCAAAAATACAACATGTGTAAACTCTGTGAATCCTGTTTAGGCTTCAGTTTATCCATGTTAATACTCTAGTCCACCATTTTGTTCTGAATTGCATAATAGTATCCTTCTCTACCCTATTGGCAATGTTCAGGAAACATTCATTGGTAGACCTACAGGAAGCCCCAAAAGATTGTGGAATATGGACAATAGCCTAAGTAATAAGGGGACTTACTCTTTTAGATAAAGTGTTTTATGAAAACAAGGTTCTGGATCAGTAGCCCAGGTTTTTTCTCTCAGACAATCATGCTTGAGCTCATACATAGCTGCTCCAGCAACCCAGCAGTGTACAGCTGTCTTTTACCTAACGGTGATGAGTTCTCCAGCCTCACTCCTCTCCCTGTTCTGAGGCAAACTTGTTCTAATGCTCTAAATCTTCAGCCGTGTAGTTGTTGATGTGGCATCCACCAACAGCTGCATGAGAGTAGTAACACTGTCTTTTCCATTAATGGCCTAGTAAAACATAAATGATATATGAATGCTGTCCTCACATGAAGTGCTGTGTTAATGACTGTTTATAGAATTAACTAACTGCATATTATTAGTTTAGAGAGAGCCAATAAATAAGGAATGGTGCAATCACTTTGAGTTTACCGCATTCCACCACATCAAACATTTGGTTTGTTCCAAGTCTTGTAACCCTAATTTTGGAACAAACCATAGTCTAGACTCCAGCTGTCATAAAACCTCTATAGTCACTTCCTCTACACTTAAGTAGAGTTATCTCGTGTGCACCAAAACTTGGACTCTGGGATGACATGATTCTAAGGAACCAAAAGTATTGGTGTTGATGCAAGCAAGGAAACCAGCAAAGGCTGGTCTCTCTAGAATTCCTTCCTGGATTCTCTGCAAGACTGTCACTATGACTAGCATAAATCAAGGTATCAATTTCTGGCTTTCAATTTTGCTCCTTAAATTGACAGTCATGACAAATGCTCATCTTCCACTCCTGGTTAGTATTTTCACTTACCAATGCAGTTTTGAGACTCTTGCACAAAATTTACAGGAAGTTCCCAAATGAGGAGAGTTTTTAGGGCATGAACTGAGTGAATTAACCTTAAGAAAAGTATGCTGGAAATCTTTGTTATGTTGGGCTAGCATTGTCACTTCGTGGCTGTCACTTCTTTAATCATCACACAAAACTCCTCTGGCTGTGATGTCCTAGTTCAAACAAGGCAGAGGCATCACTTCCATGAGTACTAAATGTTAGTATGCTTCTTTACTTGCTTCAGGAGTTTCACATCTAGCAGTACTGATCCTTATCAAGTTTCTTTTGATTAGCTTAGTCAGTTTTTTTTAGGATTGTCAAAAGATCAAAATGCTGAGAGGTAATACTTTCTAATGAGGTGAATGTGGTCATAGCTTTCACGCCTCTTGTGACAGGAAGAAGCCATAAAATGAGTCATTACTGTGACTGAGCAGTGCCACAGAGCACGTAGCACTCTGGGAGATACCTACATCATCATTACCCTTTTCTTAGACTGTAACTGATTATTAATGTAAAAAGTTGTTTTAAAAAGTCTGGGTACTTGGTGATACAATCCAATGCAGAAATTGTCATTAATTTATTCCTTCTATAAAGTGCTATAGCACCACGGTATTTGTTAGAAATGTACCATGCGTGTTCATAGGACAGACAATGAAGAGAGATGCCTGCAATTCCTAGCAAAACTGTCCTGATAACTCTGCAGTTGATGCCAGTGTTATTGGAAAAAGTTGTGGAACCAGAACAGCAACTGCTTTTTTTTTATCTTAGGACAGAATCTGAGTTTCTCTGAAATATTTAAGAAACAGTAACAGGGCTAATATAATGTCAGCTATTGAATTCTAAGTAATGAAACCTCATTTTGAAGTTTAGAATTATAGTTGCTGTTAAAAAACTTAGCCTGCAAGAGTAAACGAACAGGTAAACAAACAGAAAACAATGTGCCAATGCCACGGGATAAGCACAGAAAGATCAGACACCTGTGTGTTATCTTTCAGTGTAAAGTTTTATAACAGAAGCACTTCCTATGGGCTGGTTTTGGTTTTGGGGAAGTCATTGTCCTCCAGTGATTTCAGAAGGGAGAAGAATTAAGTCAACACTAAGCGCTTGGGGAATTGTTTTGTTAATGGATATGTTTAGCCATTTTGATTTCCATTTATGGCTCTGCGGGATTCTGCCTCATAATGAAATTTGTGTTTGGTTTTCATTCATCATCCAAGACACAAAATCTTCAGATTTTCCATGTAAACATTGATGAAAATAATAAAAGGCTAAAAATAAGGAGGATAGGCAATTAAGACTACAACAGAGAAAGTGGGGAGACATTTTTCAGTCAGGAACCGAGTAAATGTGGATTGTTTACTCCAAAATAGCAGCTTGATGTTCTATAATTATATTTATGAATCTTTCTTTTATTATAGTGTGATGATTAGCTCTTTGGTTAGTGAAAGCGAAGAGGAGTTTATTGACTTCATCATAACAAGGGTAATATATAATAACACAGAATCTGGCAAACAACATTCAGCATATGACTTAAAATTTCTTCAGACTCCTGAAGGTAAAATCAAACATTTGCTTTTCAATATACCTTGCCCTAAGTTAATTATTTGTCACTATGTGAACCAGCAGTAATATCTTTTTATTATTTAATTAATCATAGAAATACTTTTTTTTTCAGCTGAAACCAGTAAAAATGAAGATAGATCTAGAGAAATTAATGATCTCCCCTTCTTGTAACTACAAACAAAAACCAATGTAATTTTGGCATTTTGCTGATCCAAATCTAGAAGACATTCATTGTGTGAAAATTTGTAAACACTAAGATGTTTTTCAGGGCTTAATCCTGACCATCATCATGAGCTCTGATATGTATTTAGCCTTTCTCTTTGGAAATTTAGCTGGTGGAGCTGGCCAAAATGTTTTAGCAAAGTAATCTGGAAGATGAGAGTCACAAGCCTTAAGCATCTGCCAACACTGGAATAAAAATGGAGAGATCTCTCCTGATCATGCAGATAAGTTTTCAGATTTGTATCTTCTTTTTTCCTGTACACAGGATATCTTCCCAGTTTGAAAATCCATGTCTTTGTTTTAAAATGCTGCACTCGTACATGTGGCTGTTTACATGTAGGGCAGGACTGGAGAGGGTCTCAGAGCCAGTGATTGCAGTCTTGATGTTTTCATTCAACTACTGTGAATAAAGTGGAATGAATGATTCCTAAACGGACCAAACCTCCACCACCCTGCCCACTTAATTATTATAAATCTTCATAAATTCATATTCTTAAGTTGTTTGTGGTAATTTGTACCTATTTGCTCTTGTTATAGCTATGAACTCTACTTTAAACAGCTGTAGTTTTACTCTTTTTTTCATGCCATTTAATCCCTTTGATAAACTTCTAGATGGCAATCACACCCATTTTAGTCTTTATTTTATCAAGTTGAACAGGTAAAATTTTGTTTCACCATGTAATATAGTGAAGACTTATCCTGTAATTCTAAAAATCTTTCAGTCTATTCTTATTATTCTTAAACAAGTACAATCCACACTCTACTTGTTCAATATTAGGGGAAGTTTCCAACACTATCAGCAGGTATTGGTCATTCCTACTGTGATTCCTATTGCATACAGGTTTTAATCCCTCTCTGACTTTAATTAATTAGATTATTCTTATTATTCCTGGGGTGCATGAGTCCACATTTTCTTATGCTTAGCTTGGTCCCATTTCTGTCGTATCTGTTGTTGATATACCAAATTTTATAGGTCACTGTCCTGCATATTTGCTGACTATACTCCCCACTTTAACTCCTTGAGCTCCATAGTTTACTTGGTGTAAATATTATAAAAATGTGCCTCATAACTAACCGTTTAGGGAGTCCTGTTTTTCCCTTCAACAGCAACAGTAGTTACCTGCCATTTAGCCAAACTTCCCTTCTCATAACACATTTATATCTGAAATCCAGGACAACAAGCAGTATACTGGGTGACACAATATTGAACACTTAAGTAGAATCTAGAAAGAATAAATCTATTTAATTTCCTTTGCTTTTGAGTACCATCTGTCTTATGAAAGATACCCACTTCATCTGGTGCCATTCGTATTTGTGAGGTCTTTGTTTCATTCTATCACATTTTCCAGTGTTCTAAAATATTCTCTCAAATGAGTCCTGAATCTCACATACTGCTGAGGTCAGTCTAGTAAGACTGTAAGTGTCTGTTGGAGCAATTGCTTTTCCATTTCAATATGCAGGAGTAATAGTCTAGGTTTGGAAATTTATTTTTGGTATATGTCTGGTACAAAACTCTGAAACGCTTAATCATGCTGTTTTAAAAAAAGCCACCTTTTATGGCATTGCCATCATGCTGAGAAAAAATATGCAGCAGCTCTGGAAAAAAAATGTAGGGGTTTTTGTTACCTTTGTCATTTTTCATGTCAAATATTCAGTCTGTTGCTACTTCCTATATTGTTCTATATGGAGACACAATGCTGCTTGTTGATGCTTTAAATTTTTCTATATCTGATTAGTCAAACTATTGCTCACAGAATGTGCATTTATCCTGTGAGGAGACATAAGCAGCCATTTCCAAAATCTCATGCAATTTAGAAAGGTAGACCTCAGTAGTTTATCTGTCCTTCTTATCTCAAACTTTAGCATTGTTATATAAAGCGTTGGTTTTGACACAGGTTTTGATGAAAATAGTCCAAGCAAGAGATGTATTAAATTAAGGAATAAAAGGTTCATTAACTAACTGACAATACAGTAGAAAAATATGTAAGCAAACTGAAAACTCAATCAAAGTTCTGTTTATTTACTTTTTGTGGATAGGGAGTTCTTGAAGCCACCATGCTTTTTTTTTTCTTTTCCTTTTTTTTTCCTGAACACAAAATCTATCACCTGTAAGAGGCATTTTATTCATTAGGACTGGCATTTAGGCTACATTTTGTGGAAAATGCTTATATCTGTAACATAAAAGAATTTTTTTTCAAAAAGAAATAATTGAAAATTATATTCTATTTCAGTGGAGCCTGTTGATCCCTGCTTGTTGGGGTTGTTGTGCCAAGAAACACATGAGTTCTTAAAGCCATAAAATGCAGGCCAAAAAGCTTGGTGTTTGAGTGGGTTTGGATGTGTATTTTTCTTTTGTTAAACAGTTGTTTCCTATAAGTAAATGCTGTTCTATCCCCTGTTTTGGAAGTTTAGCTTTGCTGGAGAATATGTGAAATGGTTCTGATGTGGGTCAGGACCAGCTGTATTAGTTCAACAATAAACATTGTCTTGCCACTTTCGGATGGTGTTATGCAGACTTTTGGTGAGTCATCTTTCATGTATAATGGAGGGAAGAGTAATTCTTTCCAGTGTGAAAAGTGAAATTTTGTGGTTTGAATAGTGCAATTCATGAGAATTTAGCTCTTGTTTCATGGAAATCAGTAGAATCCAGAGCAGGAATACAGAGGAGTTCTTAGTGTAGCTAGCTCTGTGTGGAAATATTTAGGACAGCTATGGATGAGTCAGTGATTGATGGAGGATTAGTGGTCATGAGCTGTAGCAACTTAAATCCCCTTGCAGATGATCCTATTTGGATTTTGAATATGCTTTAATTTATGCTCATTAGCTTCACATAGCTAATTGAGTCTTTCCTGAACATTTCCGCATAAGCAAGTTCAGATGTTCTTTCAAAAGATCATGAGAAAATTTCTTCTAGAAGACCCTGAGAAATTTTTTATAGTCCTTGACGTGTCTGACACTATTATGCTCCAGTCACCCAGTGCCTGTGTTACCAGTCCTAATGACCAGGGCAATATAAGGCTATTTCAAATAGCAACTCTGCCAATAGCAAACAGCTTGTGTCACTCTCTATACATTCGTAAAAGCCTTTGTTTTTAATGTTTCATCTTATTTTTGCTGTTGCTTTGCAGTACTAATCAAGTAGATGCATTGCCAAGTATTATGAATTGTATATCAGCTTTGGCATATGTTTTTGGGGGAGAAAAGACGATTTTGGTAGTATCATTGAAAGGGCAATAGGTTCTAAACTTGCTGCCCACTGATTCTGAATGTCAGTCATACATCAGAGGTCAGACAAAGGTAGAGGCAAAATGAGTCAAACAGAAGAAAGCAGATTCAGTGTAGACATACCTTGAAATCAACACTGACGCTGTTATTTGCAGAATACTTCAGGTCTTCTTACTCAGATGCAACCCAGTATGGGCCTAGGTACCCACTGAAATAGCATTTTGCGTATTCTGAGCCTTCTTTGAAAGCTCTGCACAGAGAAATGGGACCGGAGTAGTTCACAGATGTAAAACACATCCGTAAGGCTCTCTATGGCAGATACAGGGATGGCAACACGAGCAAATACAGGCATGACCTCTTTTGCTCTTACTTGAAGTGGCTGTCAGAGCTTGGCTTTGGCCAGCAGCTTTGGCCAGAAGCTGTCTGCTGCCAAGTGGTGCTGCTGTCAGATGGTCTTCAGTCACATACAGCATTCTGTTGATGCAATCATAGGGCTTTTGTATCGGAGCTTGTTGCTTCAGTGCTTGTTGAAGTTAATATGATTGTTCTGTGATATTACCTTACCATACTGGCTCTGCAAACAGCCCCAACGTGCTGGGAAATGGGGATAACAAGATCACCACTTAAACAGGTTTTTGATATGGAATTGTTCCAGCACGAGGCAGACTTGTGATCATATAAAGGTGGTATCAAGGTTGTTGTCTAAATCAAGTTGCTACACAACTTAGGTATTTTTTTAATATTTGTTAACTAAGGGGAGAAGGTTCTCTGTATCTCTTTTGTCAATGACTTAGTGGCACAGTCTTTTTATTATTACTGTATGATGCAGAGAGATTTATAAATTCCACCACTGATGATTTGCACCAAATTCTTGTTTGAAATGGTGTAGTAAGTTGTAGTTTGGCTTGTTAGTCAGCTCCAGGCTGGAAGTACTGAGTGTGTGGTTCCTCCTCTTCCTGTACTTCTTGGGAATGCCAAGGGTCCTTTCCCTGCCTCCAATTTTGTTGAAAATATTCAGTTTAATTTTCTGTAGAAGTGTTGTCTTTAACATCATGCAAACTGGCTTTGATCAAGAAATAAAGCAGCTACCAATTAGTCAAGTATTGGAGAGAGGGCAACTTCACTTTTAGTTTTTTTAAATTTTATTTTTTAATGCATCTAAGTTTAAGTCACCCGTTCTGGCAATAGCTGTTCAGAAGGAATGGCTGGCAAGATGGTAAACATTTTAGAATTTGTTTGTATAAATGTGAAATGATGTTCTGCAACTCTAAAATAAAAGCCAAGTTCAAGACTTCAAAGCACAGGATTTTACTGGGAAAATATGCGAGCTATTCCTGTGGGCTTCCTGCAGAGCTGAAATCATAATGGGCTAAACGGATATAAGATTTAATACTGCAGTTTCATAAATTTAATTGACTTTTCTAAATAGCAAATATAACTGTCCCTTGTTCCCAGCAGACGACAACATAAATAGAAGGAAAACCCAGTATTCCCCAAGGGATTGAACATGAGAATTAACATGGCAGAAAGAAAAAAAGCAAGAAGACTTGTATGTTATCTTTTTTCATGAGTACTTCCAGTATCTATCAGATAGGCAATTTTCAGCAGTCAGAAATAAAGACTAAGGGATGCATAATTAAGACTTGGTAAAAGAACAGAATGTTGTTCAGTAAAGGTGGTTGTGTTTAAGAGAATGAAGTTCATCAGCAATGCTGTAATAATTCCTGTTAATGTATCCAACGGGATGCTGAACTGTAGAGACACAGTCAAAAGTCAACAAAATCTCACAGTACCTTGCAATGAGTTTTTAGAGAAGAGTTGCCAAAATAAAGACCAGATTAACCAAAAACAATAAAGACTTCTGAAACAAATATGAAATAAAATGGTTAATGTGAAATGTTAAAAACCTGGAATTGTAAGCTGCTAGGTTAATGTAAGGATTTCATAAATGTTCTGATGAGAAAGTGGCATGTCCCACCTGCTCTGTAAACACGCAGAAGGAGCTTAACTCTGAATTTAAAATGCACAAGGGAGATGGATTTAGACAAAGACAAATGTCAGCAATGTTGAGACAGAAAAAGAAGTTAATAGTTGCATCTCAGACATTCTGCAAAGCCTTTGTTGCAGTGAGACTGAGAAAAATTATCTACAATCAGAGAGAAAGGTGGCTACAAATGGGCTGAGAGTGACAAAGTGAAGACAGTGAGAAATGCGTGAAGATTGAATACGTACAGTATACAGGCAAAGAGAAAGGGGGAAGATTCCTTGATTCCACCAGAATTATGATCCTGGGAACGGGAAATGTAAGATGGGCAGTAAAAGTTATTAGAAAAAGCAGTACTAAAATGTGTTGCTAAAATTCTTAAAGATTGTGAAGAGAACAGGTGGTTACTAAATTCAGTGGCAAAGATCTTGCTAAAGTCATTAGGACTAGGTCAGACTTTGGGGACAGAAAAGGAATGGAACAGCAGGCAAAAATGGCACGGATGCCAGTAAGAGAAATACCAAGATACAAGTGGGATGGTATCAAGTGTGTAAAAGGTGAAATCACTATTAGCAGCTCATGCCTTCTATGTCTGAAGGCAGCACATTCCGTTTGCTCAAACCATGTTATAGTAAGATTTTTGTCCAGTCAAGATATCTTTTAACATCTTCTTGTGAGCTTTCACGATCTTAAATATGGATCATTTTTCTAAAAAATTTCAAGTAATGTTGATGTTTTTCTGTGAAGCTGCTATATATATATATATCTCTAAACTAAACTATCTGTCTAAACTATATATAAAACTATATATCTATCTAAACTATATATAAAACTAAAGATCTATGCAGAATTATTCTGCTTGTTCCTATGAAAAATGTGCATATTCCAAATAGAAAGCTGTTATTACTATTATCAGTTGGATATTTTAAAACCACATTATTATTTCATAGTCAAGAAAATATTTTAGTGATTAACTGTGGTTGTCTTTGCTAGGAAACACCTCATTCGTTCTGTCAGATACTCCCTTTCTAGCAGCAGAAAGGACTGCAAACCCTTTCACATCCCAAATGGGCATATGGCTGGCTTGTGAGTTTTCCAGTAACTCCTTAGAGAACTCAGCTTCTTGCTTCAGACTTTCTCATTTGGCGTAATGGGTTGTCTGCAATGTGGTAACTACATTGTATTTGTTTTTTTGAATCAACAGTTTTCCAAAAGTTCTTGAAACCACCTTCTAATTGTTCAGTTACTGCAGGGGATGCATTCTCCAAGAAACAAAACAGAAGGCTTGTAGAGGGGAAAAAAAAATTAAATATTTGGGGAGATTTGGGTTGTTTCTGTGTCTCAGATTTATGCAGCATGCACATTGCAGTATTTTGTCTAAACTGATATTGTTCACTTACATTGTAATTCTCAGTTATATGAATCGATGCTGGGAGTTCTTCAGGATGGTATTGTTATTTTACCCCTTGTGTTCCATCTGTGCCAGCAGCAAGTTTTACTCATGTAAGGGTTCTGCACATAATTTTTTTTTTCTTTAAAGGTCTCAGAATATGGTATAGTATTATCCAGTCTCCTATGTCATCACTCTCTTTTTCTTCTAAGACCTGTACTTGTACATTTTCAAGCCACAGAAATGTGCTCCTAACTAATCTAATGACCTGGAGTCCTAAATATGGACAAAGTTAAAGAGGAAAATGTGTATATTTGTGAATTTCCTTTCTAAATGACATGTAATTAATTTTTATTCCTATTTTTAAACTTCCAGGTTTGGAACTAAGTGGTAGGCTTTTCTGGATGTTGAAAATCTTGAGGGATTAAATATAAATTTAAATATAAAGCTGCTTTACCCCCAAAAAAATCTCTGTTCCTCCTAAGCCACAAAATCCACATCCCTGCATAAAATGTAAAAATAGATTTTATATCTATTTCTTCACTGGGCTGGGCATTGGACCACAGGAGCAGGTATTTATATTCACCAGAATGAACCTGATGCTCCATCCCCTGCATGGCATAACAACACGAAGGGGTTATTGTGTCCATCTGTAGTGAAAAGAGTGTGCTGGTTACCATTTGCCTAAATTGGATCTAGCCCAGTAAGTGAAGGTCTGCAGAATTTCATCACTGTGGTGATGATAAGCATAAATAATTGACAAAGAGATTACTGTGTGATTTCTTATGTTCAACTACGATCAGCAGATTTAAGCACGTGCTGATAACCATTGCAAATATGTTTAAAAGCAGGAGAATTTAGCTTTTTTTCCTCCAATACTCTTGTGTAATAGAGAGGTCATTGAAGACTGATGCAATTGCAGCCTCTATCACTGTTTTGTGCAGACAGCAAATGATGATGGTCAAGTGATGGTCAGTGGGAGGATGGGACACCTTTGCAGGACATGTGTTGGGTGGGATTAGGCACAGTGGCTGACTTTCATCCATAAGAACATCCTGTGCAGAGAGGACACTCACCAATTCATCAGCTGACTGCATTTTTAAACATGTTCTGAATCTCAGAAGACTGTTTTGTGAACCTCTTGTTTCAAACCATTACAAATTTGCCAAAACCAGCAAATACTTGCCTGAGGCCTTAGGATTTATGCCTGTGGGATTAAGCACAGGTTTTGTAGTCCAGCAGTTCCTAAGCAGTGCCACAAAATGTTACAGAGGCTCTGTTGGCAAGGTGCTTGCAGCTGGTAAAATATTGTCTTCCTTTTACCGTGAGAGTATACGGAGTACAGCAACCACATCCTGACAGCAATCTCTCCTGATTGCCCTGCAGACTCCTGATTCCCTGTATCATGGTTGTTCCTCTGGGGAGCCATTCCATGGTGAGTCAGCAGCTGCAGTGAAAGCAGCTGGATTTTGTGTTTCAGATGCAAGAGGCTTTGCAGTGGTTCTCAACAGGAACATATAGAGAGAGGCTCCTAAAGTATCATTATTTATTGGGACTTCAATTATTTAGTACTTTTTTACGGAAAAAGTTATGTTAGATTTTAAAAAATTACAGCTTCCTTTATACTGGCTGGTCAGTCAGATGGAGTGGTGGTTTTCTAATGAGTCAATCAATGAACAGAAAATCTCTGAAACCCTTTAAGGTAGTTCTTGCTCAAAGGCCAAAGCAAATTCTCCTTCTTTGAGGAGCAACTTTGTCAAAAAAATGTCGCTTGTAGATATATATAAAAAATGTTACTACTGTATCTGCCATGGGTAGACAAGGTGAGCTTCAGCTTTCTTGTTTACCTACCTCTAAAATGAATGGTGCAGTTATATAAACCTCATCTGTAGAATACGATCAAAACCTGTCTGAAAAGAATATTTTCTAAAAGGAAAAATTGCCTCACTGTAACACTTCATGTCAAAAAATACTGACAAATATTCCTTACAAAGCAGCCAAAGGCAGGGAAACAAATTTTAAAAAAAGTTTGCATATTACTCATAGAGTTTTAAAAAGGCTATGTAAGCATGGGTCATTTAAAATTATACTTAAATATAGGAGTTTGTAAGAACAACACATCTAATCATAATCTTTCTACAGAAGGATAGTATATGTAATAACTAAAAAAAAAACTCTCCAGAAAAATGTGGAGGGAGAAGTCAGAATTAGAAAAGATGAATTATGGAAACGTGGAGAAACTAAAACAATTCACCCATCTCAGTGCATTTGGCCACCACAGTGGCTGAGCAATACTATCTATTGATGCTTTTTCACCACGGCGGTACCTGAAGTTCTATCTCCTGCTAATGCCTAAGGTAAATTCTGTGTACCTACGGATACTCATGCAACCTGTCCATGCCTGCATGACATCCATGTCTCAAATTGAGGGATTCCTCAATTTGATGCTGTGTACAAATAGAGCTGCAGGACATTTTGGTTTTGCCTGACAAATTTTGTAAATTTCTAAACAAATTTTGTAAAGCGAAGCACAATTTTTTATCCAAGCAAGGGAAGTTATCTGGAATCAACGTTTTATAGGCATCAGCCAAAGTGAGGACAATTTTCCTTCTCTGTGATTGCCTTAGAAGATGAAGTGTTCTCAAGCCAGCTGCAGTGTACTAGGCCAGAGTCTTTGGATTAAAAAAATGTGTGCTGTGACCCGGGCAGAGTCATCATGCAGCTGATACGGAATAACAAGTCATTCCTAGGAACAGCTGCTATACCAAGCCAGGGTTCTAACCCTTCCTATGTCAGTGAGCCTTGTTAGGTCCTATTTAATTTAAAGTGAACTTATTGTCTTAAAAAATGCAACACTTCTTCTGCATAGCAGTTTCCTGTGCAGACCGCTTTGCCGTTCCCAGAGGTTTGGTCACCAGTAAAGCTCTTGTCTCCAAAACTGTCCTCTCAGACCTACTCCCAGCAGAGCGATCAGTTTAGTCCCACCACTTTTGTATGTCTGTGTATAATTTAAACAGCGTGTTTCACACTTTTGTGGTAGTGGTAGCATAATGTTTGCCAAGGTGAGCAGTCAGCTCTCCAGGAGTTCCCAACACATGGCCGCAGTACATGCCACGCTAAATGAGGTCCTGGTAATGATACAAAGTGACGTGCAGCAAGGGACAGTCAGGCAGGCATGGCTGGTGCAGGGCAGAGCTCTTCCAGACACAGTTTGAAGTTGTAGTTTCATAGGATCCTTTGTCTACTGCAGGTACAGCCAGTTCCTTTTATCTGCCCAGTCACATGCCTGTTACTAAATTATTGCCATCTGTTATTTGGAAACTCCCTTCAGAAGCACAAAAGAGCCAACTACAGGGATATCTGGCTTAAAAGAATTCTACTTTACCTTGTAAAGTGGTTTTTCTCTCATAACATACCAGTCTTGCATCACAACATAAATGGTACAATAACAGTAGTGGGAATTGTTCAGGAAGGTGTTAATTTTCAAACTTCTAAATCAAATGGCTGTCTTAATTCCAGTTTTCTCCAAAACAGTTCCATGACTGCTGCAAAGCATTCAGGGATGTTTTTTGTTGGTTTTGTTTTTTGGTTTTTTGTTGGTTTTTTTTTTTGTTTGGTTTGGTTTGGGTTTTTTGTGGTGTGTTTTGTGCATGTGTGAAAATACAGGAAAAAAGGAAAATTAAGTTCATGTCTTATGTCATTTGTTCTTCAGGGGGTTGGTAAGCAGCGGCTCCTGTAAATGGTGTCTTTTATTCATGTCAGCTTCAGCAACTGAAACAATCAGGTAGTTCGGAATATCTTGGCCGGGTAGCATTGACTTGTGTTTACTGTCAAGCTTGACAAGAAAAATCTTGTATTATATCCTGTGGGCTTTTTATTAATTATTTTTAAAATGCAAATAATACAGGTTTGGGATCAAGTGATCGGCTGTTTGGAATTACTCACAGTGCTCCCTGAGTAGCTTGCTGCTCTATCAAAACAGTGAAACATTGCATCCATACCCATCTGTGACTCTCACTGTATACGGGGGAGGTAGCTGAGGCATTTACCTAGTATAAACCTCTTCTGAGGATGCTGCATCTTGTCTCTGCACGTGAATGACCCCACTTTCCAGAAAAACCAAACTGATGTATTGTAGGAAAGAGTGATTTCTTTATCTCTCACTAAGCAACTTCTTAAGGGTGTCAAACTTTCCTTCCCTTGCAATGTTCTGCATAGTGGTAGTTGACATCAGTAGCTGTTATTTATAATTTTTAGTAAACATTTAGAGTATGTTAGAATAGGTTTCTAGCCTTTTATGTAGGTGCTGTATGAGATACAGTATAAATTGCCTTAATATTTTTTTCCATCTTCTACCTCTTTACTGTGATTTTTGCAAAAGATATTTTATTAACTATGGAGATGCTTCAGCTTTGAGAAGTGACTGGAATCAGATGATCCATAGATGACAAGCCATTTTGACTTCCTATGTGTGAGGATAGGAGGGTTTTTTTCCATTAATACAGTATTTAGTATTTTCTACTGAGTAAATGTCTTCTAACTCTAACTCGGTCACTTTTTAGTTAATTTTTAATTCCTATTCCCTTCCTGTGAGTTTTCATCCAAAATCTTTCTTCCTGTGACTCTCATCAAGTGTGACCTCATCAAGGTGTTGGAATTTCAAAATTTATCCATTCCTTTTTCCTAATCAATTCTTCCCCAACCCCCCCCCAAAAAAATTTCTCAGTAAGGTGGAGTCCCTTTTACTGAAGTAACTTTGCTCGTCCCAGTTCTGTCTTGACCCATTTCTGTATTTTCTGAGATATCTCCACGGCTTTTGCAACCTGGGCAAATGTTATTTAGAAAAGCTAAATGAAGGTGTTTTGAAATAACTGTTACTAAAACAGTGAAGTTTGTTGCAGAAAACATACAAAGCTGGAGATGCAATCAAGCTCTTCTTCCCTCCCACTCCCCCCCCATTCATGCACTGCTCAATGGAAACACATTCTGGCAAAGAGAAGAAGCTGTGGCTAAACACCATTAGTGGATGAGTCACTCAGAGAGAACTGGAAAGAAAGAAAGAAAAAAAACCCACAAGCCTCTGCTGCTTGATAAGAACAAAACTAGGTCCAGATGGTTTGTGTAAATCTTCCCATACTTTCCTGAAGAAGAGTGCACAGAAACATCAAGGGCCGTGCTTGCGTTTTCTGTAGTTCACGTTTTCGTGGTGCAACAGGGACTTTCAAGCACGTGGAAACCCTCTTCATTAGGCTTTGCACAGATTAAGATCAATCAGGCCGTGCTGAGCACCATGTTGCTTGTGGAGGTGTTGATAACAGTTTAATAAGGATTCTAACAAAAATTATTTGGAATAGCGGTTCAATGGCTAATATGAATAACTGAAAATATGAGAGTGAAAGAACTTCATTTCAGTGCCACGTCATTGCAGAGACCAGTGCAACCCACAGCTCCAGTTGCAGAGGATCCCTATTGAATCCTTGGCCAGATTCCAGGACAGATGGAGTCTCTGGAGTAATGACAATGAAGCAAATCCTAATAAGCATGTGCAGACTTAGTGTTTGAAATGTTTCTGTGTTCAGCAGGCTTTGGTGGGTTTCCACAAGAAAAATGAAATACGTTGGGCTGTGTCCTGTCAAATTTCCACACTTTGTTCCTTAGTTTGGAGATGTGAAAGGCTTTCAAAGAATAAGCATTACTCCTCTCTTTTGCTTTGTTTTCAGAAGTGACAGCAGTGTTTTGTCCAAGATTGTTCCTTATTATGCTTCCATACTAGTGTGAGAGAGAGAGATCGGTCTTCGACGATTTCAACTTAAAAAACTAGATCTGTACAAACTTCCAAAAGTGGAACTGTGTGGTGGCACACCTGGTGCAAATGTGATCAAGATGATGTTACCAGTATGGTCTGAGGTGTGTGTATGTGTGTGAGCCTGTGTTCGGGGCAGTACCAGTACTTCTGCATCAGCATCATAAGCGCATTGCGCTTTCCACTCCTACACCATCAGGAAAATATACTTGAAATAAGGAGTTAAGAGTGTTCAAGAAACTGCACAATGCTATATGGATAATTCTAATTTATGTAGATTAGAGCCTTTGAGAGTGTTGGCTAATGATTAAAACTCTGTCAAACAAGACCCTTCAAGTTTAACTTGCAGCTCTGCACAGCCATTGGCTGCTATGGCCAGGCATCACTCACCATCTATTAATCAATCCATTGAAATTCAGTGCAAAGGTGATCCAGGCTGGAATATATTTTCAAAGAACAATCATGTTAGGAAGCACAGTTTTTTGCAGAAGCCATTGTGTGGAAACAAGTGTAAATCACCTTTGAAGTAGCTTAAGCCAACAGGTTTGGGCCTGAAGTTCTTGGCTGAAACATTTCTTGCAGATTGGTATGAAAAAGTGATTAGGTGTGGGCCAATATGAAGCAAAACTGCTGGCAGCTGCTCTTTGAATTATCCTACTTTGACTGCAAGGTGAAAACTGATATTGTAAGTCACTCTTATAGCTCATCAGAAAAAATAAGAATAAGCACTACTAACTAAGGGAAGGAGTGGATGTGAGCAGAGCTGCCCGACCTTTGCCAAGGAAGCCCCACAAAACTTCTGTGCGTTCACATCACATTGTGGAGAGTTGCAGGCACTAACCTTTGGCCACAGCTTTCTCCTCACCACTCCCTGTGGGAGCTGCCCCCTCTTCAGCTCTGCAAGGGAAGCAGGCAGAGCTGTGACCTGGGTGACACTGGATGAGGGTTTGCAGTGAGCCCCCTGCTCACTTCCGCAGTTTGTCCTGGCACAGGTGGGAGGAGTGCAGTTACTTCCCGAGAGCAAAGATCAGCCTGCAAATGATCTCCAGTGGTCAGCATGGCTGTCTTCAGTTTGGCAAAGGGCAGCACGCTAATGATGTGCATTGCTGGAACAGTCCTGGTAGATTTTTCTTTGCCTTTAGTCAGGCCTTTTTTCAAAATGCAAAGCAAATGCCACACAGACAGTCTGAAACAGGAGAAAAATAGCTCCAGACAGCCCTTAGAAACTAAAGTATCAGTGTGAGGAGCACCACAGATGGAAATGTGTTTTGAATTGGCCTTTAAACCTGACTTTAGCTGAGGACATGGGGAGTTTTTTGTTGTTTTGTTTTAATTTGATGAAAGAGAAAATCTTAGATTCAAAAGAGGCTTTTGTTTTTAAAAAGCTTGCTTTTTCTGTGAGGAGATCTGGAGGGAAAAAGAATTTGAAAGACTGTCAAGTAAATGAAATATACATGTCTGATGTTCATTGAGTTCATTTTGCATGTTTATGGTGTTGATGTTTGTAGATTGGAGATGCTTGAAAAAGCTGGTATTTATGCACAAAGGGTTTTTTTACAACAAAAGTGACCCTCTACTGTAACACAGCTGCATGGAAGAAAAGTTTCTTTAGTTTAAATTAGCTTCATTTCCAGATTAGTTTAGTTTGTGCTTGTTTGAAAAAATTCTACTGTGCTCTCTTGATTGCTTCCTTGGAGTTACCACACCATTACTATGCTTCTTGGAGAGCAGTTTGTCAAAAGGAAGACAAGAGGAGAAATGGGCTCAACTTTTAAACTTCAAAAGGCCAACCAAGCCCCAGAATTTGTGAATTCTTTCCTGGTAGCTCAAAGGATAAAATGGGTGCTATGGAAGTGTTGTGAGCATCCACAATCAATGATTTGATCTCAGGATGAAATCAAAACCTTCTGATTTCTGTAGCCTTTTAGAGCACTGGTTTGGGTTCTTTTAGTGATGGTGGAATAATCATCAGAAAGTGATGGAAAGATGATCATTCAAAATATTTAAAGAATGAAAGAAAAAAAAGCTGGTTCAAGTACTGCTGAGAATAATCCAGCTGTGAATTTGGCTTCCTCCAGTAGTCCATCGATAACAATTAGTTCTCCGGTGAAGAGAGAGAGCCTTTTGCATCCGCTGGCTGTTTGTAACAGCTTCCAACAAGAAAGCATAAGATGCAGACATGCATTCTTTACATAACTCAAACATTGCTAAGAAATAACACAATGTCATTAAAGTCAGTGAAGATTGCAAAATACCACAAGCAGCAAAATCTTCTCTTGCTTAAAATTCCTTCTGCAGACTTCTGTTACAACACATTATAAATGGTAGGAGCACTACTTATGGGATGCAGAACATATTAGGTTATGAAATAAAAATTAAAAACTATGAGTGACTTAGAGTCATTTTGATTTTGTATAGAGTTAGACATGGAGCACCCACGAGATCTGTTCACATTGTGGATCGATGGTGCTTTACTTCCAGCTGACAGTCGGCACAGGGCTGACCTCACACAGCCTCTTCACATGTAAAATGCAAGTTTTTTAAAGCTAGGTCAGTCTGACTCTTGGCTGCTGTGCTCCTACTCTCATCCCGATTTCCAAGAAATCCCTCCTCTGAGATTTCTCACAAGCTGGTTGCATGTTGAACTAAGTCAAGAAAGACTCGCGCCTTGTCAGCAAGGATCTGGAGAGCTGAGAGGCAGCAGGACCATGCAACCATGATCAGGACAGCCAGTCAGATGGACACAGGTGCCTGCAGATTTGTGTCTTCTCCATGTGTCTGTGTCACTCAGTGTAGCTCTCTGATCCTATATCAGAATCCATCAGTTGTGATTAAAACAGAAATTTTCAAATTTCCTGAAGAACCTTAAACGTAGAAGGCTAGTGTCATTGCCTTCTCTTTTAGACTTTGGCAGGCCTCTCAACCTTTCTGCAAGTGTGGAATACAGACACTGCCAAGGGAGGACACAGAGTGAAGGGAAAGCAGATATAAAAATAAGTAAATAATACTAGAATGACAATCTTTAGACTAAATATGAAAATTGGTAAATACAATCTGTAGAAACGTCATATGCAAGTTCATCAAATCATAGGATGCAAAGTGGAATGGGTCAGGTTTCCAAACGTTACCACTATCTAAGTTTGTAAACAATGGTCAAAGAAGTTACAGCAACAAGAATTTTCTAAAGGACGATCAAAGTGGCTTAGCTTCGACAAAAATGAAAATTATGATGTTTTGATCTGAGGGAAAGTCTAATGGGAGTTTAGGAAAAAATAATTATTTCAAAGCAAGCATACGCTGTTCTTCTGAAAAAGATTCATAAATGACAGCTGCAGAAAGTATTGTATAAAAATGAGTCCAAATTTCCATTTATTTGGCATGCAAGAAAGGAAAAATAATGCAAATGTGATGGATATGTGATATCTGTGGAAAATCCTAGACCCTAAGAAAACATCTTAAAAGAGTTTTTGAACCTAGGAGGGGCTGGAAGCAGGTAGCAAGTAATTTAATCCAATTAAGAATAAAGATTGGTGCTGGTGATGATCAGTGATCTTTTCAGAACTATCTTATCAAAGCCATGCTTTGGCCATTCCTCCCTAAGCTAAAAGCAGCTGAAGTATTTTTGTGGTGAGCTCATTTCAGATAATGGACTATTAGGAATGTTGCATTTTTCCAAGGGGCTGGTCTTACACACCCACATGCGTTAGCATAGTTCATATTAGCATTATACACAAGTGCTGTGCAGGCAATGAACCAAGGGAAAATGAGATGTTTAAAACCTCTGTTCCCATTTTATTTGTTGTGGTACTTGTCTTTGGAATTCAGGCCTTCCTCCCCTCGGATAGTCCTATCTTTCTTTCTGAAAACATTTGGATATGCAGAAATCTTCTCATATTCTAGGTTGCAAATTGTCACCAAAAAAAATAAAATTGCGTAAGTAATAATATAAAATTACAGTAATAATCACAGAACATTAATTTTTTTACCAGGAAACTGCAACATAACATTTTAGAGTCTAAGTGGTCTATAACAGCCTTGAATGGAAAGAGGAGGCTAAAACAGTCATAGGTGTGCAAAGAAAGAAATCCGAGTACTTTGGCAAAACCAGTGACCAGTCTGGTCCCTCTGATCACAAAAGCTTATGAGAATGAAGCCAGAGATCCTTAGAAATTAAGCGAAGGAAAAGAAAAATTAAATCACAGCTGTCTATGGCCAACGTGAATCACATAAATACCTACAAGTACAAGAAGCATCCATAAGTTGATATATAAATAGATAAAATGATATGCATGAGTAGATATCCGGAGTGCAAAGATCGAATGGATGATTGGTTGTTTCTGTCCTACCTGGTTGTTTCTGTCCTACCTGGTGTGATTTCCACAGCTCTGAGTTATCCTCTGTAAGACGGTACATTGATATGCTTCTCCAGCACAGCCAGCTGGAATTTGGAAAAGAAAAACCAACAGTACAGATGTTGACATGCCAGATTTACAATTTTAAATACAAACCATCCAGCTTTTTTCATTATTCTTGTTTTATTCTGGGTTGCTCTATTTCTCTCTATTATAGTAAACAAGCAGCGTATATTTTTAAACAGCTATAAAAATAGATAAGTCTATTAGGTGGAGCAAAACAAGGCTAAATGGGAATTCTTGTTTAATACAGTCATGCATTGTAATTGTTATTTTCCACTAGGAGCTGTTCCACAAATGAGTTTAGGGGGCATAATCATTCCTAGTAATTCCTGTTAATTGTAGAAATCTACTTCACTTGAAAGGTTCTTCTGTAAAACATTAATGCTATGAGCAATAACACTATTTTACAAATGTAAAATTAGAACTATTTGGAATTATTTTGAGGGTATAGTTATATAGAATAGTTATGCTTAAGTCCTGTCAGTTTTGGATGACTTAACATGATCTTAAAATAGGAAATGTACCTACAGTTTCTAAAAGACAAAGCCAAGCAGGAGGGGACATGGGAGGGCATAAAAATATCACAAACTCAAGCATCAGTTTAGCAATATGTCAAGCTGATAAGGAAATACTACTGTACCAGACATGCAGCTCTTCTACAATATAAACATTTATCTGTCCATAGGGACTCAGTTTTTCTTTCTTTTACATCTAATCTACTGCTTCAGTGGAGCCCTAATTTATTAATAGAAAAGTATTTAAACGTTTTCACCAAGTAGCATTCACATGTAAAGGAGAATATCTGCCTTTTTAGAAGAGGAAATTATCACTTCTATCCATTCACTTTATTCTGAAATCCTATTAATCTTCTCCTAGGCTAAATTATTTTTTTCTAAAAAGCCAGTTTTTAGAGCGTATCACACTCCCCTGAGGCTGATGGAACTGACCCATTGGCCAGTGTGGATGATTAATTCCATCCTCATGTTTGAGTTTAACTTTCAGTCATTTTATGTAACCATTGGATAAAATTTGTTTTGAAAATTCTATTAGGGACTCCAGTTTCTTGTTACGTAAATTTGGAGACTATCAAGAATGCTTGTTTAATCATTAAAAAAATATCTTAGAATTATTGAGAAAAGCAATTTCTGTGTCACGTAGCAAAGCAGAAACACTGTTCAGAATTCATCTGCTTTCCTTTTAGAGATCAATATCTCTCATGATCTACTGTGGAAGCAATCATAGCTTACAGCAAATTATGTAGATAAACAGGTATTCTTTGGATTCTGAGGAGAACAAGCTCACTAAAGAAAAAAGGAAGCAATCACCAAACTATGCGTGTTTTTTCCTTTTTACTAGTGCATCCAAACGTACTTCACTTAGAACTTTTCTGGCAGGCCACCTAAGTTCTGTCCACACTTGTGGAAAGGAGATGTTTTACTCTGAAGAACAGGGAAACAAGGGCAAAAACATAATGTGCAGATGAAAGCTTTGGCATAAATTTTAAATGGGGAGTGCACAATAGTTGCCTATGAAATAAGAGTGTTTCAAGAGATTGAGAAGAAGGTGTGAATGTTAAACCTTAGGAGATAAGAGAAGGGACATCTCGAATGTAGTATCTCTAAGAATCACTGAGGGAGAAAAAGGGATGGAACTTGATCCCCTCCAGTCTCTACTGTTGCATACTCTGTTTCTGTGGGTACCATGATTAAAGTGGGACTCTGTTTCTTGTGGGGTCTTTTGTGTATTCCTTGCTTTTCCAAACTCTTTCCTTAAAACTTCATTTTAACCTAAAGAGCATGGTAAAAAAAGAAGTGTTGGAATAAGTAGGGACCTGATTAGAAGATCACGAGATTATTTAAAGCATTTCAGTATTAATGAGGGGAAAAAAGTGGAATTTGATGGAAAAGAAATTAATAAAACAAAAAAAAATTAAAGGAACCAACCTAAGAAAGGCCACAGCATTTGAACAGAAAGAGGAATGTCATCCAACGGAAAAAGGTTTCTAAAGCGAGAAACTGATTTCACAAGAGTAAATCCAAGTATGTTGTATTTTATCCCATCTGTTTATGTTGAAAGAAAAACTAAGTAGCACTCAGGTTCCTATCACTAGGATCTTCAGAGCTCCAAAATGACAGTAGCTAACCATTATGCCATTGCAGTGAGTCACCCTCTTCACTACATATCTATCTCTAACTACTTCAGAGTATTCAGATTTCTCTCTGAGTGAAGGAAAACCCATCAGAAATTTAATTAGTTTTTATCTTAAAATAGTAAAGGTTTGCAATATAGTTTGCAAAAATGTCAAGCTTTCAGTGTACAGTCTCTCTCTAATGTGTCTGTCCAACTGTATCTGCAGCTTCTAACAATTTTAAGCAGTGAGGCTCATTCAGATCAGACCCAAGACAGGTATCAGGAGCTCAAGGTGCTTTCCCTTTGAGGTCTGCAGTTCTGGGAGAGGATATTCTGCTGTGAATATTACACCCTTTCCTTTCTCTCGGGTATCAGATTATCTGCCTGCTGTGTGAGTCTTTGGCCTAAACGTTTGTCTGACAAAATTAATGGTACAACTTTCAGGTAAGGAGTCTGTTTAAAAGATGCAGGTGTGTAGTTCTGATAGCTTTAATCAATTCCTCTGGACGATACTCCAAAAAGCACGTTAGCCCAGTCACTGTGTGCTGCACTTTTACACACAAATGTAGATATACAATATTGTACTCTTTTAATTTTTTTTTCATCCCTTCATTTGGTACATAAATTACATTCTGTATTTAATGCAGGGGAATTTGAAAGAATTGGATTTTCTTTCATCGAATTTCATGGTGTTTGGCATGCCTGTATACCAAATTTACTCACTCTTCTCCACAAAGTCAATGTAAACGATTACTGCAACTGAGAAAATTAGACTTTTTACATATAACTGGGTTAAAAAATGACATCATGGAGCCCAACATCTTTAGCGCAAGTGGCAGGACAGGGCCCTCTTTAGAATGCCCACTGAAGACGGTGGAATTATAACTGAGGTGGATAGTTATAGTGAGTTAAAACCAACATGCTTGCTCTGCTTGTTGCAATAGAAAAGAAGCAGTTGAAAGAAGGATACCTGGGACTTTTAGTGGGTTGTTTAATGTTATGTTACTACAGAGAATCATTTGACATATTCACAAAAATAAAAATATTCATATTTTTCACCTTTCTACTGTTAAACTGTTGATGCTCTAAGCATTCTAGAAACACATGTAAAGATTGGTTACATATAAAGTACTGAAAGTAGACTCTTAGTGAATTAATTACTCTGCTGGATGTAGTAACTGGCAGTGTTCAAAATGGAAGTACTCACTTCCATTCTGTTCAGCTATATGTGCGTGGCATGCAGAAAGGGCTACTAATGACATTTTGCCATAGACAGATTTCAGTATGCTGAATTTAAATTTTTTATTTGCTTCACAAAATATTCTACTTAAAATTTCAGTAAAAAACATACTGAAGGATGATAAACTTTTCACAGACTTTAACTGATAGTCTTGGAAGTAAATTACAGCTATTGAAACATTTACAATATGGGACAACAAGAAACAGGGTTTGGAAGGAATTATATGCAGTTGTATATAAACAAAGCTTTGGCAATGTCAAATCAAGAGGAGAGATTAATTTGATGGTTTGTTATTATGTAGCTGCTCTGCAAGAATGCTTTATGCTTTTCTTGGAAGCAAGTGACACCACCTAGTACGGGACGTGGAAGTCAGAGTAGTTGCAGTTCTAATCTGATACAGAAGTTTTATTGCATGACGGAAACCTATTCTTCCCTGGTTTTTTTGTATCTTGAATATAGTGTTTAGCTGGCCAAATATACAGTTTCTGCAAGAGTACAACAGGAGGGCGATGTATCTTCACAAATGAAATGTAAAGGCAAACTCACACAAAAAGGCAGATGGCTACCACTTAACCCACTTTATTCCAGTGAGTGAAAATTAAGGAATCTTAAGCTTGTTTAATTTTTATAATTAAATAACTCCAAAGACATTCCTAGGCATGCAGATTTCTGGAGTGACAGAGGATCCCCTATAGCGTATGACTGTAGACTGATTAGTTGTAGAAGGAGAAGTAAACACTACCTAGGTTTGGAACTTCAGCCATCACTTTTTTATGTTTGCAGAAGCTGTCTGAGCAAAGATAAACAGTCCTCAAGGAAGAAAAAATTCTTTCTCTTAGGCCTTATAAGTTAAACCTCAAAAGGTGATAGCATGCCTAACATTTGCTTGCCAATCCATAATGCTGGATTATAGGCTTACATTATAAAATATCTGCCAGGGAAGACTGAAGAGTAATGTTATATCAAGTCTTTCCTCTGAAAATAACCTTGAGTGTTGAGAGGTTACACCTTAGTCTGTGAAAATGTAACTCTTGAGTTCTCTTTTCTAAAGATTTCAAAGATAGCACATTTTATGCAAAGACTGAGGGCTGATTTGTGCAGGTCTCACCACTTATGGACCTTCTTTGTTAACTTCTCAATTTCTGACTGTTTAAATGAATTTTAAGATACAAGTGGAGATGGGATTAATAGTCTATTTGAGGTGCTGAGGGGCATTAGCACAGGAGTTTGCCGTACATGACTTGTTTTTCATACATCTAAGCTAGCTATATGTGACCAAATTGCATGAATTACACTGTCTGCAGCTTGGACAGCTGCAGTGTTTAGTATTATTCAAATACAGAAATTTAATGTAAAAATCCTGTGTCTTGACGAGTTAATTTTCTTTTGCTTACTTACGACAAAATGTAAGGGCTTCATGCAGTCAGCTTTAGCAGCTTATGGATGACTATCTCTGTTTAAATAACCAGGACTTTTAATATCAACCCTGTTAAAATAGGCAAAGGTAGGACAGAGTGCCTCTAAGTGAAAAGTGGTATAAGATCTCTTTGAAGATTTTTTTTTTTTAATAGTAGTAATAAATTCACTAATTGGCCTATTTTATTGTGAACCTTGGGGAATTTTAGTTGTGGGTTTGGTTATTTTATCCATTCACTTACATTCATGAACTGGGTTTCGGTAGGAAGTTCAGCATATCGTTCACTGGTCTATAGTTACGATGAAATATGGATTTGTAACTCAGGCGCTTCCCCAAGTCTGAGTTACTGTCTCTCGTAAATAATGTGGTATTACCATTTTCTTACACACTTTCCACATCCTTGCTGATAGGATGAGCCACCCAAATCCCTCCTGGGAGTAACACTGATCCTTCCCATTTGTGGCACATGATATGCTTGAGATGATCCACAGCATCTTCAGCCTCCAGGTGTAAAGAACACTCAGTTAAATCCTGTCTTTCCCTCACCCGGAGGAACATCTGATGCATTGTATACATTGCTTACATTTGTGTGTGGTTGAAGGTGATAACCTGTGGCAGGTTTTCACTCTTCAGAACAAGTTTGAACAACCACTCAAATCTTTTAGCTTTCAGCTATTGTCCTTGGCATAAGGAAATTTAAAATCATTCCCGTTGGTTTAAATGAAGTATCTTTGATATGGAGGCGGAAATGCTTGACCTCAGGGCTGCATTTCCTATAGCCTGAGTAAAGCAGCTATGCAATAGTTACTGAGTCTGAGAGATGCCTGGTGTACTGTAGAACATTTGACACTGCCTGGTCCTCACACAGAAAAAATCCCTTTTTTGTGCTTCAGACCAGTAAAATATAGTGCTATGGTGTTTACGGAACTGTTCTGGGCCTCCATCCCCTTCTGAAATTCCATGTATCTGTATTGCATGAAATAGAATGAAAATTGCAGTTTGTCTTAAATTACGGAGAAGTTTCCCATGGTACTGTGCCTATCTCGCAGGGAGCTCTGTGCGCTGTGGGAGCCCTGACTGTGCTGGAAGGTGGGAATACGCTTTGGGGGCAGCCTGGAGTTGGACCTGTCACCTTCAGTAGAGGCAGGAGGTGGAGAGCAAGCAGCTGCTTTTGGAAGATGCAGCACAGCTGAAGCTGCCTCCAAATTCCGTGCTGGAAGTAGTAAGAGTCTTTCACACCACAAAGACTCTCAGATAGTCTTAACCATCTGTCGTGGTTGCTGTTTTACAGATGATATGCAGTACCTTGAGCCTCGAGGCTCAGGGAGCTTTAGCTAATGTCCAAAGAAGTCTTTCTGTGTCTTCTGGAACAGCTGTGCCTCGCATTGCTCCCAGTTGTGCACATCTTAATGTTGATGCTGGGTTCTGTAGCCCACCTTCTCAGAACTGTTTTGGAGTGTCATTTTCAAACACTATTCCTTTTATGTCTTTCATTATGGGAATGTTGATCTTCATACTTGCAAGTGGAAGCATAGAAATGTTATAAAATTCACTGAAAGTGAATTATTTTATTTTACATACTGATGTCATGTTAGGCACAAATCCTCATGAATTAATTCAGATTTTCCAACTTTACTTAAGGTCTTATAGTTCAAGGAGGCCTTGATTAGACACAGATTGAATCAAACCCAAATAATAGCAGAGGGTAGGGGTGGTGTTTACTTTTACTTTAATAGAGCTGAAGTCCCAGTTTTGCTCAAAGCCATGGCTGAAAATATCTTAAACCCACTATACGATAGTTATGCTGTAGAAGTTACAAGGGGTAATACAAACATTAGTAAGCCCAGTCTTCTGCTGGATATAAAGAATTTTACCTAACAAACAAAGATTGACTTAGCTTTTTATACTTATTTCACTACTAATTCTCCTCTTGTTTTTATTTTATCCATCATTATTATAAGCCTTTGGCAAAAGAAGCAAAACCAAAATAGTTTCCCACCCAGACTATTCCATGGTCTTGAGGCAAGGGAAAGGAAATAACCTTGTTGTTTGCACAAAGATTGCAAAGGCTGCATGGGGTAGCACAATTTTATCTCCAATATTATAGTCAATATGTCACAATACCATTAGAAATACATATAAACAGCATTATTAAGGTCTTCAAATGAGGTGCAATTAGGTTAGGCATGCTGAGAAAACCATCTCTGTCACCCCTTAAAAAACCTCTGTAATTTTCCGTTCTTTTCCATAAAACATATTATGGACATGGAATTCTGTTCATCTAAATGTGCAGCTTGACTCATTGAATGAAAGTAATGTAAATGAAATCTGAATTACATCTGTGTTATGTTATAATGAATAACGTCTGCTTGCTTAAGACACTGAGTCAAGGACCTAGTTTTGTGGAAGGAAAATATTTGTGTGTTGCACTGGAAAAGCTGACAGGCATACATCTGTGTGCTCTGCTTCACATGCTGAACACTAAGAATAATACAAATTGTTGATTTGGCTAGGAGTAGGAAAAACATGGTTCGAGAATCAGACCACTTTCTGCATGACTAATTTTGAGAAGCAAATGCAAAGTCTTGAGCACTTTTTTTTCCCCCCCAAGTCTGCTTATTTTGCCTCTCATATTTTGTATTACTTGTGGTATCAGCTTCAGTCTGGAATGTCTTAAGCAAAGTTCAGCAGGTAAATCAACAGTTATTTTCATCCAAGACAGATAACCGATTAGCAAAGCAGGATATGAAATAGGGTATTTAATATGGTCTGAATTTTTCATGTATGTGCATGCAGCTTTAAATAAACACTTTAGCTTCCTGAACAAGCAATGCTTGTTACAGAGTTTGAGAGGCTTGTGTGATTTATATGAGGGCTGTTCAAAGCTCTCTAAATCTCTCTGATTTTGAATTTCACTGAAAGGTCAGTTCTGAATATGAACAAATTTTAAGTGTGGCAATGGACTTCCAGCTGTTCGTGTGGTCCAGTTGCATAAAGCTATTTGACTATGCACAGGATTTATTTCAGAGTAATATGACAATAGGACACCAAAATTTCTAAAATGTCATCTCATAAATGCAAGCTGCTCTATCCCTTTTGGCTGTGTATTACATATGCCCATATATCAAATACTAGTTTTAAAATTGCAAGCACAATTTAGAAGACATTTTTTAAAAGCATGCAAAAATGTTGTAAACCTGTATGACCGTGTTTCAGATGAGGATCCAATTAATTTTCCAGTGCTCAAGTTAAAAAATGAGAGTTTTGTTTGAAATAGAAAAGCAATACTTATTCATCAGGAAGAGTTGCTCAGTACCCAGCCTGCTGATGCCAGCAGGAAGACTTTGGGGTACTGAATTCTGCTGGATGGCAGGACCGCAGGAGACCAAACCTTCACCATATCAACAAAACAGAAACAGTGCCGGAGATTCAAACTGCTGCTCCTTCTCTTAGTGCTATACTTTCCTCAAGTGTTGCTCAAATGATTGCACTGATGGCTCGGGGTCATATGCCTCAGAATTTAAGTATCATCTTAACTAGCTTAGCACCCCAAGAAAGATCAAGATAAAGGGAGCCTTCTGAGACAAAAACTCTATTAGAAAAAAAAAGAAGAAAAAAAGACAGAGTGCAAGGTGCTGCCAGTTTTCACCTAGGAATCTTCTTATTTGATATTACAGTTCCTTGTGTACCTTATGCATTGCTTCCTTGCGTGTCCAGAACTGCCTTTATCTGGATAGCTCAGAGACTGTTTTCTACCCAGACTTGATTTTGCTCCAAGAACTAGACAGCTGAACAACTAAACACGAGGCAGCCCCAGTGCAGTGCGTGCTCTAGGAGCACATATACCACGTTCTTGGGAAGCTGAGAACTTTAAAGTTGTAATAGTTGTGGTAGTTTAAACAAAGGCAAAAGAATTGCCTACCACTATGTGGAACACGCATGCAGGACTACACGTACGTTCTGTCGGGGAGCACTTCTGACTCCTGTTTATACAGGTTTATTTTTAAAAGCTCTAGGGAAGGCTCTGCTCTTAGTGTTAGGTAGAGTGTTGCAGATGAGCTCTCCATTTCTTTATCAGCCTGAAAAGACTCATGCCTCTGTTTCCCCGGGGAGACGCTTTCTCCATTGGTTGCCTTGAGCCTCTTCAGTGCTTTTGTCTATATACCAAAGGCCCTTAATTTGGTCCTGCTGGACTCTCCACAACTTTGTCATTTGTGCAAATAGGAAGACACCTTTTCTGAGAGACTAATGTTCATTTGAATAAAATGGTTTTTCTATTTGGAGTCCTCTCTGCATAGTAGATATGAAAAAGTAATGTGTGTATCAAACATTCATAGAAAACATTAGGTCACTGCAAGGATATATTAAGTTATATAAATCATTATTTAAGATAAAAGCACTAAAATTGTTAAGGTCCACCTGTCTGGCATTTAAAATGGCAATAGCCCAAATCAGTCTTAATGAAAAAATAGAGCTTTGCAAGTAAATTTGGTTTTCAGAAAATTTGTTTGCTTTAAAAGAAATATTGATGTAGTCCATGTATTCTGGAAAATAATCCTTTTTGAAGTGATACTGCCATCCAAACTCAATTACACTTTGTTTGCTGCAGCTCTCGAGCTCTCAGACGGATTTTGTTTCCACACTGTGCTGTTAGTCCAATACTGGCCTCATAATTTCAATGGACAGTAATGAAATCCAGTGAAATCTTTTATGAGTATTTGAAGCAAAATTTATGTTAAAACAAGATTCAAAATTGCTAGGACTTCGTTTTCTACTGCAAGATACAAACAACCTCACTGAGAGTTTTTCTTACCCAGAGTGAAAGAAGTGACTGCCTGGTTCCTTTGGAGCTTATGTTACTTCATTTGAGTTCCAGCATCCATTTCTTTCCCTCAAGCAATGCATGTTCTATTTCTGGGGGGATTTTGTGGGTTTGGGGTTGTTTTGTTGTTGTTTATTTTTTGGTTTTCACCTGAATATTTTTTTGTTCTAAAGTCTGCTAGGTAAGTCAAGTTATGAGGAAAAAAAAAAACCAAACACTTATTTTTATGCAGTAGCTTGGATAAGATCTCTTCAGGGGCACAAAACAAAATTCTGGTCTCTGTTCCTGGAACTAATACTGCTTTAAATCTGTTTAGGTTGTTCCGTTATTAATTCCCCCTGAAATGAGGTCTCTCTGTGGTAAGTACATGTTTCAAAGCTGCCATGTGGGACACAAAGAGTCATTCCTTTAATAAATCAGAATTATTTCTAATTTGTTTACATTTAAGTATTCCATAGCTTTCTACTTGGAACAAAAGTTAATTTTACTAGATTTAAGCAGGATTCAGTATTATGTAAGGGTTTATAATGTCAGATGTAAAACAGGCAAAACTACTATTTAATTTAGGCCATTGTCTACATTTCTTGAGTTTCTAAGTATCTTGGTTTCTTTCTCTCTTCTGCATTTTTCTTTATTTCTTCTCTTTCTCTTGTCTATTTCCACAATATGACTTTTACAATTAAATTGTCTCAGTATTTTGTTCAACCTTTTGGATTTTTGGCTTGTATAGTCATGTATTTGGACACTGTGGTGAAGTTCCTCTCTTATTTGGCCTCCCAAATGTGCCATACAAGCCCTTGCTTCTAGCACTTGAACGGATGCATGCATCTGTTCTGTATTAGCCTATCTTTTCTTGATCATTAGTTGAGAAAGGAATAAAAGGACTTTGGTTCACACTTTTTCAGTATTTCACTCTTACTTGGGTGGCCGAATTTGACGGAATAATATCCTAAGTACTCTGAGCTTATATCCATTCAAACCAAATTTTTCTCAGAGAATCTATCATGTTTGGTTGGGTTTTTTTTTAATAATACACACTAACAACTGTACTTTCTTTCAGTAGTCAGCCTTGCTTGGTATTACAGTGACACTTTGAAATGAGGCTTCTTGATTTATATTGGCTTTAGGAAGGCCCTACGAAATTCTTCTGAAGAAAGATAGAAGATGACAAAGACAAAGCAATTGATTTTAAAATATTTGAGTGAAAATAGGCATCTGTGAAGAAAGAAGAATAGTCTGAGGTTCCATCACTTAGAACACCCTAAATAAATATCACACATTTCTCTTAGCATTTTGTATTTTTCTGCCTTCAGTCACCCCCACCACCCCCCAGTGTGCATCAGAAGCAAACATGATGGGAAACCAGGCTGAAGTACAGCTGCTGCTGTGATGCTACAGCTGCTGCCTCATGGCAACATAGTTACGTCAGATCTGACATCATGAGGCAATTTTGGTCTTCCATGTGAATGGGAACAGAGTGGAAGAGACAGATTTCAGCCTTCACAATGCCTTCCTGCTCAGCACCACTGTAATTTTCATGAAGTCTCTTTACTGCAAAGGAGAAGACATCAGCCCTTGGTTTTCATCTTCCCATGGACTACCGTGTTGTGAACTGAAAACCTTGGTTCTCCCCTGCTTCACCACGAGCTGAGTCACAGAGCTAAACATTCTCAAATTTGTATGGTAAGGAACTGAAATGTAACACAAGCGTGAATCCTGTGGCTTACGTCTACCTCTACATGTGATTTCTCAGTCACTGCAACTTTTATTGCCTGTTTTCTATTAAAAGTGACTGTTGCAGAAGTATAGGAGAGCTCTTACATCAGCCAAGTATAACCATCACCTCTATTCTCCATTTTTTTCAACCTTTCACAGTTATTGTGACTGGAGAATGACAGACACATTGGGCCAAGCAACCTAAATGTAAAAACCACACTTTTACAGCACACAGTTGTAATCTGGCAATCTGAGTCTCTGTAACTTCTTGGCCAGATGGGAGTGAGACAGGAAGAGCAGCACTTTCAGAACAGCAGTCACTCAGGCCTGTGCCAGAAGGAGAGAGGTACTAGGGCATGAACCTTCAAAGTTACACACCCAGAATGCTCTGGATATGGTCCAGAGCCAGAAGAAATGTAAGTACTGTTTGCTCAATCGACAAGAGGTAAACTTCATGTCTTGCACAGTAGCCCTTCTTGCTTCCAAGTGGTCTGCACAGCATAATTCCTGAGAGACAGTGAAGAGTCAGGCAGGGTATCCATGAATGCTAGAATTTTTATAGCATTCAGGCAAGTATTGGGATGGACCCAGGTATTTGTTAAAGGGGTCTGTGCTACAGAGGTCATGAACAGTACAAGATTCTGATTATCTCTCGGTATTTTTTCTTTGTCTCTCTAAAAATACAGCCATAATTTTTATTGCTCACTTATTTCTTAGTTAAAATTATCAGACTCATAATGAGAAAATGGAAACACTCTTTGGTGATATTCCACTACAGGAGAAATGAAGCGCTCAAAGAAAATCCTTTGGAAGCCTTCTACTCTCTAAAATCATAGGCAAGATGGTCAGGAATGTAAAACTGGTCAGATCTTCAAAGGCAAACGTTTTTATTCTCTTTTCTCTCATTAGGACACTCTGTAAGTAATAGAAGTAAGTAACCCTGAAGAGTGGCTTTTAATAGGTTTTTTTCATTGTAGGGTTTTTAACCAGAAATGAAAGACAAGGTTTCTGGAAGCATTATTTTGTCATTTAGGAAACTGTTTTCCAAATTTATGACAATCATAATTAATTATTTTCTTAAAATACCTTTTCTCTCTTAATACTACTTGAAATTATTGTGTATCATGGCGTGGATCTCTCTTTCTTAAATACTTAAATACAGTATACAATTTAAGTATGAGCCAAATCTCTGCAAATGCTATCAAATATCTTGGACTTGTCTAACTAACTTTTCAAGTAGCACATTGTGATTTACTCCTTTGCTGGAAACACAGGAAGGAACAATAGGACTAGGATTTCTTTCAGGGATGCCTTTTAACCAAAGTGGTGAAGCCTAGGTATTGAAAGAGTATTTGCAGCATTTATCATCTATCTTCAATTTTTTTAAAATTTTAAATCTGAATTTAGTTCTTTTTGTTTACGTAACTGTCTTTTTCTGTACGTAGCAACATTTAAGCAGGCATCAGATAAGACCAAAGTCTTGCCTCACGAAGTATGACTTTGAGAAACTCTTGTTCCCTGTGGCATTTTCCATCCAAAAATTCAGTTGGAAAAGAATGAGAAGGGAAAATTTCTGGGGGCTGTGCAGTGAAGTTTAATTCCAAAACTGAAAGGTCTCCCAGATGAATACAGCAAACCAGACAGCCCGGTAGACAAAAACTCTGGCCCATAACCTGCAGATAAGTCTGGTTGCACAGACAGTTATCTCCACAGTCCAGTGATGTCAGTGGAAATCCATGCATGGGTAAGATTTTGTGGGCAGACGTTTGGCTCTGCTCTGGTTAGGGAAGCTGTTCAGGTATTCCACTTCTTTGTAGAGTGAGACAGATTCTTGCTGCCATTCCATACTTTTACAGTAGACCACGATTCACTTCAAGCTACTATGAATTGCTATCTGTCAGGCTGAGCGGGATGCTGCATTCATCCTTCACCACTGGGAAGTTAGCTCCATATCTTGGATAAGGGCATGAGTGGAAATAAGATTTTTTTCATACTATTATTATCTCCTTTTTCTTGGCACACAACAAAGCTTATTAAGTTTAGCCCCAGGTTTGGTCATGTGTGAGGAGACATAAAAAAAGGCAAAATTGGACTTCTAACAGAGTTTCATGGGACAGTTGACTGTTATGTAACTAAATCAAAACAATGATGCTGTAATTTTTGTACTTTCATGGCAAAATTCCATTTACAACTAAATTCTTTATGCCAGTTTATAAATTTTAAAGGCATCTTCTATGCATGCTTCTCTATAATCCAGTCATCACTTATGAAATACAGAATGTGTTTAATTGTTTTATTTATTTATTCCACAATGTTGCTATTCCAAACTTATATACATACTTTGTAAGTGTTTTTAGTTCTGTTTCCTCTTCTTGTCTTTACTTGCTTTCACCTGTCCTGATGCTATATATGCTTAGTCAAAAAGTAACAAAGATGTCCCATCGATTACAAACGTAGAAGACTGACTTTACTGGCTGAAGTCTTCAGAGGAAAAAAGAGAAGTCTTCTGAATGGTTCAGACTTTCTGGTATCTATTCCTTCTCTCCATCTTCATTTCTGTTTTCTTTCTTTAGACCCCTTTTTTCCTTAAAGTCATCTTTTTCTCCCTGTGTTCACAATACCATTCTGAAAGCTTTTTCTCTCAGAAATCTCAGATAGTTTAGACTAACTTTTGATGGATGAAATGAAACAAAAGATTGCCTTAAATTTGGCTTTTTTCATTTGTATTTATTGAGTTCCATGGACAACATCCTAATTAATTTTTAGGTTTTTAATGTAGACTTTGCCGGGAACAAAGCACGTGACTGAGAGGAAGCTGTAGCATCTATGTCTATTGTTCTGCCTGACGTTTTGGTTAGCACAGGTATCCTATTTAAAACCTGGGTCTTCTATTCTTCCACCTCTAACAGGGATGTTTGGAAGAATTATCAATGTATATGTTTTGAGATACTACACACTGAAAGTCAGTGTAAGGTCACGACAGCAGTTCCAGCCTTTCCACTTTGGCCTCTGAAAAAGCATAGAAGGCTAGTGATGCTGCCAAGTTTCCAATTCATTATTAAAGTATACTTTTGAGTTCATTAATTTTAGCTGTTATCTGGATTGCATAATAGTCAGGTAAGAAGCATCCCACAGAAAATGAGGATAGTAGCTCAGTATTTCTTGGAGCACCACTGTTGTGGCTAGAGCTGCCCATATCACAGCCTTGCAGCTCTGCATGAATGAGGCTATCAGGGCTCTTAGCCTCTCCAGTAGGCATTTCCCTGCTTTACTCATTTTAAGAAATACTGACTCCTCTGATTTTTGGCTATTACTTTTCTCTGGCACAGCTGAATTATTTTATAAGACACAAACCTTCCCACACTTCAGCTCATGTCTCTGGCAAGTCAGCAATCCGTGTTCCTACGAAGCCAGAATGTATGGAAGGCAGCCATGCAGCTGACATAGTTTGATTTAAAAGACTATAGTGGAAGAGAGCGAAGTAATGAGTCCTCCAAAACAGGAGGCTCTCGGAAGAAACTCTTGCTGCTGTACATGACTGACCTTTCTGTTCATTCCTTCTGGTCTCTGCTAATAGCATTTTGGCCTTCATAAAATGTATTTCCCAAAAACCTTGGACTAAAAGGAGAGGAAAACATTTCGTCTACTGTATGCAAGATTTTCCCTCCAGGTGTTCATTTACCATCCAGAAATCTGTAGGGTTTAACTTCCTTTTTGCCACAACTTTTTTTTCTCTTTCAAGTGCTTACCACACTGGAACACCAGGGGAAATCCTCAAGACTCTTAGATCATGTTATTTGTTGTGCACATTTATAAATAACAGTATAGACAGTTATGAATTTATGAATTACAATATGGATAGATTCTTAGGAGTTTTCCATGCAGGGACAGGAGTTGGACTTCCATGATCCTTGTGGATCTCTTCCAACTCAGGATATTCCATGGTTCTATGGCAATTATTGCAGTTCTTTACCTTAGCCCCCTTCATAGTCTCATCGGGACACACAGTGAAGAATGATAATAGGAAAGGTCACCTTTTACCGGTTAGATTGTGTGCTTGTATTTTGCTGCTGATTGTGTCATACGCGGAGAACAATGTCTGCAGGAGCTCAAAGGGATAATTTTCTTGATAATCTGTGTTGTAGTCCAGCATTGCTGCCTATGAGCTCTCTGCACACAAAAAGCAGAGTAATCCTGTAAACTGATTCTTCTTGCAGGTTTTGTTACTGGTACATCTAACAAAATATTTAATGAAACTATATCATAATATGAATATTTGAGTCCCATTGTTTCAGTACACATTTTTTTCTTTGCATGGTGATGTTCATATCCTAATAAACATTCTATTTAGGGTACTTGATTAGAATATTATTTTTAGCCTAATAGGTTATGTTAAATTTAGCCTAAACCCATTACTTGAAAATCCAGAAGGTACAGCTTTTGACCATATGTAGCACTTCTACGAAATCCTGTCCTGACTTAACTGGGATTATTCAGGTTTTTAATATTAAGTGCAAAAGCTTCGCTGAGCTAAGACCTTCTGTAAACATAATATCTTTCTTGCTTTTACAGAATTAGGGGGAAATATGGGAAAGCTAAACAAGACAATCTTAAACAAGATATGTGCAGCTTCCCTGGTATGTTAATCTGCAGACAGAGAAGAGAAACACGATCAGATGCGAGACCTGAGAAACTGAATTCAAGGTCAATGTGAGTGAAAATTAATCTCTTGAAAGACTACACAGAAAATTTTTGAATATGATTAAGACAGAGACATTTTTTGTTTCTTGTAAACATTACATTCCAGTAGCTCATATAGAATAAATATACAGTTGGGTTTTTTTTTAATGATTTTAACATTACAATTAAGGCTACCGCTTTGTCCTGTGGAAATGGGCTCTTAATTTTCATATAATAGATGGTAATTTTGAAGTTTTCCTTCTGCAAACTCCCTGTTCAAGACACATGAAACTAGAAGGTTGGTATTATGATGCCTTTCCTGGAGAGGACTTCTGTATATTTGCTTTCCTGCAACATTTTTGTAGTAACATCATCTTTTATTTCCAAATTCAGAAGGCAAGGATCACATCTTCTGTAATCCATTAGACTCCCATAGCATCTTTTCCTAATTTCAGCCGTAAAAAAATTCCTAATTTTCCAGTTTTGAGGAAAATAAGCATTTACTGTAGGCAATCCCAATAAAAAATGCAGGAGCATTGGTTTATGTAAACAAATTAGCACTTTTGACAACCTGGGAAGAACAAGCAATTCTAAAGCTATACATCTCTTAGTGTTTAAGTTGCAATTAAGCAAATCCATGTACCGACAGATATCTGAGCCTCATTATTCATTCAGCATTTTGAAATTCTTCTTCTTTCCGTATATACTAATTTCTAATTGGCCAAATGTAGAAAAATGCAGGTAAGGTGGTCATGGCTGACTTGTTTGTGATAAATCATCTTTTACAGCCTGGGATGATTCTCTATTTACTTAAAATTGTCCAATTTTTTGGCATTAAGTATCATTTTGGTGTCGAAACCTCTCAGAAAACAGCCATCTTATGCAGCAGAGCCTGAAATGGAGAACTGAGTTGAAACAGATAAGGTTTGGACCTGAAATGTCCATATCCATTTATGAACACAGTTTTTTAAAAGATGTACTACAGCTGAGGCAGTGCACAGACAGAAGGGATGATACACCAGCTGTGTCCAGTATGAATGAATTTTGCTGAAGCTTTAGCTCATGACTACACTGATGTTTAAATGTTGAGCAAGAAATGAAAGGTTAGGAAAGATTTTGAAAAAACAGAGTGAAAGAATCGGTTATATGATGTTGAAATACACAGCCTGCAATAGCTTTGTTTCTTGTTAGATTTTCTTCTCAGAAAATTATTTTTCGTGTTTTGGTATCTTCTGCTGAATGTGTCAGCTGATTCCTTTTCAGCCCAATTATTCCCAACAACCAAAACCAAACCAGTAAATTTTGCAAATTAAAATATTCTTGACATTCTAGTGATATTGTCCAAACTCATTCTGTTTATGCAACAGAAAGGTTTCAAGCAGTCGTGTGATCTTTAGAGTCGTACAAGCTTGTATTATAATTTTTAACGATTAAAAAAAAAGCAACCCAGAAAAAAACAAGCCACAAAGAACAACTGAAAAAAGAAAATCTAGGATTCTGAAAAAACCAAATTCAGGTATACTTTGCAGGAAATATTCTAGTAGTACTTTACCTATTTCTTGCCCAGCCCTCACTGTTACTTCCAGTAAGTTCTAAGTTTATCTTAAAAGTCAGAGGGTAATTTGTGTTCCTGGCACAATGATCAATCTTCTGTCCACAAAATAGTGACCATACATGTGACAAACTGAACTCTTTTGGGGGAAAGATGGGAAGGGACATATTCTGTTTCTCTCCAGGTCCATGAGCCCTGAGCTTAGAGCAATTCCATGCCTGTGTATCTCGGTTGGCAGAGGAGGTTTTGAGATCACCGTTTGGTTAGAGAACAATAATCTGACCAATGCTCCCCAGCCTCAAAGGCAAATCCTGGAGAAAGAGTTTGAGTGGTTTATGAAATAACGAGAAGAATGAAAGAAATAAATAGGGAATGGTTCTGTGCTGCCTTGAGCTAGAGGGCATTGAATAAAACTAGCAAGTGCCAATATCAAACTACACAAAAGGATAATTTTTTCACATAACACAATGAAATTTAAATTGCCAAGGCCATGGGCCTTGCCAAGGGATGCTCTGAATGTTGTTTGTATAGGTTCAGAATTTTCCCAGAGAACTCAAAAGGAAAATAAACAAAAAAAAAACCGAACAAAAATCACATTTGGAAGATATTAAAACAGAAACACTGCTTGTTGCTTAGGAAATCCCTTAGCTGTAAATTGCTAGAAGCAGTTTTATTCTGGGAGAATATCAGTTTGTAATTGCCCTGCTCTAACACATCTCCTGAGGAATCTGCTGTTGGTCACTGGTCAAACTAGAATTTGAGCATAGAAGGGCCTTTAGTCTGATCCAGTATAGGGAAAATAATGTTCCTGTTCTAAGTAAGCGGTGCGTACTATATTTTGCAGCAAACTCCCTGATGCACAGTGGTTCATCAGTAAAAGGACAGTGTTAAACGAAGTAAAATATGTGTCTGGCCATGTAACACCTTCAATGAAGGAAAGAACGTGGGTTAAGGAGTAGTGACCCAGCAGCCAGACTAATTAATGCAGTGCTAAATAGCAACTGCCTGATACTTCTGTAGAACCATTTCTTAACATAATGCAATTATGTTCATATGAGCTGGACATAGCACACCACATATTTACGAAGATATTTTGCATAGGAGAAAGACAGTTTTCTTATCTGTGACTTAGATTCCTTTCTTTCTTCATGAAATAAGCCTTCACTGAGAATGCTAGTCCATGTGCTAGTCCTAAATAGCTAGAAATATTTATGAATTGGGTGTTTTCCTTTGTAAATATCCAGGCATCTAGTATTGATGGCTCATTTAAATTTACAAGTTTTAATAATCTCACTGGGCAACTATATGTCTACATGAAAATATAAGTAAATAAAGTATAGTTATTATAACATAAAGCAGTCCAGATTGTGGATGTCTGTCTGAAGCACAGTGAAACAGTCCGTCTCATTATTGAGTTCTTACAGCTCAAATCGAAGTCTCATGACAGCAGATTATTTCAGGGAATACTGGGAGGGACATATGGAGGGAATAAAGGAAATTATTTATATGCTGTATAGCATGTGTAAGTATACAATGTAGTCATCGTGTATCTGTGAGTGCAGGAATAAAACATGCACCGAGTTCATAGGTTTTGTAGGGCTTAATGTCCATTATGTTGATGGTGACAAGGGCAAGGCCAGAGTACTTAAAGTGTCGCAGTCAACTGTGCACTTAGACAGAAATAGCATGTAGTATGGTATTTCACAATTATAGGAATTTGCCAAAATCAAAACATGTAAAAAACAGAATGAAATTGAACTGCTTTCTCTTAGAGGAAAGAGGAGAGTCATCTTTAATGATGAATTTGTCTTCAGTGCAGAACAAGAAATAGTTTGCCTGCAGAAAAGCCAACAGCAGATGAAATCTGTAATGGAAACAGAGAGAGAGTGGGACACAGACTGCATAAATATGCACAGTATGTTATTTTTATTCATTCCAAAGTCTGTAATTCAGAAAAGATTTTCATTCTGCTCTTTCAATTTACCAAACAGACCCATTTCATACCCTTTTTCTTTCTGTACAAGACCAAAGAGCTAATGATGGTTTGCCGTATTTGCTTTCTTTGTTTCTAACAAAGCTTTTGGTTAAATGGTGTGCAGTTGAGAATATGAAAACCTGCAATTTTCACAGTAGAGTAACCCTGCTCCAAAAAGTCGCTGAGCTGGTAGTCAACTGCTGATAGATCTTGTACCCTTTGTTTTCTAAGTTAGTTAAGAATCCTGTTCTACTTTTTTACTAATTAACTGATTTTGTAATTAACTACATTTTGTTTTAAAACATTTTTCTAATGTGCCTGAGGAGAAGACACTGTATTGGCCATTTTTTGTTGTTTAAATCATGTCTGCATTTTAATATCAGGTCCATTTCTTTTGATCTTTAGATAAACCTTATGGCAATTTAATACCCTGTTGGGAAAAAAGCTGTTTTTTAAGGAAATGGGTTTTGCAAAGTCTGATGTTCCCTTTGGATTATATATTCTTTCCTCCAGTTGTCAAGTTGTCTTTTCAACTTCACCTCTGGTTTAGTGTTGCTTAATACCCATATATACTGTAATCCTGCATGCAGTCAAGCATCAGAAGTGAGATAAGGTATCTTCTTTCATTTTCTGTTACTTTTGATACTCTGTTTAATGCTTTACAGTATCACCCATTAGATTAATTCATGTCTTTTTACCCCATTATGGAGACTTAGAAAAATAAGTGCCCATGTAATAATTTGTAGCAATGTGTATTTACTTTTCATTCCTGATTCCTGGACTAGGAAGTATGAGTATTTGTGTGGTTTTATTAAAAAATCTTATATCCTAAGTGATCATAAATATATGCTGATATTGTTACAGGTGTAAAACATACATTTACTAAAATCTAAATTTCCAAAGTCCTACTAAAATTCCTTGACAATCCTTGTGAAGAATTATTCAAAAAAATTAACACAATTCAAGGAGTTATCCAGCAAAGTTGAGTTGTATTTTTTCTTCCTGGCTTCTACAGCACAGAACTTTACAAAAGGTTCAGTATAAAATCTAATGCTACCCACGCTGTCAGGAAATAAGTTTTCCCTAAGGTAGCATCCTACATCCCCTAAGAAAACTTGTGGTCTAGGACCTACAATCCTTTAAGACCACATCATGTTGCCTTGAATTCATCAAGAGCAGCCTTAATTTAACTGTTTATATTTACAGGCTACATGAGTTTGTAATGTAGTCCTATTACTTTGCAACTTTGAATCTTGATTTCTCAATGAATATATTTTAGAAATCTTTCAAATAATTTTATTTCTTGCCAAACTGAGCAGCAGCAGCTGCTTCCTTCATGGTATTGGGTGTGGAAGCCCCACTCTCAGTCTGTATAGGGAGCACCTGCACACTGTGCAGTGACATCCTCTGTAGCTGCTCACAGCTGCACAACAGCCCCGTCTGACAAGGCTGACTTTACATAGGCATCTTCCAATCCAGAATCTGTTCCACAGGGCCTGCTGATGAAAAAGGAGTTAAAAATTAAAACCAAAAGCAAAACACAGGCAGTTGTGTGTTAGAATCTAAAAAAAAAAAAAAAAAAAAAAAAAAACAAAAACACAAAAAAACCAAAACAAAACAAAAGGAAGCCTTTCACTGTCTCTGGTGAAGATTGCTGTCCTTGCCAGCAGCATATGGTGTTGTGATTGACTGTCATAAAGATTCCATGTGAGACATGCTACTAGACTTTTGCTTTACAGTATTGGGGGGGAAAAGTAGCAACTAGGAACTGTAAATGGTAATGCCTAGAAATTATGTACAGTATGAACTCTAGCATACCATAGTAGTGGTAGCTCTTTTCTTGCCCAGTCTTTGAGGGCTGATAGACTTCTGAGTGTTGTACCTTGGAGTACCATTACAGGTCGTATTTCAATTACTACCTAATAAGTGGAAGTATTATCAGTGGAACAGGCTGGACACAAGCAGATTTTAAGGATCCCATTTTAGTATATGGGGGGAAGATTTCACTTAGGTTTGCTAAAAGCTGTAGTCAAAACAGCCCTCTGGTCTGGCCTGCCTGTAGAGAAGCTGCCTACTGCCCTGGATGCTGTCAAATGCTGTGTCAACAGCTCACAAGCCTGCATGGAGAATTATTCCTCTCTTTTACAAAAAAATGTTCATTTTCCAAACAAGCTCATCTTCAGTTGGCATATTAATATAAAAACTGCTCTCTAGAGGATGCTCGCAAAGTCTTGGACACTAGACATGGAAAGGGCTTTTGAGGTCATCCGGTTTAGACATCTGCCAATGCACGATTGTGCACTGAAGTGCAGCTTTGAATTCTTGGTCTACTGCCATTTTGTACCATGTACAAAGGGAAGCAGCATTTATCAGTTCAGTCAAAAAATCTGGTGGAGAAATGCTCTCATTTGCAGATTCTGCATGTCTTATTCACCTTAGCTACCATAAAGACTGGGAAATTTTGCATATTCTCCTTTCAGACTGAGACAACAACCAGCAATTTTTGCTTAAAGTTGCATTGGAACTGAAAAAAAGCAACTTTTGAAGCTTATTCTTCAATTGTTTATCAGATTAATTAGCGTCAGAACTTGCATAGCTCTAGGTGTGGGTACAGAGTAAAGGGTAAAATTGACAACTTAAACTGTTCAGAAACATAAACTTTGATCTGTTTTTTTCTTCTTTTTTTTTTTTTTTTAGCAGAGCTCTGCCTTTATTGACATAGTCCCAGGACTAAAACTTTTCTTGTCTTCAAGAGTCATAGCATTGCTATGATGAGGCTCTATGGGCCATCTCCCACACTATCTCACTCCTGATTCAGCTCTTTCCCTGCACAAGGCTTGATGCTTCTCAGATTTTGACTGATTTACAATTACTTTGTTCCTGTCAGTGGAATCTTCATGAGATTCAGTCCTCAAAAATAGGTTCCAAAAAACTTTTCATCAATGTGGCAAGGTACAAGGTAGTTAAGGATCCTCAGAATATCTATCAGAGCTACCGTAAAAGTGATAGTTTGCCACCTAAAATCCTTTGGGCATAAGGTTTCTGGATAACCAAAGATAAATGTCTCTTCATGGTTTGATGCCTTAGGATTTTAGCTTTTATATTTTTCCTATATTTGTAATCCTGCAATTCTTTAGTGCATAACTCTAATACTCCATATACAGCACTAGCTACTCTCTTCACAATTTAGTCAGACAAAACAATTCCTCTCTAGGCCTGGGAATCCAGGACACCTCACTGTCTCAGGCCCCGAGAAGTGTAAACAAAAGTGAGCTGGAGGGAGAGCAAACTTGGGGTAAAATGACTTCATTACCTGAAGCTGTAATTGGAAGATTAACCCCCAATATGCAAATGGACCAAACTTACAGAAGTGTGAAAACTCGTGACCCATCGTCCATTTTGGGTGTAGCCCCTGGGGGGCTCCATCTGCCCAAAATGTGCCTGAAGGCCCTTCAATAAATATAGCTACTTTTATTCTCTTAATTTTGTCTGGCCTCTGTTTTGAGGTAGCCCAAAAAAGGCATCAGGTTGAATGTACATAGCAGGTCCAAAGTTTCCGCTGCTGTGCTCACAAAATTGTAGAGGAAACACAAATGCTTTGGTATGTTAAGATCTGCATAGGTCTCCAGGGCCTGTTCTTTCATCTTTCCTTATTTTAAGGCACTTGCAAAGAAACTGCCACTGTTCTGTTCCGAAATGTAGAAAATGCTGTTAGTTCTCTAAATAACTATTCAGTCCCTCTTTGGGGATTCTGAGCAACTTCTCACTTCAAAGCTGAGGATATAAGACCTGAGAAACTGTACTTAGCTCTAAGTTTTGCTGTTTATCCATCAAATCTATTTCCTAACACATGGCCGCATATTGTGTCCTAATAACATTTTATCTTTTATTTCAGGTCTCTTTACCTATTGCAAAAGCCTTGAAGGAAAAAAAAAAAAAAAACCAGCATAAATGAAAAATTGTATAAAGTACAGGGACACAGTTTCTACACATCGTTAGAAAACTCATTAAATGTCTTAAGATATTTATGCTGAATTATACCTTGTACAAGGAAGTGATTGTTTATAACGTACATAAACACAGCATTTCCACAAACTGTTACATTTTTGCTTACAACTTCTCCTAACATTAAGTTCCAGCTTGCCTTCATTGCTGGGTCTTCACGGGAGCGAGTGAAATGGATTTGACAACAGGAACCAAGAGGTATTTATTTCAAAATACCTTGTTTACCTTGGAAAATGTTTACCCAGAAATCAAGAGACTTAGTTCCAATCATTCCACTGAATCAAAGAAGTAATTTTGAACTTTGTTCTGCTAATATATTGTTTATAATGATAAAAATGTCTTATTTTTATATTTGAGAATGGACATAAATTTAGAACATCAAATTGCAAATTCTAGTCCTTTTTTTAATTGTCTGCAGGGAAAGGGCCAAGAGCTCTTCTGGATATGATTGCCTTAAAAAGAATACTCTATAACTGAAAAAAAACCAAACCCAGCCACAAAAAAACCCAAAGTGATTCACTCTGAAGCTGAAACACATGAAGCTGACTTTATAATATATATTTATTGGTCATTATGATATCAAAAGTTACTGACAGTTTGTGTTTTCTGGAACTAAGGAGTCAACTGTTCATTTTTTCCCAGGCTTTTACACATCTCATTGCTATCTAATCTAATGTCCACAAACCCACTGTAAACACAGACTGATGGAAAGTAAACACTGAAGCCTCAGTATCAGATGAACGGAACATGGAAGATTCAAATTTTTCTCTACATAATTCTTCCCAACTTAATTTACAGCAAACTTTCCATATGTATCAATTTTCACGGGACTTCATAAAATTTACGTTGTTTTCTTTGATGAAGTCTATAGTTTTCCTGACCATACAGAGGCTTTGATCATACTTTGAGGAGACGGGAATTTAGAAAGTAAGGGAGATGCTGTGTACAATTTAAAAACATGTATTATTTAGTACAGAGGTCAGGAAGAAAATATTTTTCACTTTTTCCAGAAAAAAATAATAAAAATGCTCCAAGACCAACGTCTTAACTTTTGTGAGAGCTTTTGTATGATATTTGTAAAATTTTTGTGCTTCTCTGACATTAAAACTTCCACAAAAGAGAGAAGTATTAGTGGGAACTTTTGCAGATATGCAGAAAAAGTTGTGTCTAAACGTTGCTCTTTTGCCTCATTTTATAGAAGCTAGGGGACAAAAAAGCCTGTAAAGTGGTTTTTAATGAGCTAGGTGAAGGTATTAAAAGGGCATTTGATAAATAACACTGTAGAGGAAGACAGTGAAATGTTTTGTAAGAAAAGAAATACTTGGCCAGTTGAGGATTATAGTATTAATGAAGACCAAAGTGATGAAGTGTGAAACTAAAAACTGAGAAGTTATGACCAACTTTATGTCCAGCTACTACTATGGATGTTTTAGGAGAAAAAAAAATAAATTTAAGCATAGTAAACGAAAGAATAATTTCATATTTGCAAGCATAGACAGAAGTAAAATTTTGCAGATGCAATCTGGGGATCTAGTCACCTAGATTTTTTTAATTCGCTCAGAAAGTTCAACCAGCAATAATTTGAGGTTTTCTAGTTAGAAATTACCAGGGATATTTTTATTGAAAAGGCCGCAGGAAATGGTGAATTAGTATTATTTTTTTTGAAATTCTGTTACATTTCTCCTTGAGTTATCTGAATAAAAAATACAAAATAGGACTGCTGAAGATGGAAATAAAATTGCAGGACAATGAACAGGACAGAGGTGTAAAACTCAGTCCAAAATGGAAGAGGTAGATGTGGCCAGGACATAGGAACTGCAATCCAAACATTCCAGAGAAATGTGTAACATCTTTTGCAAACACTCCCCTACATAATTAGTCTTTAGTTTTGTGTGTTCTGATCATCAGAGGGATTTTCAAAGCTGAGGAGTCAAAAATGTTTCAACCTGATGCAAATTCTTAACCTGCTTTCACCCTGATTTTAGAGCTCAGTGACTAGCCAATCAATGTATTAATTTAAGGTTTTCAAAGAAACCGGTGTCAATTTACTGTATAACATAAAGGTTTTTCCATGTCTGCAGCACCAAAAATACCACTTTATCCAGGTGAGTTAGAATAATCCCCGACTTTACACATATTATTTCTTCTCTTGATAAATTTATGAATAAATGTTGAAGAAACTGCACACCCTAGAAAAGGTATTTTAGTCAATTTCTTGGCCATAAATTTAAAAAAAAAATACTGAAGCAGCTTTTAAACAAACGTGTGTCCTTCAGGAAGATCACATGGCAGACACGCCAGAAATTTGCTTACAAGGCTGGATTGGTGCAAGGGTGGCTGAGACATCAATACCTCTCTGCTTCTGCTGCAGCAACGTCTAAAGTAAGTGGCTGCTCATTTTGTGGGTGGTTCTTTTGCTTTTCACATTCTCAGCTGGATAGTTGTGACTCTGTCCAGGCCCTGTCCTTCCCAAAGTACACAGAGACTGGGGAAAAGATATCTAGCAACTGTGAAAATAACTTGGAAATCCAAATATGCTTTCCAAGGCAGTCATCTTGTGAAAGGGGCCAAATCTTGGGAGAGCAAGGACAGTTTATAATAAAATATATTATGTAAACCCATATTTATTTCAAGTGTATTAAATATAAAAAGACTTTTAAAGGCAGAAAGGAGAGTTACACCTCAAAGAAGTTGCATGTTTAAAAAAAGAATGGTTTGTGTCATTAGGATAAACAGAGTGAGATTTTGTTTTCAGATAAGGAGTTATAGGTTCAGGTATATGCAGATTAAAATTTTTTTAAAAATTTCAGGTCCAAGAGAATATACTGAAACCATAGAATTATATAAATAGGCTCACATGGTGTGCAGAAAAGTATAACAGTTATTGCCCTGTGAATTAAGAAAATAAATTATTTGTCTGAAACTCAAATATGTTATTTTATCATTCTAAAAATCAATGTAATTAAAAATTACTCATTATTTGCAAGGTGCTTTTATTAGGATAATTTTTTAAAGCTCAAAATTTGCAAATCCCAAAGCTTCTGTATGCTCTAAGTGCCAAAGGGTAAAGTGCATGAAGTGTTTTTGTTGTAGGGTTATCTCGTTCCAGAGTGCATTCTGGAGCACAGATGGATCAGTCCTTATATTCACTTATTTCAGACAGAATACATTTTATTTATTAACTTGCCAAAATGTCTTGACTCCGGTTCAGTTCAATGGGTGGAGGTTGTCATGCGTAAAGAAAATATGCTGTTCTGTTGTTGCTGGCTTTGCCTCATGAGTTTGGAGGCAGCAGACAAGAGCAGAGTTCCTCCAGCACGCTCCCACAGAGGCACTGACGGAGCAGAAAGCTCCAGGAGGGCTGGCAGGGCTGAGGTGTCAGCCTTTCTGCATTTCTGCTCTGTCCTCATGTGATCTGATGTTCCAGTCTTTTCCATTCATAGAGTCCATGGCTCAAATGTCAACCCCTTGCCTCCAAAGCTGCTTGCTCTGATTTCTACCAAAACCCAAGTCTCTCAGAATCCCAGCATCTCTTGTCCTGGTCACTCCAGCAATGCCCATCCTACCTTGAGAGTTCCCTCCTTGAACAGCTGACACTCTGTAATTTACCTAGACAGGTAATTGTTTTGGTGGCTCAACATTAATTCTGTTTGAAGGGAGAGCAAAAAGGCAGAACTGCCCAGTTAACAGAGGTTAGATGGTAACCCATGGCAGACAAACATGCTTTCATGGAAACAGAGCTGGCTAAAGATTACTAGTGAAAATATTCAAAATATTCGTATTAATGTACAAAGAAACAATTTACAATACTTATTTTACAATCTCACATATAAAGACAATTTTACAGTGCATCTGGATTGAAAATTATGAGGGGGTCTGTAAAAATGCAAACAATTCTTATATCTAAAATTAATGCTGAAAACATGACACTTGAGTAGTTAATTTGAATTTGAGGTAATTGTCAAAGCAAAACACAAAGAAGAAACACTGTAAACTCTTTGGGGCAAATTTTCTGTTCATCCTACAAATGTACTTGAAGTGAAAAAGCAACACACAAAGAAGCACCAATTTAGCTGTCCTTAATTTTTTTATTGTTCTAAGTAGTTTAAAAAAAAAAATCATTAGTGTGATGACTGTGAAACTCCGAAATGTTAAAAGAGCAAGCAGCTTCTAGCTCTTGATTCCCTGAAGATAGCTGAGAGCCTGCAGGGTCAGCCAAGTAGTGACTTGTGGAAGCAGAGTGTGCAGCTTGTGCCTTGCTGGCTGGCTGTGGGGCTGCTTTATGGCTCTCTGGGGACAGGGGTGAGGGCTTTGGAGAGCAGGCTCTTCAGCTGCCACAGGTCTGAATAGCTCCTCGTCAGTCTCATTGCTGGGGTTTTTCCTTTTGTCCAACTTGACTCCAGATGTTCCCAGTGCTCTTATTTAACCAAATGATGTGTAATTGGAATGAGAACTAGACCAGAAGTTCTAAAAATACAAAATGCAGCAAGTAAAAATGACAGGTATATACACCATCCAGGAGCCTTGAGATCTGCAGGTGCACATAGAATCCACCTTTTGGAAATAAGACAATACTTACTGGGGTCCTATTTCTACCTCATGGTAGCTGCTCTCTTCAGGCAAATTGATAGTAATTTTTAAAAAAATCTTTTTTTTTTGTGCTCGTCAAGGCACAGTTCAGGTGCATTTGAGTGGTAGAAATAACTCTACAGTGCAAGAATTTCTTTGATGTGCCGTTTTTCCCTGACACTTTCAGAGAAACAGAAAATAGAGAAAAATTCTTGCTTGTTTATGCTTTCTTTCCACTACTCAGTTCATTAAAAAGACCTTGGTTTGTGTACAATTATGTTTCCTATCTCTTTTAACACTTGCATAATGAGCATCTATTAGTTTTGGAATTCTGGTTTATTTTAAACAGAGTCTTCAAAGTTTCCTTTCAGCTTGAAACATATCAGAATGTCATACTTCCATATCAGTTCCAGAAACAGCCAGATGCAGAAATTTCTGGGAAGGATTAATAGCTTTTTTCTCTTTAGAGGGGTCATTAGCTCTGCACGAATAGATTAAAGATTCCTTGCTCATTGTATTCCAAAATAGCAAAGCACTGGATCCAAAGAAAAAGTAGTGCACATTGTTAGATTGATAGCATTATAAGTTATTCAAGGTCAAATTCTCTGAATTCTTATGGTTTGAATTATTTTTTACTCTTTGCTTAGCAGAAATTGCAGTCCACCCTACTCGTGTACTTTCACAAGTACCACATTAAAAGCATCTTATGAATATGTAAGTATTGCTGCTGACAGCTTTGTATCTTTTCAAAGACACTGATGAGATGAATTTTCCTAATGGTCATTTGTTTGAAAACAAGGTTTCAATCATGGTTTAAAGGTGAGCTCTGAAAAGCCACCTCGTTCTAACTTCGAACAGGTGTTTTAAAAAAATTAATAGAAAAGACCCCTTTCTCCCCGTCCTCCCACGCTTGCATATAGGAAATGTTTGATTTAAATATATGTTGTTTTTTCACCTACATGACATTTTATTCTCAGGTTCATGAGAAAATAATATAACCAAAATCCACTGTTGAAGTTTTACATACTCTGTGTTCATCTTTATTAGAAATCTTCTCTAAGGTAGAATCTTCCCTTGTCCTTAATTTTAACAGTGGCATACCACACACAGGCTTTTCACCATTTTACAACAGGAGGTGACTATAAATACTACAAACTGCATCATGTGACAACCTGTTGCAACATTGTGGGAAATTTGCTGCTCCTTTTCCCGCTGAAGTTTCAAGGTGCTGCTGTGCATTCCTGCACTGACACAGCAGCCCTCGGCTCTGCATGCAAAGGGTGTGGAAGAGGGAGCTGCAGGGCTGTTCAAAAGGAAAGAATCTTTTATTCTCTTTTGCAATGTGGAACCAAGTAAATACTCTTGTCAGTATGTTTTTCATACTTAATAACCTATAGGGCTGCTGGTTTGTATCACGCCCAGGCAAACGTGCACGCACGCACCTACAGAAGGCTACTGTAAAACTTTATCCTGGGGTCACCCCTGGCTACAAAGCATTAGAAGAGACACAGATGGAAAGCATCCTGCAAGTTTTGTCTTTTTTTGTTGTTTCCCTAGAGTAGTCATCTCAAACCACAAAAACAGATGGAATTGCACTTACTGGGAAGAACAGGTGTGGGGCGGAAACACATTTATAATTTGTATTGACATTTTTTGTATCAGTTAGTAAAATTGATAAGTTCGTGGATATATTTTGTACTGCAATGCCCAGTTTAACTTGGAACATGAACCTCAACAGCAGTGCAGCTCTCTGTAGCTTGTGCACATGCAAGATTTTAGAAATGTTAACCATTATAAGAATATTAATTAAATTTATCCTCAGAAATTTGTTCTACGCTCCACCTGTATTTAAGAAATGCCTTTTTTTCCCTTCAGAAGTTCAGCCAAAACTATAGAAGATCTGAATCTGGGGATCCGCACTACCTAAACAGTGGCAGATGACTAACCAATTTGCAGTGTAATATTCCAGAATGTTTTACTGTTTCGTTCCCTGGTGGCACAATTCTGTTTCTAAATGTACCAAGAGTTTAATGGGAATGCAAGTTATATTTCTGAGGAATAATGGTGAGTGTCATCCGGCTGGTGAGGATCAAGTTTGAAGTACCTGACAACCTCCATAAATTGTAATTCACTAAATGTGTCATTGGATCAGGACCATTATTCTGCTCATATATTTATTTTGTATTTTTAGAAAATATTCTCTCATCTTCATGTTGTAGTTTCCCATTTGATTAACATAAGGATGGCACTTGATAAAGTTCTCAGACCTCTACAGATGGTAAATGTATTAATTAATTAATTATTTTGAAAACTCATTGCTCTTCCAAAGAAAAATCTTTCCTTTACTTTCTGAGTCGTTAAAATGGTCATGGGTGACACCCTGGGAGCTGGAAAATTCATGGTATGCAGTGGTTTATTTCAAAATGGCAAAACATGGAGACGCACAGGAAGGCAGCTTATGGGAAACATAGTACAATAACAATGCTGACCTCCTGGCCTCTAGAAATTAGGAAGTGCAATTTCTAAATCAAAACCAGCACCAGAAGTTCTGGGAATGGAAACAGGCTTAGTTCTCTGTAGTGCAAAGAACCCGAGATTTCTGTAACAGTAGGTCAGGCTTTCAGTCCTGTGTACGTGTCCACTTGTTTCGTGCATTCCCCAGAGCTGTGTATTCTGCTGGCCTTGGGAATGAGCAGAAACCAGTGGGGGAGATGCAGGGTGGGTGGCAGGGTACTGACACTCTTTCCATGCCGGTGGGATGCAGAGTTGCCCTGGAGAAGGGGGATTTGTATAGTTCTCTCTTCCCACCAGGGGATCTCTTTGCAATCGAGACGCTGCTTCTCTCCCGTAATGCCAGCTGAACCGGCTGAATGCTGCCGCTGCTCCAAACATCAGGAAAGAGTCACCCACACCAGATCTCCAATCTTGGTATAAATACTAATCAGGCATAGTGGCATTCACCAAGAGATTCTTTCCCCTACTACATCTTTTAATTTTCTGCATGCAAGATTTCTTCAGTGGTGTGGGTCCTGGAGCTTGACTGATTTTTAGCAAGAGTTTGGTGGAATATCCCTTTGAAGACACGGAGTTCAGCTGGGCTGGGAAGGTGGGATGAGATGTGTCTTCATTTAAGGCATACTCTCAATTCTTTGCTTTCAAAATCATGAATATGGTATTCTTCTGTAATCACAATGCTGGCCTAATAGTGTTGTTTTTCAGTGTAATCATACCAGCCTATTCACTGCTCTGCCATTTGAAAAGAAGGCTGTTTAATACCATTCAAATAAAGATTTAATTAATTGGAGGAGGCACTTTTCTGAATTTTCCATGTGTGTAGAAAATGATGTGCCGAGAAGAATACATTCTTGTATTAAGGAGTACAAAGATTTCACATCTCAAAGCTTTTAATTGGAAAAAAGGTTAAATTGTTCCAATTAAGCATATTTCTCCTATTATATTTATTCCCATTTTCCATAAGACAATTGTTAGGAAAGGAGAGAGAAAGCATCCCTTGTCTTTAAGAAACAAAGAGGAAGTGGATCTTGAATGAGGCATAACAATTTTCTGATTCACAGAACAGTTTGAATCCAATTTGCATAAGAGTTTCAAGTAAAAATTTAAAAATAATTATGTGATTACCACTCTTCATGCCACAGAGTCTGCAGGGATGAAAATGAATGAATGTGTGGTATTTTCATTTGGTTTTCCAAATGATTCTTCCTAACTATTGAACTTGGTCACCAGAGCCCACCACAATTTGGTTGTTACTGCTTTGGTGGAGGGGTGGCTGGGTAGTGGGTGTGGGGTTGTGGGGTTTTTTTACTCAGTGTATCTAAGAAAACTTTCCCACACTTGCCTATCATAGCCCAGATCGTTCTTACTGACATACACCTGATCTGTTTGAAGTAGGGTTTTCTGTTCTGCAATATTAAAATAAAACCTGCAAGCCAATATAGAACTTAGCCATAAAATCAGATCAGTAGCATAGCTACATACCTATTTACATTTTTAAATATATTCTTTATATACCATTATACTTGATGTTGTAGGTACAGACTTTGAGACTCTCAAATACCACGTGGTGATGTAATGTTCTTAGGACAGGATTCATCTCGAAAGGAAAGATGCTTTTAAAGCTGCCTTTGAAAAGCAGAACAGATCAGCCAATATATCTAAATTAGAATCCCAAGCTGTTTTTCCATGCATGACATGAATTCATAAGTGCCACCATTTTCCAATAGCAGAGGTATGGTGGGCTCTATGACAGGATACCAGAGTTAACAGCAGAGAAAAGAATGTGACAAGGTCACAGATCAGAAAAAATCCCATAAAACAGATGCTGAGAGAATCCTTGCAGTCAGACCTCCAGGCTGTCCACCCACCAGTGTGAGCAGCAGCAGGGCTGGCCCCAGCGTGGTACACTTCCCCTCTTTCCAGAAAAGCAGCTGGATGCTGTTTCTCCTTTCTAGGAAATCAGTGTGCTCTTTGGGACACGTGGAGCACTTACAGTCCAGAAGAGAACGTCATACCTGCCTCGTACCATCAAAACTGGGCTGTCTCTGTTCCTGAAGACTGCTATTTCTTTTCTTTTTTCAAACTGGGATTTCATTTTTAGTGGAAGACTCTTGTATTGCAATGGTCTCTGACCTTCTTGCACATCTCCAGTGGCCTTCATTTAGAATAGGTTTGGGTTTTTTCAAAATTTCAAATTTTTTTTGCGTTGGTGATTTCTTTTGCTTCCCAGCCTGTTGATGTTGAACAGATCAAGAGTTAAAACATTTAATCCTGTGTTCTTCTGTTTTCTGTTTTTTCTAATGGATGAGTCATGAGTACGGATGGCCTTTTGTTATTCTTTAGTAAACTCAAACAAGAATATTTATTCCCTCATTAGAAAAACAATAAATCAGCAAACAGAAAAATGTGAAACAATGATTTTTAGAAGATATTGCCCATATCTTGCAGTTGTTGTTCTTTTTTTTTTATTTAAAAGAGATGACCAAAAAAAAAAGTGCTCCTAAAATCTACTGGGTTGCTATTGCTGAAGCCTAAACCTGGAACATTTTGATGGTGAGTTCCCATAGGAACAATGGCTGAAGTACAATAAACCTGGGCTCTTCTGGGACCCACATGTACTGTCTGGAGCAACAGTGATTTGAGCAGAGCCAACAAGAGGGAGTCATTTGCATGATGTACGTCTTCTTCCTACACCAGCCCCGAGGTAGAAAGGATATCCTGCTTTTTATGATAATTCAATCTTGGACTGTTCTGATGAGTTTAACACATTTTTGTTACTTAGAGATATATCAAAATGCTATTTCTTTTGTGATAGTATAAAATTAAACACAGACACAAATTCAGAACTGAGTTTATTCTTAAATTTATAAATATTTTCTGCCACCTTATATTATTTTGACGTCCAACAACCACAAGTTTTAGAGCACAAAAACATTTACAAGACACTCTCCTGCCAGAAAGCCTTGTAGCTGTTTCATTAAGTACTTCCTTAGGTGGATAGGACTGTGTTATTTCTTTAAGAAGTGAAGATCTGTGGGGTTTTTTTCAGCTGTCCAGTGGAAATCTGGATTGGAGACAAGAAGAAAGGATTCCTTTCAAAATAATTTTGACACCTCGGTGAAAAGGAGGAGCATCCTCACAAAGGCGTGGAGGCAACGTTCTGAATTAACAGATTCTGTCCCTGGCGACAGGAGTAGGTGCGTGTTCAGTACAGAGAAACCCCGCCCTGGCCATAGATGTCAAATTCCCCAGCATTCGGTACACCCAGAGGTCATTAAACTGGTTTGGCTCCTGTCCCTCCTGCTGGGAAGAGAAAATGCTGTGGGTGCTGTCTCTGCTTCACCCGTATGCAGTCATAATGTTGGCTCTGCCTTAAGAGACTTCACAGCTGTGCTGTAGCACAGTTAGTTCCCAACATGACTCAGATGAAGGATTTTATTTAATCTGCACAGGACTTTAGAAAAAAAGAGAATTTTCAATTGTGGAAACCTTGAGAATGTGCAAAGCTCAAGAAAGAGCACATGTGAACAAGAGGCTAGGTCTCAAAACCTGATGTCCCATTGTCTTAGGATAAAATTTCAGTGAAAATGGAAAGATGGGAGAAGAATGAAGCCATTTCATTGCCTTGGCTGCCTCCATTCCTGTAATCGTCCATTAGGGCATCAGTCATTATTTGCATTACTTCTAGCTCACAAACAGGAATGGTTGAGATGTGGCTGCATTTTGGGTTTTTTTTTGTTTAGTGGCTCTAGATTCAGTTTTTCTGGTAGGTTCTTTCCCCCACTGTGCTTTCTGCCACTATTTGCACTGTTCACAGTGCTTTATTTCTGTGAAACTGTACACTCCTTTTAAAATTTGGAGATTCTTTACCATCATTAAAATCCACACAGAACAAAAAGATAACTCTTGTTGGAGTGCTCCTGGCATGGAAGTAACTGCAATGGCAAGACTTGAAGATTCTTAGTTCAGATTAAGATCTCAGAAACAAGGAATAGTTGCCAGCTGATTCTACGAGCCAGAACTTGGAGAACTTTTAAAGCAGTACTTATATTATTTACTTACTTAAGGACTGACCTTTCGGGGTGGTGGACCAGAGGTCACCTGATAAATATGTAAGGGAAAGTCTCTCATTTGTCTTTCTTAGGCAGAATGTCATTAACCACAAGACTCAAACAGGCACAAGGAATCCCAGATTGCATGAATACTCCAGCATCTGGTTTAGAGGTAGTCAACAGTTTTGATCTACACATCCGTTATGGTATCTACAGTAGAGCACAAATACATTCAATAACATTTCCAAGCAGTTGTTTAAGGTTCCTCCATCCAAAAATGCACCAATTTTTATACGAGTACCTCTTCCAGTTTAGTCCAGATGCCAAGATATTGCATCCCTAAGAAGCTGAGTATTGACCAAGAGCTACTCACTAAATAATCCAAAACTGCCTGCAAGTCTCAAGATCCTGTTTTTTAGCAGGACTGTTTCTGTGCACAGGATGTAAAAAGGAAGACTTTGAACACAAAGTGCACAGAGGATGTTCAAGGAATGTTGCTGTACCACAACCTCCTCAGGCTATGTAAGAAAAATGGTGAATGCCACTCTAAAGGAATTGACTCACAACAGTAAATAGCAATTGCCAGAGAGTTTTACACTAGAATTATAATATCAATTCTGCAACCACTTATGTGAAGGTAGCACTGATGAGAAATTTTAATGTAGCTGAGCATTGCTGTGCATTGTTCCTTGAACCACAGCAAATACACTGCAGAACCCAAGGAAGGGTTATTGTTTTTATGGAATGTAATCATCAAGAGATATGGTTTATGCTTCTATACAGAAACCCCAGGATTCATTTCTGTACAAATTCAAGCACACATGTTGATCTCCGATGCCTATGGCAAATAGTAGGCATCATGGATAAATTTGGGTTCATAATATAGCTATAGAGTAGCATAATATCTAAGGTGGACAATCCAGAAAAGTTAGAATTTAAATTTTACTCAGGCAAGTGTTGTAGTCTAAAAACTGAAGGCGAGCATTAGTGAAAATAAAGGAGTCACCAAGGATGTTCTGTTTTTGAAAGGTTAGATCTAAGAAATTTAGCGAAATGTTTATTGTGGTCAAACAGGCTAAAAAATTTGCAGAACTCAATGTGAAAGTGTCTTTAAGTCAAAGATCATGAATGATTCTTTTTTTTCCTTAAATGTGAAAACTTGCCAAGTAACAGTCATTAGGCTTTATGAAAATTAAACAATTACTGTGACAAACATGTACACATTGTTACAGGAAATTGGCCTGCATGGGATTTTTATAAATAGTTAATTCAGTTTAGTTCTCTTTCCATAGCTGAAAATGGTTTGTATCTAGGTTTTGATCTGTTCATACGTTTCTATTGAAGAGAGACAAACAAATCCAGGTTCTTGGATTTATTTCTTGTTCTATTTTATGTTCTGAGCATAACTCCAGAAGAGGAGAAAACCTTACAGGCCCTTGCATATATATTTGAAGTCTATTGTCTTATGTTCTAGGATGGCTCAGCAGGAGCTGGTTATCTGTTTGTTGATTGTAGCTACTTGAATGCTGTAAACCAAATAACCTGACCTGTTAAGTGATCCTGGATATGAAAACCCAAACCTGCAGGAAATAGTTCTGCCAGTGCAACAGCATGGAATATTGGGAGATGCAGGGGAAAAAGTGGTGTGTAATTCCTTGGGAATGTAATTCCTTTGGAATTTCCATACCTTATAAACATTTAAGATGCAGAAGAGACGCTCAGGATATGTTAAAAGTGACATCAAATTATTAAAGACATCTTCATACTTGCTTCAATCTCCTCCACCTCAGGTGACCCCAGCAGAAGAGGGTGTTTCAGTTCAAGTGCAAATGTATTTCAGATAAATAGGTTTTGAAATGAGATCCAAATACCTACCAGATTAAACCTTAGGCTGCTCTTACTTTGTGATGCATACAGAGATACGGGCCCCTTTTTTGGGTAACAGTTCACGGCACTCATAAATTATTGATAGGAGGGATGGTTCCCTGGGCCACTGTAATCTCAGCAACACTTGAGAACAAATGAATGAGCACTTCTGCAGGACATGACCTGGATCAGATTGATCAACTGAGAGAAGCAATTGGTGTGGTTTTGTTTTAGCAGAGATGTCCACTGTGACGGCTTTCTGCACACATTTAGGGGTCTCCAAAACTTGGGCTTAAGGCTGCATTCCCAGCAAAACTATGTTCACAACAAAACTTGCTCAAACCATCTGATTTGGAAAACAATTTTGTGTGTTCTGATCTTATTCTGAGTACAGTTTTGTGTGGAATAAAGAAATAACTACGTTTAAAAGGCATTAGTAGTCTCAAGATTTCTTTTTTATTTTGTCCTCTCTACCTTCTTGTTTGAGGAGCAAACAGGAAAGAAAAATGTTCTGCATTCCTTTCAAATGTTGTAATGATAGCATCAAACTGAACTACATGAAAAGTTTTAGTTTGAGAGATTGATGCTTGTGATTTGCAATTTTGTTTTCTTCATAATTTTTTTTTAATGTTTGCTTTCTCCCCAGGTAACACAAAATCGCATTGTGAGGTGGAATTGGTGAAAAAAGCACTGGAACAGAAGTGTGATTTTCAGCCCTGTGTTTCGTTAACTCTGATTGCTCATCAGCAGAAATACTCAGGTTTGCTCCTCCACTTCTGGGATTCTTTCAGTCTGTGCAGCTACGTCAGTACTTACCTTTTATCTTTGTTAGGAAGCACTAAGAATTAAAAATCCTCTTTGAGTTGTACCCATCGACTCCTAATTAACATGAAAAAATGCTTTACTCTGGGGGCTTTGGCACGGAGCTCTTTTTTCACATGCATATATGTCACATAGGGTGCACACTAACTGTTCATATACAGTGTCAGCGTGCGTTTCGTACGCACACAAAAGTTCCAGATGTGCTGTGTATCTTGTTTAGTTGGCTTTAGTCTTCTGTAAAGCCAAGAGAAATATTAATCATTCATTTACTGTTAGGGGATGGGTCTTCTTCTCATGTTTCAGTGAAGGGGGTGGAAAAGAAAAGTAAGCCAATTTTTTTCCTATTTAAGGCCAAAGCTGGGGAATGCTCGTGGCTGAGTTCTGTACATGGCCCGGTGCTGGAAGGGCAGGGAACAACCGATGTTGCTATTTTGAATAGAATTTTTCTTCCCCCCCCATTTTTATTTTTGCACAGAGAGTCTCATGTCTAATATTTAGACATGATGAGCTCTGTGCAAAAAGTAACTTTGCTCATTCTTGCCGTGTTTCAACCCTCAGTTATTTTGGCACAACAAGTCGGTGAGTAATTCAAGCTTCTTATGATTTCATGTTTTCTATTTTATTTTTATTTTTACCAATAATTTTAGTAGCTTGTAAGAAATGTGTATGCACGAATCTCACCAGAACAGTTTTCCTTCACTAATTCAGCAGTCAGATATTTAATGGTGAAGCTGAAAGCTGCAGGGGCTTGCAGTATCATCCCAAAGATTTCTCTTTGCTTTGCTTTCTTTACAGTTAGAAGGACTGTACAGCGCTGTCTGCCTTGGCTGCATTTGTTCTTGTTCTTACTTGTTTTCCTGCTACAGACACCGGAGAGATTCTAAGCTATTTCTTTTAACTCTTGGAATAACATTTTAACTGTTAGCTCTGTGCTGCCTGGAAGCTCTTTGTCACAAGCAATAAGTCTTTGCTTCCAGCTATTTTATTTGGAGTTCTCCTTTGTATTTGTTTGTCTTACACTGGCAGCATGGGGGTTTCTTTCAACAATTTGTGTGCAGAAAAAAAAGCCTTGAAATTCTAACTGGTTTTGTTGAAGGAGTTTTTAAGCGTGATATATGAAAATATGTCAGCTTGCAGAATTTTTACTTTGGCATAGAACAGGAGGGTAAATTAATTCCCTCAACTGCAATAGTCTGAATCAGGCATCTGCAGGCTGTTTCAGCCCCTCACGAGACTGATTAGCAGTTGATGGTATGTGGAAGTCCATGTGAGTGTGTGTGTGTGCATGTTTATGGAGAGCAAGAACAGCAAAAACCAAGTGAACGTGGAATTCAGAGGGGAGAGAAGTACTTTGTACACAAGAATTCAATCTAGAGTGAAGATAAGTGTGGTATGAGTATTTAAGTTAAACAAATGACATTCCACAAGTACAGCTGACCTTTTTTGGATGTGCCCAGTTCCTGCTTGCCAGATATTGTAAACCAGACCTTCCTTAAGATAAAAGGCTTTTCTCTCCTGTAAATATGAAAGATTGGCAATTTATTTATTCCTACACAGAGGCAAGGAATAACCTTACCATTAACTCAATAAGCAGCAGCCAAGGAAACTGTAGTGCTGTAAAGGAAAGCCAAATGCCTTTAAAACCACACCCTACACTACTCTGTATGACACACATCATGAAAACGATTACTTGAGCCAGTTTGTGGCAAACCCATCTGTCTCACCACACCTGAACAGAGACCTCTGCTGAGGGGTGAGTGTGAGTCTATCATGAGCAGCCTGTTGGCAGTGGAACACTTGGAGCTCAGGAGGATCTGTGCATGAGCAAATCAGGCAACAGCCTTTGCAGCAGCAGCATGCCCAAACACCAGCCTCCCTCACCCAGCACAGACACATGCTAAGCCTAAGTGCCTATCAAAAAAACCCCCCAGCCAATCCATATAAAGATATTCCATAAAGAGTAAACAGAATTTACTGTGAACTGATCCTTTTCTGTTTCTGCTCTGCCATATACAAACTCTCTCCAATAATCTTCAGTAAAAATTATAAAATGTAGTGATTACAAAATTTGAGCAAACGTATGCTGTGAGTTTTCTCTGCTTACAGCAGCAGATAATATATGTATTGTTTATATTTAACACGCAGTAAGTGTACTTTTATATACCTGTGTCTATCGTCAGAGGGGTAAGGACTAAGAGACCATCCAGTATAAAGAGAAGGAACATCAATTTTACTTCTCTCCATAAACACACCCCTCCTGAGTGCCAGGTCTCCTTCCCTCACTCTAGTCGTATCCCTGGACATTTCTTAGGTGCAACATATATTTGACTCAATAAATGGTAAATTTTGGGTAGAAGAACAATACACAAATGAAGTGTGAATGAGTATTCTCATTTCTCTGCCACATTCCTGTTTCATGGTGTTGTAACATTTCCTTACTGGGCTAACTTCCATACTGTTTACAGGGAAGAGGTTACACAGAGAGACTGATAAATCACTAGTTATCCCTTAAAAAACTGGATTCTCTCCTCGCTTTAGAATGTTTCTTTCCACACATTTGAATATGCTTTTCTCACAGAAAATAATAATTGAAGGAGTTGATTATTCATATCACTAATTCATGTGCAGGGCAGGGAATGGACTGGGAAACCAAATTTTCCACAACTGAAAAGAGAATTTCCAGACATGCTGAAATGCTCTCTCTTGTCAAGAAAAATGTTTATATGGTTAGTATCAAATGTAAGTCAATATAAAATTTTCCTTGAGAAAGCCTGCCAGGAGACAAGACTTGGCAAGATATTAAGGAAACTGCTCAGTATACACTGAGTTTAGGGTAGTTAGATGTACCCCTGGGCTATGTGTTTCTTTGTCCTGCTGTAATAGCTTGGGATGGAAATTTGAGTACAGCCTCAGGCTAAACCTCTTTGAGAGCTTGGGATCCAGATACTGTGCAACAAGGAGTATTCTGTGACTTCCATGACCAAAAGCAGTAAGTCCTTGTACCCCACTAGGATGTTTTTAGCCTGGAGGTGAAATCACCTTGACACAATCCAGGTTTTCTGATGTGTGTCAGGGCTTCCAAGCCCTGCCCATGTTCAAGATAAGATGCCTCCTGATGGCTGACAGGACATGAAGCCAGCACTTCGGACACGACAGATGATTCAGAGTCCAGCAATGTATACTCAGTTCCACCCTCTGAAGGCACCTTTGCATCCTGCATATTAAACTGCTCAAAACTGTAAGATCTTAGAATGCTTCTTTAGGAAAGAAATCCATTCTCCACCCAGCAAGCACAACTTGTGAAAACATTTGCTAAGCCTTGCAGCCTGCATTCATCCCATTTATCTTGAGTTTCTAGAGGCAATCACGACAGCTATTTCCAGAAGACAGCATAAATTTTAGCTAGACAGACTGGAGGTATTTGGCAGTTTCCACTGCTTACAAAGGAAGAACATCCACAGCGCCCTCATATGTGTGCCAAAAGGGAAATCAGATGGATTTGGGTCTGTCTCAGCTGTATCTGGGATGCTTAAAGGATACCTCAGTCAGCCGGAGCAGGACACGTCTCGTAGGTACACCCCATAGTCTTTGAGGAACTTCACTGAGGTCATTAGGAAAACTCTACTGCTCTGAAAGCAGTGTAACAGCAGTGCCAGAAACCCTTCAGCATTATTCCAAGTAATTTTTTGCTCTAAGGTAATTTAGTATTTTCCTTGTAACGAAAGTATTATCTTGGATGTTTGGTCAGGAAACTCATTTCTGAGGTAATGGCTGAATGCTAAAATCTCTCTGACAAGACTTATTAGCCTTTCATATTACTTTCAGTTGCAAATTGCAGTTTTAAAATTATATCTAACCATTACATGTAGGTTTCAGGGGTAAGCATGCAAATGACTTTTCCTGCTGAACGCCCACTTCTGATCCCTGAGAAAAGAATGATATTTTAGGAAAACTTGTAAACAGCTGATTTGGCCATTTTATTTTCTTTTTTTTTATTAACTGGGAAGGATTAGATAGCATGTGAAGTGGATGGGTACTGTACAGATGTAGTTTATTTGTGAGACTGCCAGACTTTCATGTTTAGCAGTTAGCTGTATGGAACACTGCACACAAGTATTCTTTGTTGATAAATTTCCAGTTTAAGGCTAATGCTAACAACAGTCAGAACTATCTCTCCTCAAAGGTTTTGGAAACTCAGAAAAGTTCCCCTCCAGAGTTTTGACAGTAAAACCAGATGATGCACATCTGTATGCCAAGAGATAATTAACCATCATAAGTGACCTGCAGTAGGTGAAGTAATGAAATATCAGGGGTCTACTCCTCTTCTTCCATTTTTTCCTGACTATTTTTTACCAAGCACATGGCAGACAAGGTTATGCTTAGGAAAATTGAAACATTCCTTTCTGGTCTGGAAAAATCATGCTAAATGAAAGCCTGGGGAATCCACCCCCTCTAAACATTATATATATGTTCTTGGAAGTATGACAAATTTCATAAACACATTTTATATCACACATCCCTGGAACACATTAGCCTTAGGAAAATGAGACTATTCTATAACCCTTTCATTATTTTCCAGATTTGTTTTTGACTTGAGACCAAATCACCAAATCTACACAGACTGATTTTTCTGAAAGAGGAGGTGGAGTTGGAAACATCCACTGCTTTATTGCAGGGGGAAGAGGTAGAGGTAGAAGGGTGTTGTCGCTGGCACAAACCTCACTGTTGATGCCTCAGTCAGAGTCATTACATTTGCTCTCCTCTTAGTGCTGCAAATTACAAGCAGATCCTATTTCCTCTTGCAGCTTCTGCCAAAGTGTTGAGGTTTGAAATAGGCAGCCAGGTGTCACTTGCAAACTCTGCTGATGCCAGCCTTACACAACAGCTGGAGGAGAGTCATAACTAATGCTACTCAAAAAAAAGAGAAAGGAGGGAATTCCTATCCCTTTTTCGTTCTACAGGCTGGCTGAGAAACCAGACTGACACTGTTCCATTAGTCGTTGTCCCAGTTATGTGCTAATATTGTTCACACCTTGTTTTAATTAGAAATTTGCAGAAAATGGGACATATCTGCCCTCATATTTGGGATGGCACGCTGAGGGTCAGTAACGGAAATGATGCAGAGCGGCATTTAGCATCTGGGGTTAAAAGCAACCTCTTCAGAGTGGAAAGGTTCAGCCTACCAGGAAAGGCAAACAATAACAAAGTGCATTTTCCCAGGCTAGAGGGCACCTGGAGCACTGTATCACTCGTGATGTTTCTGTGGTAGGTTCCTAGTCTGCAGAAGAGCACAAGCCACAGCTCCTGTAAGAGTGTCAAGATTTAATTTGTTGAAGTAATAACTCGTCAAAACTCACAGAATTAGAAATTAGTGCAATGGTCACAGTATTAATACTCCAGATTATGCTGTCCTTTAGTCATGCTTGTTTAGGAAACTGGGCAAAAGATCTCAGTTAAGAAAAGGGAAATTGTTGGCTATGGCAAAGATATGTTGTTAACAAATAGGGGTTTTTATGGACTTAAAGTAACTGGATTAGAGTCCTACGTCACTGCAGTTCGATATGATGGAGCACAGTTCAATTCATTATTGGCAGCACCTAAAAAAATAAAACAGACTTGCAAAAGGCATAATAAAAACTGTTCTGTTTCAACATTGCTACTGTTAGCTCATTCTCCATGTAGTATCTTGGTAAATTGTTGATTACATGACTCTAACATGGTTCAGAGTTCAATGTCTACCACTCAATTGTCTATAATTTTGAGACATTCTGATTTTGTTTTTTGTCAGGTGATAAATAACCTTCAGCCCTAAATGAAACAAAAATTTTAGTGTCGTCATTTTACCTGCTGCAATAATTTACCAGCCTATCCCTTCTTCTATATACCCATGATAATACACCTTGTGCAGAAGGAGAACTGGGTACAGATGTGATTCCTGCTCCAGGAGGGGTACAAGAAGTGTTATTTTACTTCTGTAGCTTCAGGTCAGGCTGTTGAGGGCAGCGTGGCTGGGTGCAGAGAATGCTGCAGCCCTGGCCCTCAGCGTGCTGCCCGTCCCCAGCGCAGGGGATGCAGTGGGTTGCTCCTGCAGCGCCGGCTCTCTTGGGGCCGTGCTGGTCCCAGTGGCGCTGTCCCTGTGGCAGAGGTGCTGTGTGGCGGCTCGCTGCTGGCGGCTTCCCACAGCCGTGCTGCTTCTAGACAGGGGAGCCAGAGCTCCGCCTCGCTGACCGCCTCGGGACAGTTACTCCCCTAGGGATTTTCTTTCTTCCATTGAATCTTTCAAAGCATGGGGGTTGTGAAGCTTTGCTTTCTGCCCTCTCTATGGCTTCCCTGACAAGAGACATTGCGTCACTGGAAAAATCTGTAAGGAATTCCCACAGAATTTCCTAATTTTTCTCCATTTAACACAGTCAGACACTTTGTTTCAGGGAAATAACATTCACAAATTTATATGTGATGACCATGCCATTAATATTTCTCACATGGCTTTAAGACTGCATAAAAAAAATTCAAATACTAACCCTTGCATTTCTTCTGACTATGGCTTATCAAGAGATAACCTCCATAGGCAGTAAAAAATTACAAATTACAGGAATCAGAAATCCCTCTCCAAGAGAGAGAGGGAGAGGTCTGCTAACCCTATCTTAAATGCTGGAAGGGTGCAAGGAGGAATGAGATCCACCACTGGCTGTAGAGTAGCTCATCTTTCACACAGAGGTATAGCAAATTATATTTTTCATTTATATTTCCAAGCAGTCATTGTTTTTTCTCATCTTCTCTTTCACAGGAAGGGTACTTTGAATTTTGCTTTGAGAAAACCTAACCTACTTCAAATCACTGCTTTTCTTTATCTATTTTCACTTCAGAGCCAGTCTCGTCTCTGAGTCTGCGAAGTGGAAGCCTCTGCCTGTTTCATGTCAACATGACAATGGAAAACATGATATAACCCCCTCCAACAACAACCGTTTGTTGGCTTTAGTTTGGATAAACTTCAGCTGTGGGACTTCTGGCTTTGTTTAGTTTAGTAGAGGAGATTCCTTTCAGATTAGCTCAGGGACTACTTCCATTTTCCCCCATTTACGTCAAACCCTTCATTTAAACATGAACTGTCAGAATGAGAATGAAAATGGCACCTCCTTTAACAATGTCTGCACGTTTTTGTCTCGCTTTGCTTCACACAAGTACTCCATGAAGAGATGTCTGCCAGGGAGGAGAAAGCATGCACAGGACTTTGAACAGGAAGAATGTGAGGGTAATGAAAATATATCTATTTCAAGGCTGAATGTGTTTTTTTGTTTCGAAAGCCTAGGCCCTCTCTTACAGCTAAAGCGGCTCCCAAATGACTGTCGATAAATGAGGGATGTGACTTGTAGATTCAAGAATTTAGCAGAGTTTGGCCTTCAGCAAAATGCAAAGCTATCCATAGCCATGGGAGACACAACCCTTTCTGCTGCTGGATTTCTCTCTCAGGTCACTGTGCATCCCATCCTGGAGGGTGGCACAGGCAACTCTGCTCTCCCATCAGGTGAAACCTTTCCTCCCTTGTGCAACCCTTCTGTGGGCTGCTGGGCAGCTTCAGGCACGGCTTAATTCCAGCGCTGCAAAGGGCAGCCGAATCGCAGGAACATCCCGGGCACGTTTTGCAGCAGTAGATATGAAAGGATGATCTGTGTCTGGAAAATACTTCCCACAGCAATTCAGCTCTGGCAGTTCTTGGAAAACTTCTGGACATAATTAGTTCACACTGAAACTCCCTGCAGTTCACGCCCAGTGACCAGTCGGTGCGTTAGAAGGCTGTCTGCAGCAAACATCTTTTTTTCTCTCTTCTTTCCCTTTGTGCTGCTTCTTCTCTTTTTCTTCTCTCCATTTTCTTTTAGGAGAATAAGCAAGAACAAAATTGCATCTTTTTTTTTCAAACAGACAAGGCAGAAACAATTGCTCATCTGAACAGAGTTAATGGGAAATATGGGAAGCATGGCTCATTGTTCCTTTGATGTGCACTGTAATAGCCATGCTGAGCATCAAAGGAGAATAAACTACATCCCCCATGCTTTCCTTCAGCTATAAGCAGCAAAAATAGGATTCATATTTTCTTGGAAAACACTTTTCTGTTCACGAGAGCCTCTTAAAAAAAAAAAAAATGCATCTTCTCTGGTTTTGTCTTTAAATCTACTGTATGGTGTTTGCTTGTTTCCCTACAGAGCAGCAGTCATCCCGTGCCAGCTGTTTAAGAGAAGAATGTCCTAGTGAAAGCAAACAATGGGCTGTGTAGTGGGAACTCCAAATCTTTGAAAAGAGTAATTGAAATCTGTTCAGACGATTTGAAGATTCTTTGCACAACATTCTAAGGCTGTTGGTGGTTTAGCTGTTGGCAGGGTGGTCCTCTTTGTAGATCCTTCTTTTTTTGTATGAACAGAATAGCATTAATATGGAGGAATGGGAGGAAGAAAGAAGAGAGGTTTTCAAGTCCAACTGATTATTTCAGAGCAGCTGAAGAGAGAAAGATTGCTGTAAATATCTTTCAGTGAAGAATCAAAAAAAAAAGTGAATTGTACAGAACCTTTTCATTTATCAGGTGTTCTCTGGCTCTGGCTCTTCCACTCAGACCTTTTAAGGGCTGCAGCAGATAAACTGTGCTGGATCAGCTTTTGTCTGCTGCAGATGTTCCAGCCCTCCTGGGCTATGTGGTGCTGTTTATTCTCACCCTGTGCCAGCTGGGGTTGTTGCTGCACAGAGCAGGGAGAGCTAAATGTGTGCCAGGCCTCAGGCAGCCACTTCAGTAGCAAGGCTTCTGACCTCTGATATTAATAAAAAGCCAGCTCTCTGCTTGCAGGCTCTCGCTGCACCAAAAGTGTGAATTTTCACCTCACAAGGGAATTAGTTAGAAGATCCATAGGTCTTTGTGCTTGAAAAATGGCCAGGCATAGAACTTGATATTTAAAAGTGGCTCCAAAATTAAGTTGTCTTTGGTACCCTGAGAAAACCCTCACAATACTTACTTTAGTAGCCCTAGGAGGCTGACAATAAGAGCATTGTATCCAGTGTACAAATAGCCATTTAATATCCTCTATGAGGCAGATTAAGAAGAATTTCAAATACTGCCATCCATATCCAACAAACTGTCCAAAATGGATGTGGGGTGAATTAGTAAAAACTGGAATAAGGAATGAATGAATACAAACTGTTTTGCAGATGAAACTAGGTTAATGAGGCTCTATGCATTCAGAATCCCACCACAACCTTCTGAATTACAAATACCCTTAATTTATTGGCAGCCAAAGATATGATTCTTTTCTTTAGACAGTATGCCAGAGCACCTTAATCCTTCACTGGAATATGAAATGCAAGAACCAAACCCTTAATTTACTTCCAACTTCTGAAATTACAGGGAAACCAATAAAATTGTGCAGGGACTTAGGCTAGCATAGAATTTGCCCCCCTGTTGCTTTACTCATCTCAGATGTAAATTCACTATGGCTGTGGAGTTATATTGGGGTGACTTTGTCCAAGGTATCTGAAAATACAAATGTTATTACCACATGTACTGTACTGCCATTGTAACATTTCCCATCTGCTTCAGCCTCAGGAGAGAAGCATTGAATCAGGCTGATCTCTTCCAAGGCAAACCACAGAAACAGCATTGCATAAATCTGTTAGCCCTCTCACAGAGCTGAGGGGAAAGAGAGGATCATGTCCCACTTGAAATTTTAATTACATGCCAAAAATTGTTTTAATTACAAATTTAGACAATGCAAAACAAAAGTCATACATTTTCCCTCACACAGAGTTTAGGTTTTATCATGCCAGAAGTTTAAAGCATCATTAATTAAGTAGTTATAGTTCAGTGTTTTGCATGAGGTGCTATGTAGACCAAACTTTAACAATTATCAATTTCCATTCATTCCCTTTCTCTTATCAGATCAAAAGCTGAATCTCTCTTTCATGGTGTTTTGGATCTGTCACAGATGTTGTAAAGTCTGAGAAACCTGTGCGCAATGACTTTTCCAGTTTTTCTTTATTCTTCCCAGGACAGACCTACTGCAAGAAATGTTTCAATGAACCCTCCAATGTTATAAACCCTTCCTGATCCTAGCTAAAATCAAGAATGCAGAAGGATGTCTTTGAGCTACACCTTAGGGGTGATTTTTTTTTTTTTTAAGTTTGGCAAAATCTTGTGCTGTATTTTAGTAAATTTTTCCCCTTAATTGATCCTAATAATGTTGAGCTGGAACAATTGTTTTTCTTTAGAAATATGTTAGGCCAGCTTCTTATGGAATATAAGTGGTCTATTGTTCCAAACTAACATTACGTTGACACTTGGATTCTGACTCTAGAAGTCTTCATTGACTGCCCACGGAATGAGCAGGACGCATGTTCAAAGAAACGAATAAATCCATTAAATCATCAGAAATCATATTAGAACTTGAATTTATGTCAGTTTTTGCTTAGTTTAAGACACAAGTCTTTATGCCAAGAATTTGGTATCATTCACTCTAAGGACAGGAAGCACATTAAAATCATACTACTGCGGAGTAGTATTAGAATTTACTCCAGCACTACAACTAGATAGCCACAAATGAAGTTCTTGCAGCCTGTTGCTTATTTTCAGCATGACACCAAATGGCACAAAAGGTGATGTGGCAAAACACGTTGTAATGTAAGAAGAGAGGGGATGGAAAAATCTCATAGGCATTTTACCAATAATTGAAGAGTAGCTGAATTACGATGCAATGGTCTCTCTAAAAGGCATTGAGGGCACTGAATTATGATGAAATGTCTTCCTACTTTGTGTCCTGCTCTAAAGCAAAGGGTTACCCTTAGTAAAAGATTTGATCTGTCAGTCACTGAAGAGCTTCAGTCACCACCAGAATAATTAGAAGTTGACATTTTTTAGGTCTGATTCAAAGCTCAGTAAAATCAAGGGGGGTTCTGATCAGGCAGTAATTACCCTTAATCAAGGAGGAATTATGGGAATTCTGCAGCTTATGGCAAAAAGAGGTCAATCTCTACTAAAAAGACAGAAGCATAAATCTAATTGAGTCACAGACTCAGCCTGTTGAGAGGGGACACTGGAGAGGAAATCTCAGAATACCATCTCAATACAGAAGGTCATTCAGGAATGCCTTCCTCTCATGCAAAAAGAAATTCAGCCCATGATATTGTCAAGGAATAGCTAGGAACAAAAGGGGTATAACTGTCTCTTGAATCCAGCAGAAGTTTTTCCTCAAAATGACTTTTATGAGTTCAGGAACAGACAACAATTCTCTGGGCAGCCCTAAGGAAGAAGCAAGGTGATAGATACAGAGCAGTGTGCTCTATCCTGCCCCTTGTATGACTCAGCTTGAAATGACAGTTGTGCCAAAAAACAACCCTCCCCAACTAAAACAGCAAAGCAACCGCCTTGCATTTTGTTTGCTTATTACCAGTTTTGAAACAGGGGAGTTCTTTTGCCACGGTTTCTCACGCCAGACGCCAGCTGGAGCAGTGAGGCTGTTGTGTAACAATGTCTCTGATGGGATATCTCCGGTCACTATTTCCTTGCAGCACTGCTGTGGCAGGGTGACCTTTGGAAGTTGTATGAAGAACATCATTCCAGGGTGTCAGCATCCATGCCCAAACAGAGCAATGTGTGAAACATAAAATTTGGGACAGAACAGTGTGACAGAATCAGCTATGTTAGACCACATTACCTTTGAGAAGAATAACAGCCCTCTGAAGATAAAACAGAAAGAATAGAGTTTTTAAATCACACTTTGAAAGATTAGAAAAAAAGCCAATAATGTGCAGGGGAAATAGAGGCATTTTGTGCTTTACTTGGTAACAAATATGCTTAGGATATGTTCTAATCCTGATATTTCTAAAACTTTTTAAAGGCTGCAGAAAGGTTGTGGCATTTGTAGCAAATAAAGACGAATGAAGGGAACGAGGAATGAGTTGTTTAAAATGCAAGCACTTGTTTGTACCAGTGCGGGCCTGTTTTTTTCCTTATTTATTTTGTAATCAGACATAGAGACTGGGTGGGTCTCAAAGCAAGGGCAGTTTGGCTATGTGACACAAGGATCCTTTGCCTGAGGATCCAGACTCTTCTACACATTGCCAGTGAAACAATGTGTGACTCCATCCTGCAACACCTCTGACAGACAAGTACAGTATTATGCTTAACCAGCATTCTTTTAAGCTGCTTTCTCTTTCTTACTCTGCATCTGAGAAAAGGGGAAAGCTGGGACTGGCGCAGTGGCAGAACTGTTCAAACGCCAGCTTTCTTGGCAGGCAAGCATCCCTAGAAGTAAGAAAGCTTCGGTTTCATTCTGAAAGCACAGGATGTAGCTGTCCTTTTTGGTGTGAAACTCGGGAAATCTGTGAACTATTCATTCATACTCCTTTCCCCTTCTACCTGATAGCAGTTCTTCCTTCTACAGCTCACAGAGCTCAAAAGGATTTTTAAGATTGACCCACTCTGGTTTTTCACAGTCTTCATTTAAGTGTTTTAAAAACGGAGGTTTCATTACCTCCAATCACATGTGGACAAGCCTTACAAAAATATTACATCAGTACTATTAAAACTGAAAATGTCCTTAAAGGTGCAGATACCCAAACTGGCCCTTATGTCCTCATGTACTGTGTGAGATTAATTCAATTAATTAGCTGTTTAAGACAATTCCAGCTGAGAGAATGTCTGAAGACTTTGAAGTTGAAAAAACTCCAACTTGTTGAACCGTTTATTTTCCCTTTTTTCCACCTCTTTTCCTGACTCCCATGACCCAGACAGGATTTCAGCCCTTTCGAGTACTCAGCACTGACCTGACATGCCAACAAACCAGGCCATCCCGGCTCCTCTGGCCAACTCATTCATTATGAGAGTCCGCTTGTTTCCATTACTAATGATGGGATGGAACGAGTGTGTTTGGGTTTCTTGTAAACATCGTCATAATACCAGACAGGGAGCCCAAACCATTTGCCTCGAGGTAGACGCTGTGGCATTCTTTTCTGCTCAGGAAATGGAAAGCAGCATTTCTGCACATGCTGGGGTGGATTCCTCCACCTACCCGGGTAGGGGAGAATGATAGCATTTCCATTGAAAATAGACAACATATCTCCTTTCTACTTTATCCTTTGCTTAAACAATGTACCAAACAGTGCTGGAGTACGCAATTAACATATAGATGTATTTACTACAGAAGAAATGTAAAACAATTTTTGAAGTACTCATCCTGTAAAGCAAAAGACCAAAACTAGGTCAGGGTGAGGAAGCACAGGCTTTGTACAGTTAAAAAGTAACACAAATGCACTTCTTTGCTTCATCAGGCTTTGGATTCTGTCAAAGTTTGAGGCAAGGCCTTCTTCATCTTGGTGCTTTAGCCTTTACCAGATTCACTTTAAATACAGCAGAAGTTGTTTATTTGACTCATTGTGTTTGTGATCAGATTCTCACAGACCGAAGCTCCTCAGTTTTGCTTCCCAGGCCATCACCAGGCAGCTGCTGGAGGATCGTGAGTCACCCCTGTGTGGACTATTGCCCTCTCTGAGGCAGAACCAGACAAGTTCAAGATGTTTTTTAATTTCTAACCCTTTAGTCACATCTCTGCAAATGGGATATGTGAGTCTGCTACTAATGCAATAGCTGGACATTGGCTTTGTCCAAAGTGGAAAAGCCTGTGGTTTTTGAGGATACTATTAGGAAATTTTTTCCTTTTGCCATAAAATTGTGGTTAAGTCACGGTCATGGTGCTTGCACAAATGCAAAGCCAAAACTAACTACAAAACAGGTCAGATTCTCAGGTCATAGCATGTGATAACGAAATTCCCCTTCACCTCACTGGGATTGGAATTATGTCCCATATGACATCTGTTGTCTTTCAGGCCATATGATAATGGCCATCTTTGTTTTCCCTTGCACACATTTGGGCTCTTCTACATACCACACTTATAGGTCCTTTGGAACTAAATTGTGATTTTCCTTTCAGCTTTCACTATTGGTCTGCTTATGGACAGCTGCCAGTCTTCTTAGAATAGGAAATAATTCAAAACCAGCACATGACAATTATTGTGTTGCCTTTTTTTCATTTTATTCACTATTTAGGCTGGTCCGGGGAAGTGCTACTCACAGCAAAACCTGTAACAACATGAGTCCTCAGTAAACAGCATAACTTCACATTAATTCAGGCTTTCAAATATTAAACTTTATTATAGTGCACTAGAGATTGACAGGGCTTCCAACGAAGCATTGCAGTACGTGCCACAGAAGTGAAGGGCTGTATAGCCATCATATTTAGGGCTTTGGGAGGAAGAATAAGATTTTGCATTGCCATAGACAAATACTGTTGAGTTCTAATATTTTTTAAATCTTAGGCTAATGTGTACGTTTAGGAATCAATAAGAAAAGCTGGCTAAGGCAAGTATGTGACTGTTATACCGCACGTCTAGAAGCAGGAAAGTCAGCTTTTTTATAACCTCATTATTCCTATATGTTACTTGCCAGTGCTTTAGCACAAATCAGCTTTCCAAAGGATTTTGGAGCTAACAGTTAATCTTTATGAGCAATGCAAAATGCATTATGTCATAACATGCTGACACACAGATCTACATCTGAGCACAGAGGGGGTGTCTTTAACACACTAAGTCTTCCCAAATGTAAGTTTCCTTTGGAAACCTATTTAATACTTTCATTCTGCCAAAGGCCACAGCATTTTTCATTGCAGCTCTCCTAGCTTATTTCTTAATTCATTTAACAATGTCCAGAAAGTTAGAAGCAAATACGAATGTCATTGTATCCATATGTCTTCAAATTTTTGCCGTCTCCTATTAAATGATGCCATCTACTGTAGCATAACTGAATGACAAGCTTCTAAAAATGCAGAGAAATCTCCTTCATTTTCCTATTAATGTAAAATTATTAGTCGTTTTGACATATTTTAAATTTCCATGTTTTTTATTGATATTGCTGAATAACATATGGCAGGTGAGTATTCTCAGTGTGAAAAACTGGTAACTGAAAAATGACTCTGCTTCTGTCTTGAAAACGGAATCTTTTCTAACCAGCAGTGTAAAAATAGGAGAAAGATAGCCTTTTTCTGCTCCCCACTGGAGCAGTCCTCTTCAGTGTAAGGCAGCAGGATCACATCTCTGAAAATAACAAAACAACAAAACAAATCAACGAAAAAGAAGTAAGAATGATGAAAAAATTGACATACAAAAGTTCAAATCCTTGGATATGAACTTTCTAGTGAATGAGGACCTTGTTGTCTTAAACACATAGTTAAAAAAAAATGTGGTTTTGAAAGGCTAAGAAAGTGATACTAGGAGCTGAAAATCAGAATATTACAATTAATCAAACATATCTTTTGGGTACAGAAAAGTGTGTATGCTATGCATCTCTTTATATGTGTATGCAATTTGCATACAACTGCAAATAGTAACAATATTAAGTTCTTTTAGATCTATATAATGGTATTTTTATTTAACAGTCATGACTTGCCCTAGGGAAAAGTAATTTCTCCGCTTCCTTATTATGTTTATAAATGAAAAGAGCATTTTAACCTGTGGAGCTGGGAGGTGCTCGAGCAGAGTGACGGCTGAGTAGTCCATTGCCCTGAGTGACGTGGATCTGTGCCCATCCACGCTCTCCAGTCTCCATCCAGCCACTCCTTTGGGGTGGATTACAAGCTCCAACCTCCGCAGCAGCTCTGCCGAGGTTCTGCCTCCCACAGCACACAGCTTTCGAGGGCTTCACGTGTGCAATGAGCCACTCTGTGATTTGGTTTCTCTCTTGAGTCACTACAGAGGCTATAAAAATGTCTTTCATAATACTTCACTTCTACGTTTCAGCCTCCTCGTTTGTCAGGAAACATTTGTCATTACCCTTGTCAAGACTGGGCAGTTTGTTTCATCCCCAAGTGCCCACAGCCAGATCCTGGTTTGTGAAAAGGAGGAAAATGTTTCTTGCAGAAACAGTCAGCACCTATCTAAGCAGAGAATCAACTTATTTACCTGGGATTCACGGATATGGTTCTGTAGGGTGAGAACTGGGAAGACAAGCAACTTTTTTAGAAACTAGATTTAGCTTGACAGACTAAGGAAAGATGTCTAAATCCTCTTCACAGGTACTCGTTAGGCAGTGTCCTTTGAAGCAGCATCCTCTGGTGCTGCAACCCTGTGACATGTAGGTGTGGGGAAAAGGCTGTCCTGGAAATGAGCAGTTCTTCTCCATCTCTCTTGTGCAGAATATGAAGTTTCTAGTGAGGTCCAAAAGGGGCGGAAAAGGAAAAAGTGAGCTTCTAAGTGACAGAGAATGTCTGAGGGGAGTGAGTTTTCATATGCCGTTGGAAGGTTTTCCATTTTAAGATTTTTTGTGTGTTGTCAAAGGAAGGTAAAGTACTGGATCCCAGCTTGATATCAGGCAAAGTAAAAAATATTGGCTTGAAAATGGCTAGAAAGGGTTTTTGAGGCTTTGTTGTGCTGATTGTTCTAATCAAGATAGGGGTCAAAATCAACTCTTATCTATAAGGAGTGCCAGCCTTAACAAGTCAATATTTTCCTGTTTGCTTCTTTCATAATTAGAGTGCAAACATAACATAAGATGCTGTGCATGGACACAGCCTGTAGTAGGATTGAAATTGGGAAAAGAAACCCTTCTGTCCCAGGGAGTGCTCTGCCCCAAGATCTGCACTCCAGGTCTCCCCTCGGGGAGCCGTGATTGCATTCCCCATGGCCCTTCCAGAGCTCATAGGAGGTAATGAATTTCATGGGTGAAATAGAGGGAAATGTCAGGTTAATATGACCAAGGAAAAGCAGATGAGTGAGAAAGTGGGAAGGGAGCAGGGGGAAATTAAGCTCAGTTGAGTACGTGGCAATAAAGAAGGAGAACTGCTCAGGTACAAAATAAAAGAGGATTCGTGGAAGATGAAAAGAGAAGTCACATGTTGTGGGAAAGGTGAAATGCAGAGGAAGCACGAGAAGAGAGGAAACACATCTAAGTGTGCCCATTGCCAAAGAACATTGGTGTGGAATGGGAACACACACCCACAAACACAGAGAGGAAGAAAAGGGAAAAGAAAGAGACCAGGGTGCAGTGGTGGAAAGATTAAAACCAGAGATTAAAGATGCAGGGAGAGAGAAAAAGGGGACTGCATAACCTATAGGAAGGAAATGCACTATAAATTTGTGCTCAGTCTCATACTAGATAATTGTGGCCATTACAATTTGATGGTATTCAGAAATTTCTGCCTGGAGCCAGTGGCAATTTTAATGTCAGAGATTTGAACTACATCTTCTGTCATTTTGTTTTTCTTTCTGAAGTGTGGCACATAGTAGGTAAATTATCCTGGTATCAAAGTTTAAAGAATGATGTAGACACAAAAATAGCTCCTTCTCCAGAATTTTGTTTTTATAAACTGAATTATTTTTAATTATCCATAAAAAAAAATCTTATTATATTATTCATGACTTTCACCGATACTTATGCTTGCAATCTAAGACTTCTAATAACACCTACAAAACTTAAAATGAGCTTGTAAAACTCAAATTAGATGCTCTTAGTGTTATTTTATATTGGGTTCTTAAATGACGTGGCTTTGTGGATCATGTTTTTCTAAGAAAATGCCAACCCAAAATTTAATATTTGAAGGTAGTTTTTGTCAGTCTTTTCATATTCATAGTCTATAACAAGTTTGATCACTAAAACAGCTGCTGGAAGGAATTCACAAGGCCATGAATATTACAGATAAACAATGTTTTTTCTGAAAATAAGACACTTGTAAGATTTGAGCAGGCCATCTGATACAATAATTGCAAACCATTTGGGCAATTAATGTGAACATTCTTTCAGATCTGTCACATATGCTGACAGAAAAAACTTTCAAAAACCTCTTTGAAACCCCTTGGTGGCAGCTATTAATGCAAGATGCTGGAGACAGGAGTTGGTGCTGGACAGATGGCTTATTCCACATCCATGTGCAAGTGCTCGTGCTGGCACATGGGGCCAGTGGCACTCTTGTTGGAGAGCTTTGGCACGTTTACTCCTTAGCTGCAGCAGAGAAGTCAATTGCTAATTAGATGGTAACTCAGTCTGACACTAAAATTACTCAAGACAGAAGATTATCAGAGATTTAATTGGGCTTTGGCTCAGTTCCAGGAGGTTTCCACTGATGTCTGTTTATAGACTCAGAGCAGACTCTGCAATTAACGTAACAGATCCCCCCAGTGCCTGAAGAGGAGCATTTAGCTTTTTACTTCACATGCACGAACCAGAAAACTAAAAAACCTATCCAACAGTTTTCGTGTTACTCATTTGTAATTTGAAAAACATATTTGAAATAATATCCAACATTATTTTGTCTCTCTTTCCAGTGACAGGATGTACCTATCTTGGGCAGGCTTATGCTGACAGGGATGTTTGGAAACCAGAGCCCTGCCAAATCTGCGTGTGCGACTCGGGATCTGTTCTCTGCGATGACATCATCTGTGATGATCAGGAGCTGGACTGCCCCAATCCAGAGATTCCTTTTGGAGAGTGCTGTCCCGTTTGTCCACAAACAACAACTCCACCTCCCAGGGTAAATTTATTCTCAGTGTTATTTCTTTGGTGTTGCTGCCTTCTCGATGCATGTCGACCTCAATTCATTTTGGCTTAGATGCTCTTAAATGCTTTTGTTTTCAATGCCTCTTTCTGAATTTAGGCAAATATTTAGGATGGATAATGCAGCTGATAATATTAAGTCTTCCAGCTCAGTTTTATGTAGACAGCGGGCACCAAAATTAGTAGAAAGGGGCAGAGGGCAGCAATTAGCCACTACATTTTTCATTCTATGGAAAAGCGTAGGAATAATGCGAACACCTTATTTTTGACCTCATATTCAATCTATATCCATGAAAATAATGCCAACACAGAGTCAAAAAAAAATAGAGGACTTTCATAGCATCTCGGAGTCTGTACTTCTTATCAGCTCAATTCTACATCATCACAGAGTGAATTTCCTTTTGCAGGCTTATTGCTGACTTAATGCCCTGTAAAAGAAAGGTGATTATACAGTACATACCTAATTTATCACCATCTTTTTATAGACACCAACATTATATAAACCGATTGCAGCAACTTAACCTCAGGACAATCAAGAATGTTAGTACACACCAGGCCCCCTGCCTAAGTGCTTCAGTGAGTGAGCCAGCTATACTGAGCTTTCAGCTTATCTGAACATTTCAACAGTGTTTAAGATCTGTGAGGTTCTGTTAAAGTACACAGGTTGCCACAGACACGTTGGAGATCCTTATCTAGAAAATAAGTGAGTGAAAGAGATGTGTGGAAGAGAGAGAAGATGGGTTTCTGCAGCTCTGTAGCACATCTGTTTACACATGCAATGTCACACACAAGTATGTCACACACAGATATGTCTCCTAGCCTTATTCGCACCACACTAGTGCAACTCCACCACTTCCAGGATCACCTGAGCTACTTCACTGAACATTTTGAGAGGTGGAAATGAGTGGTACAGACAAGCATGCTGGAGATTGAAGTACACCTCCCTGTCTTGTGTTTAGAGACTCCCCAGTTCTGGAGTTCCTGATAATGAAGGACATGCGGGCTATTCCCCCAGCCTCTCTCTTTGATGCAGGGTTTGGTCAGGCCATTGCAAGCTGTTCTGATGACCCTGGGTGGTGTATAGAGAAGTGCCACCTTGAAAGATCCAAGATAGTTTCAGCTGAATATTCTTTGCCACTGCTAGCAGCTGAACAGAAAAATTGAAAATCCAGGTAGTAACATGTAACTGAATTATTAATTGAAAAATAAACAAATTGCAGCAGTAGATTTGAGACTTTAAAATTAGCTCATCACACTTCACGTGCTGGATGAGAAGGACACAAGTAACCTGTCACAGCATTCCACAGTGGACTTCCATCCCCATTGCACTCAATGGCAAAGCTGTACTGACTTCATTAGTTTTTGTCTGTAGAGGAGGTGTAATTCTATGGATGATCCAAGCAAATGGAGATAGACTGACCAAAAACCCTACAGCTTTTAAATATACTGAATAAGCATTAATGGAATTCTTGTGATAAAACTATATTCAAATGTTTAAGTATTTTTGCTCTTGTTTATGTGTGCAATTTTTTTATTTTGATTCTCTTTTTTCATTTAATTACCCTCCCTTTTTTTTTTCTAGACTCCTGAAGTAGTCAGCCGAGGCCCCAAAGGAGACCCTGTAAGTGAAGATTTATTTTTTCCCCCCAAAGGAAATGAACAAAATCAAGACTCCATTCCTCTAGTGCTCTATATCCCATTAAAGCTGCCAAGATATCCTGCTTTCATTGATATCTGCACTGTCTGCAGCAGGACTGTATCATATAGCTATTTTGAAGCAGAACTTTAGCTTCAACAACACTCCCAAAAATTAAAAACTGAAAGAACACGGAGTTTAGTCCAAACTCTGTCGCATTTGTTATGTTTTGTTATATTTCTTTACAGAAGGAGAAAAAAAATCTATTGGACTCCATTAGCAGTAATAATTTTAGATTCAGGAACTGAACTGCTAAATATTTCTAATGTGTTCAGTCATATATCAATTGTAATAAGGCTCCAGCAACCAAGTGTTTCCATGTGGGAATTTTGTCTGTCTTCCCTGACTGTTTGGTTGTGGCCTCGTTTAGGAGAGGTTTCCCACCACAGTCACACAGACTTTGTTACGAATTGAAAGGTTTGTCCTGCAGTGTCCTTGCAGTTGGAGGCAAGTGATAATGTCTGTATCTCCTCCATTTATGTCTTTACAGGGTCCTCCCGGAGTTCCAGGCAGAGATGGTCTCCCTGGCCCACCAGGACAACCAGGGAGCCCCGGAGCTCCTGGGCCCCCTGGGATCTGCCAGTCGTGTCCCAGTATAAACGGAGGTGTAAGTCATTGCTGTATTCAGTTTCTACCTTGGTGCTCATAGCCATGCAAAGCACTGCTGTTGTCACCTGTCCCTTGCACCTTCCCAGGTGCTTTGCTGTGGGTGGCATCCATCTCATTTGTGCCTTTGAAAAAACAGAGCTAGGTAGTAGGTGGGGTTTTGATGTTGTTTTGGGGGTTTGTCCATAAAATTTCTCTGGAGTGCAATTAAATCTCTGCCTTACCTTATTTTTTAAAACTTTTGGGGCCAGATCTGCTGAAGGATTTATGTAACTCAGAAATAATCTGATTAGAACGAATGTGATGGAGGATTTCCCAATAAACTTAATGGTTAGGGGACTCCCCTTTCCTACATTTCATCAATTCATGTTTAATAAAGTAACATTCTGAAGCACTGCTCCTCTGCTTGCAGGGAAGTGCCATGCAAGTACTATTTGTCATGATCCCTCTTTATTTCTGGCTCACCGAAAGTTGAATTCATTTCAGTAGAGCTGGGCACATTCAGCAAGAGACCTAATTGTAACCAAAGGTTATTAGCGCGGAGCCACAGGCTCAGTTTCTTTGTTACAAGGTGACATTGTCGTCCACGCAGGCCCCCAAGCCCAGATCTAAAAGATGGGACTTCTTTAGCACAAAGCTGATCAAAATTGTATGTTAAAACAATTACTACTTTTGAATATAGACCACTGGCGATAACTTCCCTATACACTTCCCACTCCCAGGTAAGCCAGAAACTGAGGAAAGATGTCTCGTTTTTATTTAATCCTGAAAGGGATCGCCTCTGCAGGACTGAGCTGTGCCTCAGTTAACCAGTCCCAGTGGCCACCCCGGTGACACTGGTTTGGGGTTTGGAGATGCAAACTCAGGAGAGGAAAACAGGCTGAATGAGTCTCCCATTCCAACACTGTATCAAAGATGTGCCATTGGATCCTGACGGGAGGGTGGGTATCAGGAGCACAGGAGCCTAGCGCCCGGCCAGTGCAGGAGCTGGATCCATGGTGGTTTGGGAGAGCAGGGAGAGCACTGCGTGTGTTCCACCCTTCCTGCTCAGCCACCTGTGGGCCATTAACGCATCGCTGCATTAACGCCACATCATTTGACTAAGTCTGCTCATGTGAAATGAGTCATTCATTAGGCACAGGTAAAAGAAATCAGGAAAATAATAGTAAACAGTTGTGTTCTTCAGTGCAACAGAAAATATCTCATCAACTTCCTTTGAGTGACAACTAAGTCCAACAGAAAAGAGACAGAGAAAATGGGGAAAGAAGCTAAGAAGGAGTCAAACCAGAGTAAAAGGAGAGAGAAAGGTAATTTTGTAGTTCAGCTGAGGCCCAGCTGTCAAGAAGAATGGATGTGCCCAGCCTAGGGAGCTAATGTCACCATGACCTCAGAAGAAGACATTGGCTTATGTAAATATCTGGCAGCTATATGTCAAGCTAGTATTACTCAGCAGATACAAATGAGTTATTTCCATGCATTTGGATACCAATGTAAGAAAAGACTTATTTGATTTGGAGCAATCACATTTGTTTTCTTTTTTTTTTCTTTCTTTTTTTCTCTATTTCTTTTACAGAGTTTTTCTCCACAGTATGACTCCTATGATGTGAAGGCTGGTGGAGTTGGTATCGGGTACCCACAACCCATTGTAAGATGATAAAGCCTTTTTTCTGTCCTTTCTTCTTTTTAAAAAACAAATTTTCTGCTCGTAGATTATACCTTGGATGTGTATGTATCCTGATTTTAATCTAACAATGTAAGTTTTCATTTAATTATTGCCTGCAAGTTGAATGTGATGTAAGGCACCAGCTTGTTCAGCAATACGATTCTAGAAAGTAGCTATAGATCATCTGGATTTTTTATTTTTTCACTTTCTTTCATCAGTTTCTTACCTTCCTTTTCCTGATCTCTGTCTGTGATTCATCTTCTTACACTACCTAAACATTTTTCCCTTTCTGCCTCATGTACATCCCTCATTTATGTGCTTGATATTCTTCCACTAATTGCTTCCCTTCCTTCCAACAATTTTTACCTCTTCCACTGCCTTTAGTCTTCCTTTACCCACTCAGTATAATTTGTCTTTACTCAGTATGATACTCTGTACTTGCTAACTTTTCCACAATTCAAACTTGCCTGATAACAAGTGAGTAAACCCTTCTTGTAAACTTTATTCATTCCAAAACTCAAAATATTTGCACTTTTTCTTTTTACGATTACCATTTTTTTACCCACAGCTACTCATACTGTGTACTAAGGATGCTGTACGTGCCTGCTAGACCTGGTCCAAGATTTTCAGGTTTTTAAGTGAGAAAAAGCATGGACTGCCTCAAAGAGTTATACCTGAGCTATGCTTCATGTGTAAAATAAATCTGAATGTTGCACCTCATGATTCTCCTTTTAGGCACTGGGATTTAGAGATATTCAACATGAAGTGTTCTTGATTCAGGCAATCTGCTACACAGAGAGTGTGGTGAATTCCTGTTACTAGAAATTGGCTGTGCTTCATTAAGCATAATCATTATTTTCAGCCCAGTTCTGCATAACACGGTTTGGGTATCACACGTTGTAGCATGTTAAGGCAGTTCCAAGAAAATGTGTTATTTCTCGGAGGGAGGGAGGAAAGGAAGGAAGGAATTCCGTCAGATCATCCTGTGAAATAAGGTTTACTAATCACCACAGCTCTTTTTCCTGAAATATAGTCATTATTTTCTCACCTTTATTTTAATCTGTTTATTTCTGCCTCCTTTGTTTGCTAGTATGATCACCCATGCATTGGTCTTCTTCAACCATCCATTTTTGTCTTTGTTTATTCATATTCACTCCTCACAGTTTTCACCCACAGCTGTCATACCATCTACATTCTGTTACATGGTGTGTTAATGTGAGATATGTTGAACCGGGCAGGTAACCAAGACACCTTCAGTTAACAACTATGGTTAACTCCTCTCTGTTTTGGCTTTTTCCCTGGAAGTGATCAGTGATTTCTTGTGTTCTGACTTCTGGACTTGGGTTAAAAAACCCCACCAAACTACTTTATTGGGCACCCTAGAACATCTTCAGGGTTATCTGTATATTTTCAGGTCATAAGCACTTTTATATTGCATCATAGCATACGTGACCTCAAAATAAGTACCAGCAGTTACAGGCAGATGTGGCTGAAATCACTAGAGCTAAATAATGTTTATAATTAGCATTAAATAGATTAATTTCTTTATTATTTTATACGTTTATCAAATTTCAACTTAAGTACTCCCAATGAATAAATATCCAATAATGAAATAATTTGGATGATTAGCAAAACAATAAAATATAGTACCAGCATTGGCCGTGTGTGGTTACCATGCCTGGTATTTCCTCAATCACACATCTCTCCATTGCTGCATTCCCATGGCTTTACACTGCTTGTAGACTGATTTTGTGCTTTACATCACAGTTTCTCTTCACTTGCTCATGTGACCTCCACATACTGTCTTGTCTCTTTCCACCAGTGCACATTCTCTAAGTGAAGGATGCTCATCTGTTCACAGTCTGGAGGTGCTGGCAGCAAGCACACCCCTAACTATCAGTTTATCTCCTCACTGTGTAGCTTGAAAAAAATTATATCTCACTTGTTTATAGCCATATGTGTAATTGATTGATTGCTATTGATGAGTTGATGGCTTTAATTCTGGTTGAATCTATAGTTACCTCATACCAAATGAGTTCTAACAATTAACAGGGACTGCTCATTGTATTCACACATCGGAGGCAACCCTATTTCCCAAACTCAAAGAACTCTGCCTCTTGCTGTACTTCTTGTCCTCAAAAATAGCAAATGCTAAAATGGCTCACTTTTTTAGACAAAGGACAACTGTGAACTAATATTATTTATTTTTGCAGTATAGTATTGTGCTGTCCTACATAGGCCAGTATAGTACAGCAATACTGTTAATCTTGTATTACGAAAATTAGGTTCATGTAACACCTGCAATTCATGACCTTTTCTGACACAGTATGATAATATCCCATGAAACACACTATGTGCAATATTAACTATGGAATATTCTGCCAGTACTGCAGCACAGTGATCCTCATGTCATCCATATATGTGATTCTTTTGGCTGTAAGGAAACACGTGAAGAGTTTAATTTTAAAAAAGCTTTTTTTTTTAAGAACCCCCTATAGCTGCAGTAGACCACTGTGCTAACTTTTAAATGCTTTCTGTTTTGCAGTGTCAAATGCTTTTGTGGTTGTTGCTACAGGAAGTAGAAATATTGAGGTTTTGGTTAGTCCAGACCTCGCTTCTTTCTTATGGCTTAGTACTGTTAAAGTTCAGAAAAGATTTCACTGGTGAAAATGCTTGACTTATTGACAAAAACAAAAGTATGGCTTTAATTCAGTGTATCTCTAGGTCATGACAAATCTCTAGTGTTGGGCTAATTAAGCTCAGTTACACAGCAGAAAAGCTGGCACTTATTTACTCTGTTTAACAAATTCAGTTCCATTTCCTATTCTTCCCCTTCAGGCAGCTGAAAAGCAGAGCTGTGAGCATCCCTCCGGGGTCTAGAGAAGGGCAATAGTGACTCAAAAATGAAAAGTTGCAGCTCTGAAAATACCTTGGGAGTATGTTAGCCAAGCCTGCAAGGAGCAACCCAGTGAAGCCTTTTCTGAAGGGACAACTAGACAATGTACTTCTTCAGCACTGTGTGGTTATACTGCTGCTTCCGTTTTATTGCACCAACTACAGGTCACCGAGGATTTTTCTCTGAACTAATTATGTAAAAGTTTATTTCACAGTTATTGATGAGTACTGCGACTTTATTAAGCTTTATAGCTATATTACATTAATGTAACTACTATTTCTTAATCTACGCTATAGAGTGGCTTTCCAGGACCCCCTGGCCCCAGTGGCCCCCCTGGCCCACCTGGTCATGCAGGTCCCCCTGTAAGTAACATTAATCTTCTCGTAATCATCTTGTATTCTTTTATATGAGCTCTTCCTTTTCTCTGTCATAAAGATTAAGTACCTTTTCAACTGATAAGTCTGGATACTATGCTGAAGAATTTTATGCATAAATGTCATCTTGGGCTGTACCAAGACTCAGGAGCTGAGGGCAATGTACTGTGCTGGTTTAAATCCTTGTGTACCCCTTGAGAGCTCTGCAAGACCGTGGGGTGTCAGCTAACATTATTTTAAGACATGCCACTGCCTGCCATCCTGTTAACATTCCCAAATGTCTACCCATACAAAAATTTAACAGGAGGTAGAGGAAAGTGGGAGATACACATTCAGTGAACATACCAAGGATCTGAGTTTTTCAACATCCATCTCCTTTTAGAGGAGCAGTTTAATTCTGTTTTCACGGAGGCATGTTCTGCATGGTTCTGGTAATTTCACCTTTGGTCATTTGCTGACCAATCTGAATACAGTTCTCCTTACAATGATGAGATTATAAAATATAACAGCACCGTGAAATGATGCATGTAGTTGTTCACATCTTAACTGAGTTTTTTGCTGCATTCCAGGGCTCTGCTGGATACCAGGGTTCCCCTGGAGAACCAGGACAACCTGGCCCTCCCGTACGTACCCGTTCAGTATCGCTGTGTACGTTAAAGGCATGGTCTGAAAAGCATGAATCTGTGCCACCACTGGAGTGGATGGAAATTTTGCAGTCCATCCTGGCTGTTTACTATGATGCATGTCAAATGAACAAGTATTTATGATGCCTAATGCATTTTTAGTTTGAAAAAGACTTAATATTTTTTATTATTGTAATTAATCCTGATTATTTTTCTACAGGGACCTCCAGGCCCTGTTGGAATGATAGGCCCAGTTGGTCCCCCAGGAAAAGATGTAAGTTTACTATTATTCATCCAGTTATTAATAAATAGGAAGGAAAAAAGTTCATTAAATTGCAAGACAACAGAGCACATTGATATTATTCCATTTGAGAACTTTTAACATCTCCCTGTTTCTCCATTTGACAACATGACTTTAAAAGATTAAATTTGGCTTACATTAGGTCTAATTGTCCATTCCATAAAAGGTTCAATTTTAGCAGGCAATTTGATCAACACAAAAACAAACAAACAAACAAAACCAACAACAACAACAGCATGAAACATGCTATTTATTTGGTGCTAAATAAATTAGCAGTTATAGAGAAAATCAGACAGTAGTGGTAGTTTCCTGCTCCCTTTAAATCTTACTGTGGGACTTACAGCCATTAACACCATTGTCAATGTCACAGCTGGGAGTCCTGAACAGGTGGAGTACCAGGCAAGGCGAACATCTACAGCTCGTGTCCATTTTGAGTGTTTTACTAACAAAAATAAGTTTCCTGGGATCATCTCTTGCTAAAGGTTGTCTTGAAGTAACTTAGAAATTAACTAGAATCTTGTTAAAAGCTAAGTTTATAAATTCTGGCAGTTGTTTTCCAGAAGGCAGCCACAGAGTGAACTGTCACCCTGACAGGATTTGCAAGACCACCACTGTCTTTGGTGGAAGTTTCACCTGCTTACTCCCACTCACCTTGATCTACCACAACTGGTGTTTTGCCAGTAAGCGAAGCAATAGTAAAACACTAAAAAAAATATTTTCTTTCAATAGGGAGAACCAGGAAGACCTGGAAGAAATGGAGATCGTGGAATCCCTGGATTACCGGTATGGAAAAGTCCCCGATGACAATGGTTTCTAATCAAAGCTTTTGTTTTCCCATTGCAAGTTAGTGTCAGACACACAGTGAACATTGGCTTGTGCCCTTCATACAACAAGCATGTGATTTATTAACCTTTCTATATTTATGTGCTTAGGGACACAAAGGACACCCTGGAATGCCTGGGATGCCTGGGATGAAAGGCCAACGAGTAAGTATTGATTATATTGAATATAGCTGAGTCTTACTGTCCTTGAATTACAGTGTTGCACAGTTGTGCTCTTTCAGTCATCATTTCCAAGACTGAATCACAGAATTAAAGTTAGATTCTGCACAATGTAATCTGAACTTCCATAACAAAGATTCAATTTTTTTCTGGTTACCTCAGTTGTGGAGTTCCATCCCTAATGCGAAAAAGGGTTCTAACAGCTGATACCACTTATTATTGAAAACATGCCCCTTTTGGAGGCTTAATATTTGCCAAGAGGAATCAAGTTTTCCAGAATGCATTAGGAATACAATTCACATATACGGTTTCACTTTCCCACAGGGTTTTGATGGAAAAGATGGTGCCAAAGGTGACAGCGGTGCTCCTGGTCCAAAGGTAAAAATCTAGAGTGTCATCTTTCTAGTAGGTGGAGGAATGACCCCCATTATTTGTTGTATAGCTGTGCTTTGCATCCTAAACAATTATAAAAATACAGTAAGCATTACAGAAACCTATTTAATATCTCCACGGAAAGAATAAGACTCACTCCAAAGGAGTTAGACGTTCTGAACCACATTATGTCCCACTTTTCCAGCCATAATAAACATAAGATACCAAAATGAAAGGACATGTCCTGGTCATCTGAATTTATTGCATAGTATTTTAAATGCTGAGTCTTTCTGATTTTTATTTCCTGTTTAATTTTGATTTGACACTTGTTTAGACTTCTCAGAACTCAGTTCATGCTGAGGACACCCACCACCACATAGAAAGGGACAACGAATTTGGCTTTTTTCTGTGTCGCTTCCCCTTGAATAAACCAAAAAATGTTCTCACCAAAGTTCATTTTGTTTTCTTTCCATAACAGGGTGAAACTGGTCTTCCTGGAGTAAATGGAGCACCAGGCCAGCCGGTAAATATGTGCATTCTGTAGTGTTTAAATGTTAACTGAGTTGTTCCTCATTCTTTTAACTTTGGTTACACTACCAAACACAGTGAACAGTAGTGAGTTATGCAAATAAGAGCAATGTCTCTTTGCTCAGCAATCTTATTTTAGAAGCATTTACAGATTCATTTTTACATGTTTTCTAGGGGCCAAGAGGTCCAGCTGGAGAAAGAGGAAGACCTGGGAATCCTGGCGGCCCTGTAAGTAATTGCAGATGTTGTTCTTATCCAAAGGTACCACGTATTTGGATTCAATATGTTAAGAACTCCCTACTTCCTTAAAGCCGTTGTAATGCAAAGGACTGAAAACTATATAGCATCTGTAAAGATCTCACATGAAAACTTTTCAGTCCCCAATTAAAGACGTAACACTTCTGACCCACAACATGTTCACCATCTTATTTCCCGTTTTGATTTTTAAAATGAGTAGATTACACACTGAGGAAGAGTTCAGTGTTTCAGCATAAGCTCAGGTTCGGCCAAGAGCTGCAGGGAAGAGGAGTGGAAGCAAAGAGTGGCAGGAGAAGTCAGAGAGAGGGGAAAAAATACAAACTCAAGAAGTAACTTGCAGGAAGAAGATAAAATTCCTCTTTGACTGAGATTACAGGGTATGCCACTCACTCTGAAGGAATTCTTAGTGTATAGCATTCAACACAATCAGCAAAGCAGTTTAACAGCCAGCACCTTGTTTGTGCAGACACTGCATAACCTGAGCAGAGGGTCTGGTCTAATATGGCTACAAGACAGGCAACAGGGTTTAAATCATCAGTGTTCATTGGTTTTTGGAGTGAAATTTAGTCTTTTATGTGAATCAGAAGTAACTGTTACTTCGAAATACAAATCTATTGCAATCACATTCACATAGACAATGCTTTGTAGCTGTCATTGCCTTAAGAAATGTAAGAAGAATGTATTTCTACATCTTCCTGTTCCAGTGCAAGTCACATAAAGTGTTGGATATTCCTTCACAAAATATTTAGTTCATTATTACTTTAGAATTTCTTAGTTGAGGAATCCTTGGGTTTTAGTCAAGTAAGTGGGAATGTACAGACACAGGAGTATGGTCTGTGAGTCATGGACATGAAAGAATGTGGGTTCTGTGTCCAGGGCAGTGCTCTGTACCCAACACATCTCTTCTTTCTGTAGGGTACCCACGGCAAAGACGGATCTCCAGGAGCAGCAGGCCCACCTGTAAGACAACTTTGACTTTAAATATTTGCGCTGCTTTAGTCTAATTACTTCTAGGTGATGTTCTGCAGTGCCAGCAAAGCTGAAATTGGGGTGCACTTGTTCAAGAATGAGGATTTTATTTAATTGTATTTCATAATTGCATTGGTTAAGGTACTTAAAGGACACAGTGCAACAGGAGAGCTTTAACACTGTAAATCAGGAAATGCAACAATCCAAACCCAGATTATTCTCAGAGAACATATAGATGGATGGAATTGCTGCACTCCATGACGATCAAATTTTAAATTATCTTATCAAACAAATTATTTAGCTGGCTGGAGTGGGCAAACATTTTGCTTTCCCATCCGCCTAGAAACCTGAGCATGTCCACTTGTGTGTGTAACAGCTGTACTGGCTTTCTTTTCTCCTTCTTTTTTTATAATTAGAACAAATTTTGAAAGTTTTTTATAACTTAATCTCCTTAATGATAGATTTCATATTTTAAATTGAAAACACAGAAATTCAGCTGAACATGTAAAAGTCAGGGTAACTAAGATGTAGGTGTGATATTTTAGGACTAGCCAAATTTCATCTTTTACAGCAAGATTTATATTTGCTATTTTGCCAGGTGTTTCCTTACTCAGAGAAAAATCCCACAATCAGACTCTCCTTCTTAACTTAAGATTAATTCCATATGGCTTTTACCTTTTGCATTAATAGTATTTCTTTCACTTTTAAGGGTCCTCCAGGTCCCCCTGGAACTGCAGGATTTCCAGGCTCTCCAGGGTTTAAGGTATTCAACTAAAGACACATAACTACATGGGATTTGGTCCTTTCTCTGGTTACACAGCTTATGTCACTGTACATCATTATTTTATGAGTCCTCCTTTTGCTGGCTGCTGTTACACTGTTTGCAAGCCTAGAACAGATGTGCTGCCATAGGCAGCACAAGACAAACCCAGTCCTCATCATCTTCGTGAATGCCCACAAGTGGTGGATTCCCCGTGCTCTGTGTTGTGCTGTGGGAGGGAGTGGAGCGAAGGTCCCGCAGCTTCAGGAGCCGTGCACCGCGCACCGCCCGGAGCATCCCGTGTGCGCAAGCACCAGGCACTGCTCACCTGGCTCGGGCACCCAGGTGATGATGCTGGAAGCCTTCTTCTCAAGTCACACAAAGATGTCACAGTAGAGGAAGAAACCATTAATTTAATGCTGATTGCCCTGGAGATGACTAAAATGCCCTCATTTTCTCCTTTTACTGTTGTTTTTTGTAGGGTGAAGCTGGTCCTCCTGGTCCTGCTGGTGCTAGTGGTAGTCCTGGAGAGAGAGGAGAACCTGGTCCTCAGGGTCATGCCGGGCCACCCGGGCCTCAGGTACATCAATAACACATGGGACCTGAGAGATGCTGTCACCTGCTCTTCACAGAGCCTTAGGTGTTCTTTGTTGTGCTCCTGCGTTAGCAGCACTGGTTACTCCTATATTTCTTTTTCCAGGGCCCTCCTGGAAGAGCTGGAAGCCCTGGCAACAAGGGTGAAATGGTGGGTACCTTTCACACACTGCCATTGCTGGGCTGTCGGTGAAGGTCACTGTTTGGACTGGGTAGAGTCCCTCTATGCCATTCTCTCTTCATCTCTGTCTGTTGTTGTCTCTCTGCAGGGACCTTCTGGTATTCCCGGTGCTCCTGGTCTGCCGGGAGGCCGTGGTCTTCCTGGTCCTCCAGGTGCAAGTGGAAACCCGGGAGCGAAAGGCAGTCCGGTGCGTTACTAATGGTGTTTACATGGTTGTACAAACAAATATGGTGGAAGTAAGCCTGATACCATTAAAAAAAACCCATTGATCTTCTCCTATTCACTTGAAATGGTCTAATAAGTTATTTTATAATGAAAATAGGCAATTATTTTTATAAATATATAACATATTTCTTTCACATATATAGATACTGCTATATATAAAGATTATATATAAATATGGTAGTAATATCTATTTGCTTTCCTAAATTATCTATCAATTCAGATACAACAAAGATACAGCTTGTGTAAATCGGCCACATCAGACAAAATCTGGTTTCTTACAATCCTATTTTCACCTGTTAAAATTCCCATGGGCTGACTCCACAGTCCTCTACACCCCATGAGCTGTACCTACTCTTACACTGTCACTTTCCCCGGCAGGCCCTTTTCTTACAGCCTTACACCACATGTTCTTTGACAAAGAAAATATTCAGGGACTTTTAAACAAAAGACTCAATGATGTCTGAAATAGCTCAGGAAAAGATGCAAAATTTTACTCAATGGTGTTTAAGATTGTATCACTTCTTTCCTTTACTGGATTTTTAAGGAGTTCCATGACTTCCACTTCCAGGTTCAGCCAGTGCACACCAATTCCTTTGCAGAATGTTAAATAATAAAAAAGAGTCAATAATTTGAAATATCATGTCTACTTCCTAGTATTTCAGTACACCTAGCAGCTCCAGAATGATACCCAGTTGCAACCCGTAATTTTAATAGGATTTTCTCTTTTTCAGGGAGACCCTGGTAAAGATGGTGCAAAAGGAGATCCAGGCCCAAAAGGCGAGCGTGTAAGTGATTTCAAAATGTGTCCAGAGACTTCTTTGAAGGAAGTCTGAATCCTGAATCATTCCCCATGCAAAACCCATTGGGTTTTTTTGGAGACTTCTGATTCACTGATGGGCTTGGTTTCTGTTGTTGCCAGGGTGAAAATGGCACCCCAGGTGCTCCCGGGCCTCCTGGTGAGGAAGGGAAGAGAGGTGCAAATGGTGAACCTGGGCAGAACGGAGTGCCTGGTACCCCTGGAGAAAGGGTGAGCTGTGGTACACGACCTTTTGAGCCAAGACACAGACAGAAAATTCTGAGGTTCAAAACACTTCCAGGAGAAAACTGGCTCCATATCTCTTCTCATCTTAAATATCAGTAACAGCAATATCGTCAGGATGTCTTCTATGTTACAGTATCTTTACTGCAAACAGGTTTTTTGGCTGGTATATAAAATAATTTTCCAAAGATTTAATAATTCTCACAGAGGAATCCACGACTTGTTTTATTCAACAAAATAAACAGCAACATCATTACAAATTTTAGGTTTCTGTTCCCATCAGAAACAAACTGTGCTGATCTATTTATAAGTCCTAACTTAATAATTGATTGCAATATTTGCTGAAGCTATGAGGAAACCAAAGATGCACAATGAACTAATTAATCATACTAAACATATAAATAGGGCTGCAAAATGAAATTTATAATTCAAATTTCTTCTATAAAGATAGTAGTAAATATAAATTTTAAAACAATACAACAGAGCTCTTCTCAGTATTGAATTAGAGGAAAATAATTGTTCAATACTGAATGTGATTTTTGTTTTTTATATTACTTTAGAAAACTCATAAATAATGATTCAGGACCAGCTAAAAATAAAGGAGAACAGGCTACAATTTCAGCAGGAGCATTATAACCAAACTGAAAATAGTCTGTAGTCCTTCTTACAACAGTGAACTGTCACTTCCATTTTTTTTTTTCCCATTAATTTTCACAGTGGTATGTGTAATGGTAAATAGTTGAGAATAAAACCCAGTTGCCATTACCTGTGTCATATTGCCTATGATCCACAGTTTGTTCTTTTATCTGCAGGGCTCCCCTGGTTTCCGTGGCTTACCCGGTAGCAATGGCCTTCCAGGTGAAAAGGTATAAATCTTCCTCCAAAAAAGCCCTCCAAACATTTGGAGAATCCACGTGAATTTGGATGGACAATGTCAGATTGAATGTGATGCTGATTCCCTTGCTGTGAATCTCCACATCTCTTCCCAGGGTCCTGCAGGTGAGCGTGGCAGCCCAGGGCCCCCTGGCCCCAGCGGACCCGCAGGAGAGCGTGGACAAGACGGAGGCCCAGGTCTTCCTGGAATGAGAGTAAGACAGGACATCCCCAAGAAAATGAGATAAACTCTGTTAGAGATGGCTTATCTGAGCTGATATGATAGAGGACTCCAACTGGAAATCTTTTTCTGAGTTCCTTTAGGCAGTAGTAGCATCCATTCATGGTGGGACAGGTAACTGTGTGGAGTCACGGGGCATTCCCAGGACACTGCCACAACGGAGTGAGGAGGCTTTGGGGAGGCTCCCAGAGCATCCCAGGCACTGCCATGAGAAATGCTTTTAACATGAGTTAACACTGGGTGATTTTCTGAACTAGCTCTTTACATTTCAGCAAATTCTAAGATTAGGTATTTAGGGGTTTTATTTAAATATATTTATATTTGCATTATTATGTAAATAGACTTACATGTGTAAATAATTAAATTAGATATTAAGTATTTCAATATACTGAAGTATTATATTTTTGGCTTATTTGCAATTAAAGCAAATAAGCTGTTGGTCAGTTTTTTACAATACATATCAGTAAGATTTCGGAGATTCGGCCAATTGTGTAATACTGACAGAATGTAACAACATCGAAGTGTACATGGAACAACATTCTGGGAGCTGTACTAAGAATTAGCAACTCCTAACAACAAATATATTGACATTCAAAAGCCCAACTGCAGGCTGCTGGGAGCTAAACAAGATTTTATTGACGATGAAAATGAATTCTTTAAAATACAACAAAAATAATATTTAGAAATTTAAGCAAGTTAATGAAAGAGTGTTACACATTGTGTTGCTTTCAGGTAGAGGTACATAGCCAGACTTGTTTCATTCCTTGTTTTTTCCATCTCAAATTAGTTTTCTTCCCACATAACGAAAAAACAAAATTTTTGTGCTAGTTGATTAATGTCTGGTGTCTTGTTTATATACAACTCTCAGAAAAAGCAATAAACCCATAATGGCAGAGTTTGTTTGATTTCTCCAATTTTTTCCCTTCATGGGATGATGGAAATGGGAAGACTTTTAATCTTTATTAAAAAAGATGAAATCATGCAAGTAGTTTTTATATATTTATATTTATAATTGAAACTTAATAATGTACATTTTAAACTGAAGTTTAACACTCTTTTTTTTTTCTTGAATTGCAGGGCTTGCCCGGAATTCCAGGAAGCCCTGGAAGCGATGGGAAACCTGGCCCTCCAGTATGTACATTGTGCAAATATTTTATCCTAGTCCTCCTACTGACCCAGCCCTACCCTCACCCCACGGTATCCACATGACAGGTGGTTATCACAGCCAGATTAATTGCTTCCTCTCTGCTTTAACTACCAGAGCACTTTTTATGCTGTATCACTGTGACAGCAGCCTGCAAACCCTGTCATTTCATACTGTGTAAATACAGAGTATATGGGACACGAGCTGTAATACAGAACACATAATGAGTTTTGGACAGTGTCTCCCCCTCACTCACTGTTTAATGAGTCATGGGAATTGCTTTATTTCACCCCACAGATGCCATGTCTTCCTTTCTTTTTTGCTTATCCCAGGGCAGTCAGGGTGAATCTGGACGCTCTGGCCCACCTGGCCCTCCAGGCCCACGTGGCCAGCCAGGTGTGATGGGTTTCCCTGGTCCTAAGGGCAACGAGGTGAGTGGGATTTCTCCTCTTCTGTGCTGATGCTTGATGAGTCAAATGTCGAACTAAATTGCTCCATAGTGGGGCCGTCTCATGCTGCTGCTTGAGACTATGGTCCACTGACTAGAAACAAGTATTTTGAATGTAATCTTTCTTTTTTGTAAGGGTGCACCAGGCAAGAATGGAGAAAGAGGCCCTGGTGGACCACCTGGAACACCTGTAAGTTCTGCTAATATTTTGTTTAATAATGACACAATATTAATTACAACTCGATGAGTCTTGCAAAGTGGTATCAGTCTCTAACCATAGCCTAATTTTGTCTTTGAATAGGGTCCTGCTGGGAAGAATGGTGATGTTGGCCTTCCAGGTCCTCCAGGACCTACTGTAAGTGTCATGGGCCCACCCGAGGCAACGATCAGGGGGTCTGGCATCCACAGATAGACACTTGGAATTTAGGGGAAGGAAAATATTTTTAATGATATGAAGAAATCTCCATTTATGAAGACAAATAAAAGATCTCTTCTTTGCCATTATTTTAATGAAAGAATATTCAAAACTTTGGCAGGAGAAACTTGACTCAGGTATACCTGGTGCAGATTGAAATGAAAAGTCAATTTAGAGCTCCTGATCTTTTCAAACAGAAGTGTATTTTTGCTCCCTTTAACGTTTATGGCATTTCAATCTCCTATCAAGTTGAAATGTGTCTGCTGAATCACATGTAAGAGTTGGAGTGAAAAGAGCAAATACCACAACACCAAAATGCGTTAAGTTTTGAGACTGTGCAAATGTTGCCATCAGGTTCCAATAAGGAGGCATAGATTAGAGGTGGTGTGAAGGTGTTTATGTGTTGAAGTGTTCTCAGGCAAATTAATGGATTTTCTTCCTCATTTGTTTGATTCTAGGGTGCTTCTGGGGAAAGAGGAGAACCAGGACCAGCAGGCCCACCTGGCCTCCAGGTGCTGTGTGTTTATTGTTTTCTGATTCTTTTTAATAGACTAACACACATGCACAAAATTAAAAAAAAAGAAAATAAAGGCATCTGAACATTTACATTGGAGAGCACGTCATGACATTTTGAATATAATAGAATATAACAGAATATAAATTTGTCTGTGTAACATGGATAATACTGTTCCTTCATATAGGGATTGCCTGGTGGACCAGGACCAGCTGGAGAGAATGGAAAGCCTGGAGAACAAGTAAGTAGTAATTTCTATATTTTTTTTTTAAGCAACAAAAAATTAATGAGAAGTTCTTCCTGGATTATATTTCCAAATTCAGACAGCTCTCAGCTCTCTTCAGGGCAGCAAAGTCTGATTTTGGGAATAATAGGGGAGAGAAACAGGATGCCAACCACAATGCAGATTTACTAAGTAAAGTTCATGGATAACTTACATTTATTTTCTCATAACCAGGGGCCAAAAGGTGATATTGGAGGACCCGGATTCCCAGGCCCTAAGGTAAATAATAAAGCAACTTTTTGGTAATGACATAAATGAATTAACAAAGTATGAGCCTGAAAACAAACAATAACATATTTTTTATCACAGGGTGAAAATGGTATCCCAGGAGAACGTGGTGCACAAGGTCCTCCAGGACCTCCTGGAACAAGAGGTGGACCAGGTCCTGCTGGCACAGAAGGTGCCAAGGTACCTACTGACTTTCTTTCTTTCCTGCTATTCTGCTACCATTTGGGTTAATTTTGGTTTTTGTAATTATTTTTTGTTACTACTTAGGGTTCTCCTGGGCCACCTGGTCCCCCTGGAGGCACAGGACTGCCTGGCTTACAGGGAATGCCAGGAGAAAGAGGAGCTTCTGGAAGTCCTGGACCAAAAGGGGAGAGGGTAACACACACACACTTTTGATTTTACGCTAATTTAATTTTAGCTTCCCACAAGGCACTGGGTTTATCCATGTCTTCCCTTTGGCCTGATTTCAGAGGTGCAGACTGTGTAGCAGTACTGTTGAGTTAGCAATGGGATGTGGGTCCTAGGTGTTGAAAAATACGGGATTTTTCCCTCAGTTTAATACATGTTAGATATTTTGCTGCACTGGATCTCTTGAGGGATGGGTACACCAAAATAGTCCTAATGAATCTAACGAACAATGAGAATAGTTCATACCATGGGCAGATAATTTGGCCTGGACTTCATTTTCAATAAATTTGGGGGGTTTTTCCCCTCAAAGTATAGAGTATCTGATGCAGAATACTGGGTAGGATATCCTCCCCAGTTTCAATAAGGAAATCTGGCTATTAAGAGACCCTCAGAATGAGATCCTTCCCCCCATTTAGGCTCATCTTATGCTTCCTTTTTGCTCACGCTTTTTATGTCTTAAACTTCCTAGGGAGAACCTGGTGGCAAAGGTGCTGACGGCCTTCCTGGTGCAAGAGGAGAGAGAGTGAGTATTTAAACATCCAGCAGTTTATCCATTAGCTTTAGAGCATGAGTGACCTCACAGTAGATAAATACTATCTAGGACAGTTGTAGTCTCATTGTGTTCCACTCCAGCAGCGCAAAACTGGGTTTGTAAACTGAAGTAGTCCTAATACTAGTTTTTGTGATTACCACTCCTTGGGTAAATATAATGGATTTTTTTTTGCAGAAAGATTGCAGTTGGATGGGACAATGTTTTAGAGGGAAAGCAATCACATGAAAGTAGAGAAAATCTACCTGACTGATGTTATAATGAATCACAAAAAGACATCAAAAGTAAATATTCTCATACAGAATACTCCTACAGGTTACTAAATATGATATATTTATACATGTATAGACCAAATACCCATAAAATAGACCCTTGAAATACGTACATCTATCAAATCAGTACCTGCAGGCAGTATACACATTAAAGTAATGAGGGATGACAAATATACCAATGCAGCTTGTTTGAGTTGGAGGAAATATAAAAAAATTTATTTCAGACCATAAGGTACACATTAAATTTGCAAGAAAGAAATAAGTTAGGAAGCTAGTCAGGAGATGCTGAATATGTGCTGAAGAAATGTGGATCAGTTTTCTATCTGAAAATTAGGGCAACAGGTAAGGTCACTTTTATTGTGTACCATTGAGAGAGACCTATTAACTTCAGGTGGTTTTGGATTAGGTTTGGAGGATGCGGAGAAAAAAAAGAATCACTCGGTTGGAGATATCTCACATTGCAAAATGGTGTGATTTCAGAGCATCACTCCAAAACATGGTTGCAGATGCGCTTTGGCACTGTAGACTTGCTTCATTTAAAAATCTTTGGCAATCGTGTTTATGTTTCAGTGTAAACAGATTGATCGAAACAGAGGAGTTAACATTGTCATATTTTGATACAAAATATATCATTTTCTAATTTTCCACTTATTTAGGGCAACGTAGGTCCCATTGGTCCTCCTGGTCCTGCCGGCCCACCTGGAGATAAGGTAAAGCATCCTCATAATGGTGTTTGTACTGTAAAGAGTCCCGGGGTGGCTGTCTCATGGGAAGAAGACAAACACCCTGTGACCATCCTTGTTCCTTGCAGGGAGAGACTGGCCCAGCAGGTGCCCCTGGCCCGATGGGTTCCCGTGGAGGTCCTGTAAGTGACAGAGCTTTTCTTCCTGTATAACTTCACCACGGCTCCTCTTGCCTGGCGTAGACATCAGTACTGCACCTACCCTATCAGCAATACGTCTGGCTTGGGTTGTAAATAAGCTAAGCACATTCAGCTCCTGTTGACTCCTGGGATTTATAAGTACTGAAGTCTTCTGAAAATCAGGGCTTTTAACACTGCAAAGGGGGCAGAGGGCTGCGGTTACAGGGCAGGGCAAGAGTGTGAGCAATAGTTGTGTCCACCTTGATTCAAAGTTAAGTAAGCTTTCAAAAATACTCTTTCTTGTATTTATTTTTCTATATTTAACACACTGGGATCTCAGCTGGATCTCAGGAACACTGTGGATTGTGCTCAGGGTTTATACAGGTGTAGCTGAGTTAGGGTTATCACATTTTCAATAATTAGCAGTTGTGTTTAGCACTTAGGAGCAACAGTTAGTTTGGATCAGTTGTTTGGGGTTTTTTCCTCGAAAGGCTGGTAAGACAAAGAAACTTCAGCATCATCAGTAGGAGTATTCTCTAACTTTTAAGGTGAAGTTTATCTTTCTACCATCTTCCGTTGCTGACATGTGCTTTTCCACAGGGTGAACGAGGAGAACAAGGTCTTCCTGGGCCTGCTGGCTTCCCTGGAGCCCCAGTAAGTGTCTGCGCTACTCTTTCTGTACTCAGGCACACACAGGGCAACACCGCTTTGTCCCTCCCCTCCTGCACTGTTGGGCCAATAGAGTTCAACTGCATTCACACTTAATTTAATATTTAAATTCCCTTCAGAAGAGTACCTGAATAGGGTTTCTCATCACAGTATCGTCTGCTTTTTTGAGTGGTAATATAACAATATAATTTTTCTGCAGGGCCAAAATGGAGAACCTGGTGGGAAAGGAGAAAGAGGAGCCCCTGGTCTAAGAGGAGAGGCTGGACCCCCCGGAGCAGCAGGCCCACAGGGCGGCCCTGGTGCCCCAGTAAGTGTTCGCTGTTCCTTGTTGCTACAGAGAGGTTTCTTCAGCTCTCCCTCAGCCTCAGGGTGCTGGGCCCAAGTGCAAGGAGATGAACTGCCTGAAACTTAGTGACACTTCCTATAATTTTAATCTTTATCAAACCATTTGCTTTATCTACTTCCTTCCCTGTAGGGTCCACCTGGTCCCCAAGGAATAAAAGGAGACCGTGGATCTCCTGGCGGCCCTGTGAGTATCTCTTTGATTTAGTCGCTGCTAAATGCCTCTATTTATTACAACAAATGTGATGTAAATGAAAAATAAGAACTTCAATGACTTTAGTATTGGCAGTTCAAGAATAATTAAAGTGTTCTAGAGGAGTAATTAAAGTTGAGGTGTTTAGTGATCTGGATTACATGGCTTTTAATATAAGTAAGGTGCCAAAATAGCTTTTGGCACAATGACCCAAAGCTCTAAAATGGCTTATCTTAACTGTTGCTATATTTACTTGTCATCTTTGCCAAGTTTCTCAGAGCCCATTAGCTCAAGTTTGAGGAGAATGTGTGACCTCTCCTTGCAAAAAAAAAAAAAAAAAAAAAAAAATTTGTGACTTTTGGTTCAGTTATGGGACATTTAATTCACGTTTCAAACACAGCATGACTGACTATAACTTAAACTTAGCAGGTGTGTAAAAATCACTTTGTTCCTGTTTTTCCATTCTTCAGAAAATGACAACTAAAAGTATTGATTTCCTCTAGGGTGCTGCTGGTTTCCCTGGTGCTCGTGGTCTCCCTGGTCCCCCTGGTACCAATGTAAGTTTGTTTATCCCCCTTTCCTTTTATTCTTACTTTGTGGATACATTTAGACACATATTAATATATTAAAACATATTATGCAAAAACATTCTGAATATGATGCTTGTACTTCAGGAAAAAAATCTGCAAAAATGAGTTTACCCTCCCTTATGGTATGGAATAGAAAGTGGGATTTTAATTAAGGTACCATTAAAGTCAGTGCAATTCTTTCCATTCATTGGCTCAGCTAAGATTGTAATGAAAGCCTTTTCATTCCAAGACACCATATTAAAGGCATATGGCAGGAGTGATTCAAGAAAGCAGAAGGCCCTGCTCCTATTTCCAGTTTCTGTGGTAGGGCCATGAGGAAGGAATGTGTACCCTGTGCTGGATGCATTACAGGCACTGAGCATCCAAAATGTGCAGGTGTATGTCCAGAGAGTAGGGATAAAACATACCAGTTGTGGAAGGGATACCTGAAAGGATTCTCTTACAACACCAGATCAGATTTGGGTGCACGGGGCTGGACCCTAAATCTGCCTCCAGGCAATGACTCAGGTCTGGCTGGCTTTCATGAGACCAGTGCCAGTACATGTGTGCAGCTCACACTTTCCTTTTTAAAACTCTCTTTAGGGTAGCCCAGGTCCCCCTGGTAACGCAGGACCTGCAGGCAAGGATGGGCCTCCTGGACCCCCTGGTAGTTCTGGTGCTCCTGGAGGTCCAGGACCTGCTGGAATCAGAGGTGAGCCCGGCGCACCAGGAGAAAAAGGGCCCCCAGGAGCACGAGGAGAAAGGGTAAGTGCTCCTTCAGCCAGGGACTGTTCCACCAGGAGACAGGGATTACGTCTGTCCAGAACAAGCAGCCACCTATGGAATGTTAAAGATCCTCCCACTGACTGAAGTGATCTTTTCTCAAACAGGGGTCACCAGGTGAGCCAGGTCCTCAAGGCATCGTTGGCGGCCGGGGGAACACGGGTCTGCCAGGCCTGCGTGGCCCCAGTGGCCCACCCGGGATGGCAGGGGCCAAGGTGAGAGCCCTTCACTGCAGCTGCAGCCTCAACCCTAACACAACCCTAACCCAGCTGCTAAAAACAGCCCAGAGACGCAAAAAGTGCTAAAAATAGCTTAGAGACACAAAAAGTAATGAACGTGTTGGGGGGGGTTTAACACTTTTTAGTCCAGAGATAAGAGACTTTACAGTTATTTCTTTCTACATCCATAAGATCAGACTTTAAAATGGTAGCCAGCTGCTGTGGGATGCAAGGTTGTCTTTCAGATTATATTATATGTACCAGATTATCTAGAAGTATATTACCCACTTCACACACTTTGGGAGGGTCATGAGGAGGAGGCCATAACCTCTCCTGGGTAATAGTAGAGTCATAGTCTCACCTGCCACTAGCTGTTTATCTTTACTTAATTCTCAATAAGTTTCTTGCTTAAATATTATGACCCAAACAGAAAAATACGTTCACCTCCCTGCAAAAAAGGCGTGGTGAGGCTGGTTTATATTTTATCACTAATACAGTGATAGACCAGCATTTTTTGGTTAACTGCTTTGGCCATTGTTTTTGGGCACGTCAGAAGAGACATACCCATTTATTATTTCTTAGTTGACATTCAATGAGGAACATTCAGCTGGCTTGCATGAATAGTACCAGCAATGAAAAGAAACCAGTCTGGCCAAGTTTTTAATCTCTTATTTTGTGTATTCACAATTACCAAAGACACACTGGCCCATCCCTTCATTAGGTCTTGTTCAAAATCCCTGCATAGTCAATAAGATGCAAAATACACTGGTATTTCCTAAGAACGTTATCTGCAGTGGAATCCTTTCCCTTTTTGTTCAGGGTGAAGATGGCAAACCAGGCACCAACGGTATCCCAGGAGAGCGCGGCGCTCCTGGTCCCCAAGGCCCTGTTGGACAAAGAGGCTTACCTGGAGAGCCTGGCAGAGATGTGAGTGGATGGGAGTTCCCTGCTCGCTTGTGAGTTACAAACGGGAGACTCCGGGAGCAAAAGTGCTTTAAGGCTCACAAGGCCTCCCTCGAGAGCCTGATGCACAGGGGCCCGGGCAGATTCTGCCCTCCTGCAGGGTGTAACCTCCTGTTCCTGCCATCCCCTTCCCTGCCTAGGGACCTAATCTGTCCCACTTGGAACTCAACAGGACACTGCATTGTCTGTATGCCCACAGAATAATGCAGGTCTTACAGGTCTTTTAGGAGCCACTCCACCTCTAGGAACTCTTCATTCTTGGAAACTCTTTCTTTGATGAGCATTGTTTAAGCTTACTGGGAAACAATATATGTGCTGGTCATGTAGTTTATGAACAAACTGTGCCACTCTGGTTTGCAGGGTAACCCTGGCTCCGATGGCTCGCCTGGACGTGACGGATCCCCAGGAGGCAAAGTAAGAAATCACCAATCTCCTTAGACTGCCCAGTAAATGAGACATGAACTACATGGCAATATACGTGGTTCTGTGCTATGTAATTTGTTCCTTGAACCTCCTATGCTCCACTGAATATATTCCTTACACTGAGTTCTAGAAAACATGGCATTTGTTATCCTGTCACCTGTTACTGTCTGCAGGGTGACCGTGGTGAAAGTGGCTCTCCTGGCCCTCCAGGACCCCCTGGCCACCCTGGACCTGCAGGTAATGCTGGTGCACCTGGAAAAGCTGGTGAAAGAGGATTTCAGGTAAGACCAAAGTAAAGAGGTTACTGCTTACTTACACACCCTTCCTATGCAAAGTCCATTTCATGCAGCAATAGAGAAGAAGTTTTTGAAGAGCCATACATTTGTTACTATCAGAGTTGTTCAACATCAAGGACCTCTTGTATAAAAAGATCCAGGGGAAAGACATCTCACTTTATGTTCTGATAACTGTATAGGAAATAAGTTCAAAATTCACATACTCTATAGGATGCCAAAAAACACATCATCCCACCAGGCCCTACCCTAATTCCCATCCCATCTGTGCTCATGCAGCACAAGCAATGTGTTATTTATTTAAACTAAGGGAGTAACTTTGGAAGCCCTCAAGTTATTTCTCAGGAGTGCTGTCACCAGCACAGCTTGAGCACTGAGCACCTCACGGAGAGAGGGAAGAAGGGCTGTGGTGCCTGTGTACAGATCAGTGCCTGAGGGCAGCTGAGAAAGGCTGACATTGGTACAAAAATGGGCTGGCTGGATTCTTGCTGATTCCAGTGTCTGTGGAGCTTCCCGTTGTTTCCCAGCACCTGCTGGCTGTGAACATACAGCTTATCTGGAAAGCAAGAGGTGGGCTAGGCAGCTCTGAGTGATCCACACCTTCTCATTCTTACCATGTCACAGGGTCCGCCTGGCCCTCCTGGCTCTACTGGTCCTGCTGGTGCTCGTGGTCCTGCTGTAAGTCATATTTAAAGTATTTGTGATGTCGTCCATTCACTATTTCCTGTTATCTGGGCATTGCTCTTATCTCCTTCTATCTTCCTTTTATTGCAAATCTACTCTTACAGGGTCCTCAAGGCCCTCGTGGTGATAAAGGTGAACCTGGTGAACGAGGCAGCACTGGCATAAAGGGTCACAGAGGGTTTCCTGGTACCCCTGGTCTCCCTGGTCCTCCTGTGAGTATTTTGTATTGGACTGGGAATTACAGCTGATCTTAGTTTCTGTGTTTAGGCCCCAGGTGCCTAATTAACTGTAGCTAATTTGATGGGAATGTATGTAAATTTGATTGTCATATGTTTCAAAATCCAGATTCCCTGAATCAACCTGCCATAAGTATTATTAAAGAACTGGAAGAAGCTGTTAGGAAGTAAAGACGGGTTTACTATAACCCTTTCAAATAAAAACTTCTTAGATATACATTTATAATATAATCAGGCTATTCCTGACTAGGAAAACTAGGAAAGAGAGAAGTAACTAGTAACTAGGAAAGAGAGAAGTAGGAGTTGAAATGTCTATGTCTATTAGAAATCTGTCCTAGACAGACAACTAAAGCTACTCAGAGTCCAGATACCTCTCTTCTGTCATGTATCTTTATAGAAGGTAATACTTGGGCAGAATGGGCAGGAAATTGTAAGCTATTGAATTGTGAACATGCATTACCATTTGAACACAGCTAAGAGAACTGAAGAGCAAGAATAGACGGACAAGCCATAGATATTTATGACCAGTAAAAGTTTAAGAAGGGATTTATACTGGAAAAAAACCTACTAATACTTCTCAAGATACAAGTGAGAATCAAGAAGCCAAAGCTCAGTCAATTAACATACCAAAGATGGCACCAATACTAACCTATTCAACAACACAATAGAACCTGGAGTCTAATGCATAACATGAGAAAAAAATTGATAATATGACGATCAATAACTTTTAAATAAATGGCTTAGTTCTTTGCAGTGCACACACAGAGCAAATTTATAAATGTATTTGAAATCATGAATGTTTGTCAAATTATTTAAATAACATTACTGGTAATATTATTAAAACTGCAACATTTTGGCTATAGCTACGTCTTCTTATGGATATAAGAGTTCATCCAAAGCTCATTGGTGTCAGTTGGCTTTCTTGCATTTTGGATAACACATCTCTATATGAAAACATATTAGAGAACATTCAATATTTTTTTCTGGTTAAAGAATGGCCACCATTCTCTCGTATCTGACATAGCCTTTTTATAAGGATGTGTTTTGTATAATCTTAAAGATGTCTTCAGTGTCTTCATTTAAGGCACATCCAGCTAGTTGCAAGATATTACCAAGTGGTGTATGACTGACTTTCCCTTTTTTCATAGGGTCCCCTGGGTCCACAAGGTGCAATTGGAGGTCCAGGAGCCTCAGGTGCAAGGGTAAGAAAAACTCCTTACTCAGCCTAACTGCAAGGAAAATTCAGAATGTTTAGTTAATACAGAGATACATACAGACATAAATTTTAATTGGCCATCTTAACAGACAGCAGCTGAAGAAAGAAAACACACCTGATAAATCATACAGAAATATTTGAAATACCTCACAAAGTATTTCTGAATTATCTGATAAACTATTTTGACCTTATTATTTGTGTTCTTCATTGCTCTAGGGTCCCCCAGGACCAGCTGGGCCACCCGGAAAAGATGGTACCAGTGGCTACCCCGGTCCAATTGGTCCTCCCGGCCCCCGTGGTACCAGAGGTGAAAGCGGCCCTGCCGTGAGTAAATCGTGCAAATCTCACAAGCAAATCTTTGGGAATATTCATGGAACATAGGGTGCTCCACTCTTTAAATATCTCCCTTGGAAATTCTCTATTTCGTGGACAAGATTGGCAGCAGGAGGTTACCAAGGCTCAATCCCAAAGCGGGCAGCTCGTTTGTAGTTTAGTGTAACTATTGATGCGCTGGGTGTTGTGCTGGTCTCGGCTGATCGTTGACTTTTCTGCATACAACAGGATCTCCTCCTTGCTGCGGAGCACAGGCTCCCCTTGGGTCTAGGAAGCCATGGAATGGGTTTGCTGGACTGCTCTAGAGAGGCCAGAGCTGCAAAGGTGTCACTATCACAGTCAGCTCCTAAAGCCAAGAAACGGTCGTTCTCCGGATTTTAGTGGACAGGGTTCCTTCTCAAAGCCCAGACATACAGACAGCCAAACTTGACAAAATGAGGGGAAAAAAAATCTGGTTTTAAGAAAATAAAGGCCTGGAAAACCTAACAGATGTTTATACATCTGTTTCATTAATGAATCAGTAAACTAAATATTTGTGAAAGAATTCTCATTTTTTTAAGACTAGGGCCCACACAGACTCTTAATTTTAACCTCTTCACTGTTGTCTCCAGGGTCCACCAGGGCAGCCTGGTCTTCCTGGTCCTTCTGGTCCTCCTGGTCCATGTTGTGGTGGTGCTGTAGGTGCCCTGGGTGCTGGTGAGAAAGGTCCAGTTTCCTACGGGTATGAATATCGAGATGAGCCCAAAGAAAATGATATCAATCTGGGTGACATCATATCTTCAATGAAATCAATTAACAACCAGATTGAAAACATCATTAGTCCTGATGGGTCCCGGAAGAATCCAGCTCGTAACTGCCGAGACCTGAAATTCTGCCATCCCGAGCTCAAGAGTGGTATGTTTAGATTTTATTTTCACCAGTGGTAGAAGGTCTTGGGGATTGTTTTGGTTTTCTGGTTTTTTCTAACTTGAGTATTTAAATGCAGATATCTTCCGTGAAAATTTGACTTTTTTTCAAACGAATGTCATGAAAAAGATGATAAACATTAAAATAATTTTAAACATTAATCAACTATGCATTTACACAGAATATACATTCGACTTTTACTCTACTCACTGTGTCCTTAGAAGTGAACATATGTTTAAATAATTTTAGGGAAGAAACCAAAACATTACAAGTTCTATATTTATTCCAAATTGCAGTCCCCTTACAGTATTCACATGAATTCAGTATCTTTTTATATCATCTTATTTTCTGTGGCATCTCTTCTGTCAAAATTAATACGTTTCCTGATTTGGCTCAGAAATCTGGCATAGAAATAAGCTTTACCATCATGCAGTCGCATTCTTCTCCAAACATATTAAGGCCCTTAACATTTTCCCTTACCTGTAGGAGAGTACTGGATTGATCCTAACCAAGGCTGCAAGATGGATGCCATTAAAGTCTACTGCAATATGGAGACTGGTGAGACCTGCCTCAGTGCCAACCCCAGGACCGTGCCAAGGAAAAACTGGTGGACCAGTGCAAACAGTGGAAAGAAACACATTTGGTTTGGAGAGTCTATGAACGGAGGCTTCCAGGTGAGACATGAGCACAGTTAACAGCCCAAATCATGCATCACAACATACTAAAAAATAATTCTGAAATTAAACGGAATGAGACAATTAGTATGTGAAAAAATCACGATGCGGACTGTCGCTAGACACGATTAAACAAACACTCTTGCCTGTGTTGGTACTCTGCAGTTCAGCTATGGGGATCCTGAGCTTCCAGAGGATGTCTCAGAAGTTCAGCTGGCCTTCCTGCGCATCCTCTCCAGCCGTGCCTCCCAGAACATCACCTACCACTGCAAGAACAGCATTGCCTACATGGACCACGACAGCGGGAATGTTAAAAAAGCTCTGAAACTGATGAGCTCTACAGAAAGTGAGATCAAGGCTGAAGGAAACAGCAAATTCACATATGCTGTTCTGGAAGATGGCTGCACTGTAAGTACACAGGAATTTAGTGCTGTAGTTCATAAATAGTAACCTCTAGAGGACTAGACCCATAATAAAGAGAGCTCTGTAGGGCCTGGGTAAGGAAAGGACACAGCTGCAGCTAGTAGGGGGAAACCCAGATTCTGTACACCAGAAGTGCCATTCCTGTAGCAACTGCAGGAAGTGAGGTTCACTTCCATTTAAATCTGTGCTTTACAGGCATCTCCTTGCTTTAGAGTGAACGTCAGGGAAGTCAAAGTCACAAAATTTTGATCCCTCCCATGTCAACTCTAAAACTATCAAACCAAGGCTAGCTGGTTGAAGCCGTGGGCTATGGTTATGGAAAGGGGCAAACAGTCATTTTGCAGATCCAGCATTGCTTCCCTGTGCCTTGTCAGTGCAGCAGAAGGTGCTGGAGAGGAGCAGGAACATCCCTGAGCATGCTGGTCTGACAGCACCTGCAGCCTTTTCAGTAACAAATGGAAAACACTAATGCTGTCCACAATTTCTCCCTCCTGCGGTCATTTCCACAGAGGCTGCAACCAGCGTTCAACAGGTTGAAAGGGTTTGTTATCACAGAACTAGGAAATCTGGTAAACTGTGGGATGACTTCCACGTAGCCCAGCACTCATGTCTCTAACATGTTTTTCTCTTCTGTTTAACTTCACAGAAACACACTGGTGAATGGGGTAAAACAGTTTTCGAATACAGGACGCGCAAGACAATGAGGTTGCCAGTGGTTGATATTGCACCATTAGATATTGGTGGTCCTGATCAGGAATTTGGCGCGGACATTGGCCCAGTCTGCTTCTTATAAATCAAAGATCCCGCTTTTTCTGAAACCCCAGCAAACAGATTCACACTCCAATTGTGCTCCTTTGTTTCAGCCTTGTCAGCTAGTACAGGTGCCCATCTGTATCCCAGTTATTTATTAACAAAATTTCTGGGGGAAAAATCAATTTGATCTCAAGGGTTATTTTTTTTTGCTATTACACAAAGTACAGTAAAAATGCTTTTTTTTGGCTCTATTTTTTTTACCAAATTCCATCTTCGACACATGTCTCCGTGGTGCTATAATAAAACTTCAACACTTACTAAAACAACACTGTGTTCTATTAGTTGAATGTTAGCCAATTTACAAAGCACTGATTGCTCCCAGTACCAAAGTTTACCCTTCTTTCCAAGATGCAGTCCATAAAGCTAGAAAGACCTCCCTGTTTCAACTACCTCAACATGGACAGAAACTGGGATGTGTCTGATGAGTCAAACCAAAAATCAGTCAAATCAATCAAAACGCATTGGACCCAGTGGTCAATTCCGTGGATTCATTTGGTACAAAATTGTCTATTTCTGTACTGATTAGCTATGAAAGGTACAGTGTATCTTAAGAGAGTTTAATACCTTAATGTCAGTAGTCACCATAACTTTATTGTTGGATTGTATTCTGTTGTCAAAGGTGCTTCTCTACTTTCCTGTCATTGCTGGTCAAGACCACTAAAATTAGGGAAGTGTAAAAGACTAATATGATGGTGCTAATGTATGTTTCACTCCTAACTCTGCAAGTCAGGGTTATTGACTTGCTCAAAAAACCAAAAATGTAAAGGATTTAAAGCAATTGTAAATGTCTCCTGTCAAAGATTGTCATTGGTATGTCATAGTTGAGAATTTTCTCCCTTCACTCTGTAAAAGTCAATAAAGATGCAAAATTGTGAATTTCTTCTGTCACGTTAACACATTTATAGTGTTGAAGGTTAACCATCTTTGTAAGCTTTTATATGGTTGTTGGTCTATTCCTTACAGAGACACATAATAAAATATCTTAATAAAATTTCTTGTTGTTTCATAAAACTGACTTCTTTTTTAATTTCACTATTTGTGCCTTTGTTCAAACAAATGAACAAAGCAGGACACAACTCTGGTACCAGTATGATTTTTCAAAGATCAGTCCCTTTGTTTGAAGGAAGCCCTGGGAATCCTGAGGGATGCAGTTTATGGCATACTAGTATGAAATTTTCTTTCTTGCTTTTTCTGCTCCTCTCCATCCAGTGGCTCACTTTTGCAAGCACAGTGAGCTTCTCTATGAGCAGGGATTGAGATCTGACAGCAAAGCCAGAGCAGGGCCCATGCACCAAGGCAGGTCAGTTTGGAGGAAATAGAAGAGCTTAACCTTCCCTCCTCCAAGAAACCTGTCTCAGTGTGAATAACCAGGCAGTCACAGCCTACCAGCCTTTCAGGGGGCAGCTTAAATAAATGCCTTAAGGCTCCCACAGGGCACGCCAGGGGCACCAACAGCTTGACAAAACTGACAGTTTGAACATGTTGGCAATTTTTATGGCCAATGGAGCTGGACAACTAAGTCATCCCCAGCTCTCAGCATAAATTTAAGGAGCAACAGTGACCAGAGTAACATTTAAGGATCAACAGTGGTTGGCAGTGCCTGAGCTCGAGGCCAGAAGAAGGAAATAAACAGCACCAAGGAGCCCAGGCCAGGAAAGCTCTCCCACAGTTAAATGCTGGTAGATGCCTTTCCCATGGAGCAAGGTCCAGCGTCTGCCCCCACATTATTATTGCACAGCCACACACTGCTCCACAGCCCAGATCATTAAAGACACTCTACAACAAGATCAGATAACAAAAATCAGAGATTAAAAAAAAAAAAATCAGATTCTTAAAAGTTCTCATTGACCATATGGATTATGCACCCTCAGAGAATATCTTCTGATTAGCCCAAGCAGGAAAAACGAGCGAAGAAGTGCTGCCTTTTAAGTGACCTCACCAGATTTGGAACTGAGCCAAGACACTGCCCTGCTTTGACACTGCAAATTTGGACATGCTCACACAGAAGGAAAATAGTGAGGCTGTGGGGATACCCCAACAGCACAAATGCACTGTCACCACATCCATGACTGTACTTGATGCAACAATATAAGACCAGTGCTAACAATTCATAAAAAATACTGGCTCTTGCAGGAAACCTCCTCATTTGATGGTGAAAATAAACTACTGTTTATGGAAAATGAGAATTACATGTACATAATAATATTAATCTGACATAAATTACATGGTAGGAAGGCTTTTGATTGGAGTTTTATAAAAGCAGCTGGTAAGAATGCTGGCTGGTGGAAAGATGCATTGGAAACACCTGTTCTTAATCCCCATGGCAGAAGAAAACAGCCTTTGCAATCTGCAGTGCTACTGGGGCTGGGTGAGTGGCTGGGAACAATTACTCAACCTCAAAACTCACGCTTTGGGGGCTACTTTCTGAAGCATACACAGTCATCAAGTCTTCCATTAATAATTTCTACTAAGGCAAGGTGATTACTGGAACATTTGCAGAAAACACAAAGAAATAATTGAGACCACCACAAAATATTTACTTGATACAAAAACCTTCATTTTTTTTTCAGAGTCACTCATTATGCTACCATGGCTGTCATATATCTGTACTTTTATATCACTGCATTACTATTTGGGGAAAACAAGGAAAAAACAGTAACAACCACAAAATGCAAAAACAAAACCCCAACAAAACCAAGAAACAACAACACTTAAAAAAAAAGCCCAAACAAACAACAACAAAAAATCCAACCTACCAAAAAAAACCCCAAACATGCAAACAAATTAAATCCTGCCACAAAAAGTTGCCTGAGTCATACTACGAGCTCAAAAGATCACTGATTTAGGTTTCAATATTGCCTTGAAACTTCACCTTTCCAATTACTTACAGGTCATCATCTGAAGGTGCAACTTTTTTGCAGGAAACCAGAGTTTTTCTTCTGTTGGAGTCCTTGGCACAGGGGCTTATTTCAACATCACCTTTCTCCACTTTTTTTATTGCAATTATGTTTAAAATACTCCAAAACATAGCAGAAATGCAGCAAACCCTTCTCCAACAGAAGGACTTTACTATCTAATTAGACCCCGATTGTAAACAAATTATAAACACCTGTGACTCATTCACTTACACAGCCTCCTCTTCTTTGGCTTGTGGAAAAAGCACCTTTCTTTTACTGTTCCTAAAGATATTGTCTAATCCCTCACAGGAATGAGCAACAGCTTCACAAGAAAGCTGGTCTGTTCGAGATGTTCCCTTCGTGCCTACAAGTGCCCCCTTGGGGCAGGGTTTAACACAGGTGATTCTGAGCTGTAATTCATCACAGGCTTCACGTTTCTTTCCTCTTTATTTCATACAATAAGAAGCATTACCTCTGATTTTAGCACAGGCTGAACTTCTGAATAGCATGACAGCAGATAAAATAGGCAGGCTAAAGCCAGTTTAAATGATCTGGTACTCAGGTTGCTGTTCTGGTAAACAGGCAGAATTGTGGATATTCTGAACTCTGCAGCAGCTGATTGAAATGACACCCTTCAACAAAATCCTTAAACTCCCAGCAAGCAAACTGTGAGCCACTGGACACAATAATCCAAGATTATGGATTTCTTTCTAGCATAAACACACTGTTTGGACAACAACATCTATGAATTCCCAATCTCTCCGGCATTTCTATTTCAGCTATTGAATTGCTGATTGTTACCTTTTGTCATGATTTTTTAAACTATATTGCCAGCATTGTCTAATGCTATCATTTTTACCTTGTTTTTTCTAAGATATTTGCACACTTGCAGGAAATTTTTTTCTTTCATTAGCATTTCTAATTTTCGTTTAGTTCAACTTTTCCAACTGTTATACTCTTGGTCTTCCTGGAACCCTCTCTCAGAAAGACCAACTGACTCGTGAATATTAAACCTCCGGTATAGCCTCAACTTCCTGAAAAATTAATAAAAATATCCATAGACTATGAGTCTAATAGCTGCTATGCTCAGCCTCAAGCAGCTACAGGGGAGCAAAGAAACGTAGGGGCCCTCACCCTACAATAGTTAAAAAAATCATGGTTTTTTGCTCTTAATGCATATTTAGACTTGCCTTCACAGAGGCAAAAAAATCCATAAAAATTTAAACTTTTTTCCACAGTTAGTTTAAAACTGAGGTGCATAAATCCAAAAGTGTGGCTTGAACAAAGCCTCTCACCCAGAGACGGCTGAAGCCATGAATGCCCTGTTTGACTTCCTCACATTTTAAGCACCCAGAACCGCTCAGTATAAACGGGTCTAGATGAAGACACCAACACCTGCTTTCAAGCTCTAAGATAAGTTGATTTTAGGTACATGATTTTAGTTGATTTAGGTACATATTCAAGTGCCTATTCCTTTGACATTTAAATTTAAAGATGTCTCAGGGAAAAGAAGGAAATATTGCAGTCTACATAGTTGAAAGAGAGGCATGAAGTTGAATGAGAGGCAGGAAAAAACAAGGAAAGAAGTTGCCCACACAGTAATAGGACTGATACAAGAAATCTCTTATTCTGATCTACAAATTCTCATTCTGTTACACCAGCTGATGCTCATTTACTTCACAGCACCACATTCCCACGGCTCTCTGAGACAAGAAGAAAAGAAACAAGAGAAAAATGCTCTCTCTCAAGGGGTTTTTCAGGGCATATCAAAGACATTAAAATATCACTGATTTAGATTTTAATATTACCTTGGAACTTTGCCTTTCCAGTTAAGTACAAGCTGTCTTCTCAGGGAGGAGCTCTTCCCTAGCACTCCAGAGCCTTTCTTCTGGTTATTGTGGACTTCCTGACTACTGCCTGTAGCACAGGGACTACTGCCACATCCCCTTTCTTTGTTCTTTACAAAAATTATGTGTAAAAATCCCTAGAACATGACAACAACCCAGCCACCCCCTGCCTGAGAGAAAAACTTTGCTACCTGATTAGGCCCTAATTGCAAACAAATTGTAAACACCTGTAACTCAGTGGGTTACACCCTCAGCTCCCTCTGGGAGACAGGCAAGGCTTCTCCACGGCCACCACGGCTGGCAGCTGCTTTAACCCCCCCCCCAACCTTTCTTTCAGCAGTAATTTGGCAGCTAAAGCCAGGCCAGGGTAAAGCAGCACTTATATTGGGCTAATGATGGTTTCTGGATTTGAGCAGCTGCTAGGAATTTCTTCTGGAAGCTGGCCAATTGTCAACAGCTCCCCCTCCTAGAACAAAAGAAATCAATTTTAAATAAGCATTGTGTGTAATTTGTAACCCTCACTTTGTTGTGGAGTCAGCTAAATAGTATTAAGCCTCCACTTGCAGGCAGTAACTTGGAAGAAGAGCTGTCAACAAGAATTTTGAATTAATAAAGGAGAAAGTTCTTCCCAACACCTGCTTTGCTATGCTATGGCTATGCTGATGGCTTCACTAGGAAAATCTGAAGTCCAACATTCCTTGTCAGGTGCATGTTTTATATACAGGCTGGAAAAGGTGTTATTTTGGAGGACTGGTTATTATTTATGGCAATAAGACAGTGTTACTGTAGTCACTAAATTAGAATACGTTTCTTAATACATATTTCATACTCATTTCAACCAAGACCAAAAGCTTGATGGCTCAATGAAAAATCATATCCAGTTCTTTGCAGCAGAAAAGCAGCTGGGTCTGGCAAACTCCATATTTAAACCAAGTCCCTCTCTTCTGGAAATGTGAGTAATGAAATACATAATGTTGCAAAAATCTTAAGCTACAGTAGTGTATGAAATTTTTTTATCATGATCTAGCATTTTAATTCAACATGTGCTTGTAATCAGATGTCCTCAATCATATCTTGTTATGATCTTAAAGAAAATCTGTAGACACCTCTATTTAAAGTAGTAGAAGAGACAGATGTTTTGCAGGTTTTAGGATTTGGGAGATGAAGAGATGCTTTCTATGTTTTTGCCTACCTGTTTACTGGGAGGAAGCAAAAACTAGCTCACACAACACTGAGGGATTGCTGTTCCAGGATGGATGAAGTCCACCAGAACAAAATCTTGGTGGGTCTTATCTTCCCAGCTGCTCTTCATCCTGCAGCAGCTTCACCCTAAAGTATCTTCCGGAAAGACTGGCTGTAACCCACACTGCTGCTTCCCTATCACAGCAGCCCCTCTTGCTTGAGATGTGTCCTGAGAAAGCCATTGGTCGTCTTTTTCTTCATCTATTTTTAATCCTTAAGTTGTGCCTGGCAAAGCTATGCTTATCCAAACTTTCTCTCCTTTCAGTATACCCCTTAGCCATGGACATCTCTGGATTACAGTTTAAGTTTTATTGTTGAGTTGACATCCACTGAGAAGGCAGTCAATGAAAGCTCACTCCTGGAGGCACTGGAGATGTGCTTTCAGTGGGTTTTTGTGAATATTCCTATTGTAACTTGCATTTCAGCTTCACTGTACTTGTTATAACAACTCCAGGGTACCTGGAAAAGTCTGCTCATTCCTCTTGTCAGTTTGGGTGCATCTGTAAAGCAGGGATCAAAATTCCTAGCAGGAGATGGGTGACTTGATATGTGTCAGCTGTGACAAAGTTAATTTTCTGCTGTCTTTGGATTTGGGATGAAAACCTTGTTGCTAACAGCCTGATGCTGTTGCTGAGCAGTGCTTACGCTAAGGCCTTGTCAGCTTCTTATGCTGCTCTGCCAGTGAGCAGGCTGGGAGGGCACAAGGAGCTGGGAGGTGACAAAGCCAGGACAGCTGATCTCAACTGATCAAGGGACGTTCCAGACCATAGAGAGTCATGCTCGGCACACAGATCTGTGGTGGGAGCTGGCCAGGGGCCACTGCTCAGGAATTGGCTGGGTATAGGTCACTGGGTGGTGAGCAACTGCATTCTACATAATTGTTTTGTATATTTGAATTCTTTTGTTATTATCATTATTTTCCCTTCCTTTTCTGTCAACCAACTAATCTTGTATTTTTTTACCCCCAATTCTCTTCCCTGCTCCACTGGCGGGGGGTGAGGAGCAGGCAAGTGTCTGGTGTTTGCAGGCTGGGTTAAACCCCAGCAATACAGCAGAAGGAAATGCTCTTGACTTTCTCTGATTTTTGTGTAGAGCCACACAGCTTGCTCCTCAGAGGGCAGAGGCTCCTGAATTACAAAGATGGCTCCTCCAGTCATCACAATCTTCTGTCATTGTCGTGCTTCTTTGTGGCAGGGCAGACCGTACCATACCAAACACGCAAAACTATTTCACTGAATCTCTAGAATTGTAGTAATGGTCTTTTGTTATACTTGGTTGGGTTTGTACCAGATTTTTTCACTTCGTTGACTGAGGCCAAAAAGCAGTTCTGTGATGCTTTGGCAGATGTGAACTTGCTTGGTTGTTTTTTAATTTTTCTCTCCACAAACATTCCTAAATAAGGCTGCAGCCTTTCCTGGAGGATGGACAGTAATACCTCAGTCAAGGAACTGATTCTGCAATAGAAACATTGGATAGTGCACCATTCTCTGATATTGAGAACATAACAGATCATAACAATTTATCACATCATTAAAAGAAAACTTAAGCCAGAGCTCATAGAAAGATGGCTTCTAACTCTACCAGCAAGGAAATGACAATGTGCACAAAATAAACATGGGGGAGGGAGTTAAAAATGGACTCTTTAGCATCCAGTTCAAACTAGTGTTGCATGATGTCTTTGTACTTTTCCAGGCCTTCCCCCAGCAAAGCATAAAACATGTAATGCCAAGAGCACAGTGGACAGATCAGCAATCAAGCTCTCTGGTGTTGTGCAATACCATAACACTTTTCAGTTTTAGTATTTCCTCCACTCTGCTCAGGTTCTCCTGAGCTCTGCACAGGCCCTTGGCTCTGACGTTGTGCCCTTTCTCCTTTGCCTTGTAGAAAAAGCATAAACTGCTTTTTTTCTCTTTTACTGTTCCTGAAGATATTGTCCCATAATCACCTCACAGGAATGAGCAGCAAATTCATAATAAAACTTGTCTATGGGTCCACAGCTTCTAAGGCATTTCTATGTCAGCTACTGAACTGCTGATTTACTTTCACGTTTTGTCCTGATTTTTTAAACCATAATGCCATCACTGTCTAATGCTGTAATTTTTACCTTGTTTTCTCTATTTGCACACTTGCAGGGAATCTTTTTTCCTTCATTAGCATTTCTACATTTCCATTTAGTTTTGCTTTTCGTTTTGCAATTGTTTTACTCTTTCTGGAATCCTCTCTCAGTGACAAAAACTGCCCAGTGAGTATAAAACCTTCAGTATAGCCTGCATTTCCTGAAAAATATCCATAGATTATGAGAGTGTTTACCAGTTCAATTACCATGCTCAGTCTCAGGCAGCTACAAGACACAAAAGAAACATATATAGGCTCTTATTCTACAATAATAAGAAAAATAATGCTTTTTTGCTCTTAAACTGTTTTTAGACCCTTTACTTGCCTTCCTGGAGAAGAAAAGTCTTCCATCTCTATTTTCTTGCCATATTTTGTGGACTTTGGCTGTGTTGTTTCTGGCTGTAATGCCATGACCATTTTTTTGTTAGGTTTCTGTGTTGCTTGGTACTTTCTTCTGCTGCACATAGTACTGCTGGTGCTCTACAGAACCTTTTGAGTGCTAAAAGCTTAGAGCTGGGTATTTCTGACAGCTACAAGGAAGCTAGCAGAAGGCAAGCAAGGAGTTTGGAAATTTAATTTCTAGATGAGGTTTTAATGAATGTTGCACTACTGGTTTTGAGAAACCAAGAGAAGGTTTCTGTCAGTGCTGGCAGCCCCAGGGGTTGTTTCTCACCGAGGACAGGTCAGTTATGGAAAACTGAACCAACTCTTGTAACTCGAATTTAATTTAAATGCAGTGTCTGATACTGTATTATTGTAACCACTCTATATTATTTTAATCACTCTAAAGTGCCTTTTTCTACCATTTTTGAAGCTATTTGTCACTAAGACGGAACTTTACTAAATGTTGTAGCTGACATTTACTTAATACTGCTGTATAAATTCCAAATTATTAGCTCATTCATTCTAGGTTCATGAACTTATGTATTTACATGAGGCTATGCCATGTTGCCTGGATAAGAAAATGCCTCTCCCCCCCCACCCCTTTTTTTTTCTTCCTAAAATGATTCTACAATACTTTGAGGAATGCGTGAACAGGGAAAGAGGTGCAATATCTGTGTATGCTCTAAACATAGTCAAGAGAAGAGAAAAGCATGTCCAACCACTTGCATTACAGACTCCTCAGTTAGCTACCTGAGAGCTCGCATTCAAAGCAGACTTTCCTTCAGCGATTCTCCAGCCCTGGTTTTTACAGAATATCACCTTAGATGGCTCTCTAGTTACAGCTCTTTCTCAGTGCTCGAGGCACCCGGCTGAGGAAATACTGCACACTTCATGTGGAGATAAGAGATGCAAAGAGAGACTTGGGAAGAAAAGAAAAAGTATTTTTCATAATCAAATACTCTTCTCCTTCAACAACCTTACAAAATATTTATACCAAACATGGATTATAATATTCTGTTGATTAAAATTAGAGATTAAAAATAAATTCAAAACATAAACCTATACTCCAAATGTTATTTATTTTGTGCATCTGGATAACTGTGCTGTAGAGATATGACCACAGCCACCTTTGCAAGCCAATACCCTTCAGCTTATTCAGTGAAATTAACATTATCTAAAACTTCTCTAGGAGCCAGTAGGGTAAGTTAACTCCTGAGTCACATATTTATAGAAATTATCTCATGCTAGTAAGAAAGAAATCATAGACTTCCTGCATGGGCAGTAAAAGCAAACAGACAACATGAGCATGAACCTGTCAACTTCCCAGTCCTTACCTCCCCTGCAGGGACATGCATTTGGGCAACCTAGGAAACTGCAAAGCTCCCACGCCTTCAAAAGGGGGAAAGGAAGGGAAATTCTTGCCTGCCTCGCTACACATGCAACTTTATGGCTTGTCCAGAAACTGTTTTCTATCGGTGTTAACTCCCATTGCCACTAGGAACTGGCCAAATCACATTTCATTCTTGAATAAAAATTCACTTTGGAGTTTCAAACAATATTATTTTGGCAGCTTTTCTAGGCCCGCTGGTAATTACTTCACAGAACTTACAGCACCTGTAAAAACTAACACAGAAGGCGCTATACAAATATTCCCATCTTCAAAATATTTCAGAATGCCTTGCAAATGATTTATGCAAAGAGCAACCAAACAACAATTAAATACTTCTGGTTTTAATTTCCTGGGAATGAACTGATATGGAATGAACACACTGGAAGGAGTTTTACAAAAAGGAAACCACTTACATAGCGAGAAGCATGTATTTAATTAAATGCTTTGCAGAGATACATGAATAAAGCTATGTGCATGACTTTCTTTAGGGAGAGCCCCAGCTGTTTTATTTTTTTTTAAGGAACAAACAAAAAAACGTGGAGAGCACAGATGCAGTAAAGAAACAAAAAAACCTAAGTAAATTTGTACCCACATACTTTACAAAATAAAGCATGCTGGAGGTACAAAACATTCTATATACTGAATGACCAACAAATAAATGCACTGTAACACTGTTCTCTCAAACACTGTAAGCCTAGCAGCTAAGCTCTGAACATGACACTGACAGTAAGCATCTTTATTTCGTCAGCCTTCTAGAGAGTCATTTAGCACCATCACTTTGTTGCTTTTTTTTTTTTTTGCCCTGCCTATCTCCTATCTTGAAATAACAACAGAAGCATAGCACCTTTTAATAGCTAAAATAAAACCAGGAATATTAATTGCATCCCAACTTCCAGAGATGAGGTAGCTCATGCTAAGAAATGATGGAACTTCCCTGCCTTGACAATTCAAGGCCAGTAAGTCAAATTACTGATGATGCATGGTCTGGATGTCAGCTAAAACCAAGGAACTTCTAAACTTTCTTTATTAGCAATTGGTCTGGTATACATGTGAATGGTCTGCAACGTACAGAAATTGGCACCATATATAAGACATCTGTATAATTTGATACGTAATGGCTTCATAGATGGGCAAATATTGGAAAATCAACAAGTATTGGGTTTAAGATGTATTTTGAAGATTAAGGATAATTTAATGGAATTACACAGATACATTGTGAGAAGTGAAATCTAGGCTTAAAATTTAAGATGTGGGACACCCCTACCGAAAACTCATATTTACCCCAGTAATGCTTTTACTTCATAAATTAACCATAGCTATGAATCACTCTTCTGAGCAGATTTACATAGAAAAGTGCAAGAAAAACAATGCCAAATTAAGATGTGGTCTTGTCTGAAGGTGTTTTGTTCTACAAAAGACACAGATTTCTGTGAATGGCAACCACAGGAACACAAACTGGGGTAGAGGGAGTAGGTATGATTGAAATATAGCCAACGGTTCACAAAAATGCACTACTTTTCTGTTATTCATCAAAGCAAAAGAAATAATCATTAGAGCTTTACATAGTTCCACATTAAAACTATCTATTTTGAATACCTGGAAATGTCAAAATAATTTGAAACAAAACCGAGGAAAAGCATTCTTATTACTTTTAGAAGGTGGTCATCAATCCTCTTAAAATTATACTAAAAAGTTGGTTTCAATCATTGACAACGGAAGGTTTGTAAGTAAAATAAATATTCAAAAGGAGGCCGGGCATTTAGAAAGAGCTGTATATACAAGCTGATCCAATATCAGCCATTACTTCAAGAGTCTCAGGATTAACTTCAATCAGTCTAAGTTCATGTTTAATTGCTGCTGTTGCTGGGTAGTGTGTTATATTCCCCCCTCGCTCTTACACAAAGCAAACTGGCCCAATTTCAACTCCAAACTCCTGGTCGGTACTGCCAATGTCCACCGGTGCAATATCGATGATGGGCAAGCGTGCCACGTTCTGCGTTCTGTACTCAAAAACAGTCTTGCCCACATTCCCATTACGTTTCTAGAGGGGGAAAAAAGAAAAAAAAAAAATTAAAGATTAGGCATTAGGCCAGAGCTCATGTCAAAACCAGCCTGAAGTGCAGCTGGTGAGTCAGTTGTCTGATCGTTCAGGAAGGTGTCACTGCACCTTTGCTGGGTAACACCCTGAGCAACACTGTCTGCACTGCACCTGGGTTATTTTGAAATGTATCTAAATACAGTAATGAGCAGATCCACCAGACTGACACATCAGGGCCGATTTTTCACGCTATGAAATTCTTCTCTATGTGTTAATAATACATGCCTGCACACATAATTCGGGGCTTACTTTAAAGCACAGGGAGTACTTACTGCAGGTGCAAGAGTAGATTTAGGAGTATTTGCCAGTGGGTTGGACTTGGCTGAAACTGCTTTTGAACATGAAAAATCTACTACTTGCTGGTTTCTGTGCCCACCACAAAATTTTGGGGAACATTTTCCTTTCCAGCTCAGTCACAGTTCCAGTGAGTTTCCTCCACAGTACTGCTGCAATAATCTTGCCCATATGGCAGACAAAAGTTTGTGGTTATCTCACCAGTTTGTGTGATTCCACTCAGAGCTAAACAAATACTGGGAAATGCAAAATGGCAAGATATGTATCTCAGTATGCTAAGAAGGAATTTGCAAACAGCCTCTAAATAGTACAGACTTCTGTTATGTGAAGCTAGAATTATAGTAAAATCCCTGTTTGATCAGTTACTTCCACAATTCATTATAAAATCCTGCAGCATTTTAATTACTTCCCTGTATAGGTTTTTTTCCTAATTCAAGAGAGAAGTGAAAAGAGACAGAAGTCCTTTTGCTCCCCAGCAAACAGCAAAACCCCCAAACGTACAGAGCAGCTGTCGTGCAGAACAGTGTATCTGAAGCGGCTGTTTCCCTCTGCCTTGATCTCCAGGTCATTGGCCCCTTTCAGAATCACAGCTTTTTTCAGGTTCTTCGTCTGGTCATCCATGTACCCAACACTGTTTTTACAAAGGTAGGTGATGTTCTGGGAAGCTTCCTTGGACAGGAGGCGCAGGAATGTCATCTGAGTGACAGCTGTATCCCCGTACACAAACTGTGGAGGTAAGGAATAGGTCAGCTTACAGGACGCTGAAATTCATTTAGAGTTGGTGAATTTTAGAAACATCTGCCATTACTGGAATCTTTCAGACATGACTAGTAGGAACTCTATTAAATGAAATCTAAAGATGATTTCTTTTATAATTTGCTGCCAGTTGAGGACAAAGAAATTTAGACAGCCTGTGACAGAATTTTGGAGAATTTTGACTGTTATTCTCAGCAACTGAACAACTCAGAGAAAGTCGGGCCTCCACAGATATGCCAAAGCTTTGGAATGAATTCTGCCTCATTTCTGAAAGAGATTCTTACATACGAAACAGTGCACTGCAGCAACCTTGAAGCAGGTGAGAAACATCAAGCACAGAAAACTCTTCTACAATGTACTTGATATATTGCCAATTTAGCAACTTGTTTTCTGTAGGGTTTGTATTGTATTTAGAAGCAGCACAAACAGACGAAGTTTGACTATACAAAAATAATCATGCATTTGCTTATGGGCTTTATCAACTAATCAATTGGCACAGAAGTTTGACAAATGTTTCATGAAGTGTCACTGTTTCTATAAAAAACAAGCAATTTTTCTACCAGTGAGAGGAATTCTAAAATTCCTGAGATTTTTTTTCCCGCTGTCCATGCAGGTTCCATTTTATTAATGTTTTATGAATCACTGGAACTTAAAAAAGAACAGTCAAGAATGACTAAAAATTTATACATTTCACTGAAACTGGTGAAGAGGAAATCTTATTCACTGGCACTGTCATAACATAAACAGTGTGGTGCCTCTGTTTAGTAATCTTGGACACATTTATTATTTAGAATCCATAAGGACTGCATCTGACTATTACATAGCTCATACTATTGGTTACCAGATCTGACAGTGTTTCAAAAATAATGAAATATTCTTTTATAGTATTCCTGAAGATATTTTGTTCCTCTAAAGAGCATCTGCCTTACAAACTCCTCTGTGTAGCTATGCAGGCTGCTGAACATCAACTGGGATGTGTTGGGTCATGGCAAGACTTCCTGAATAAGTAATAAGTGAAAGCATCTCCAAAAAGCAATCAATATCACATCTGTTTTCAGCTGTTAAAGTTCTGAACTGTTTTCAGTAATCCAGTTGATAACAGCATTATTTTTTACACACCAAATAGTTAATTTAAAGACAATAATGGTCTATGAAATAACATTTGAAGATATTCTCTGTGCTTTTGATAAACTAGCAATAAAATTGGCAAAACCTAGTTAATTAATTGTACGCTTTGCATAGGCTAAACTTGTTTTATTTGTCAGGATCATGAAGCCTAATTTTAGAAGTTACCATAGAAGAAAAACCCAGCAGAAAGGTGAGTGGAATTTTCTTCTGCCTAGAGACTGATGGATTCATCATGGATCAATCTGACACATATGATAACAATCATACTTTCTTTCAAAAACAAATTTATAAAGTAAGTTTCATAATTTTTAGCAGTATAGGGTTTTCTGAAAGAAAGAGCAGAATTCAATTAAAACAGTAGAGATATGGATTACATATTAGGGTAGAAGTGCACTTGTTTAAGGACAAGATAGAGATTTAGTAAGAGACTGATAGAGAAGCTGATGTTTTTGGGATCAAGAGAAATAAATTTATTCCAGCACTGGTCTACTTTAGCCAATCCTGCATTAGATGCACTTGCATTGTTTTTCCCAGCTACTTCCTATCTTTATTATATGGTACTAACAATCAATTGCCTATAAGCCAGTCGATCAACAAATATAATGTTCTGACTGTAGCAGAATCTGCTCAGAGCAGCAGATGAAGTTCCAAACCACAAGGCAACAAGCTTCACAGAAGCCAATTCTTAACAGTGGCTGTATTTGTTTACCTGTGATCTTCTGTTCATATCAAGGCCATACCAAACAGGCTTTAAGTCAGAGGACCTGCCAGCCCACCATGTTTTACGGGGCACAGTAGATGGGTTGGCAGAAATGCAGGTCTCCCCAGTTTCCATGTTGCAGTACACTTTTATAGCATCCTCAACACATCCTTGGTTAGGATCAATCCAATATTCACCTACAAAGAACATAAAACGTGATTCCGCTATATTACAGAGAGTTTTGAAACAACTGGGAAGACATAAGCAGCAATCTGTTGCAGCAGCGCAAAGCAGGCCAGTGCCCGAGGCCACGCTGGACACAGGCAGCCTCACAGAGCACAGAGCAGAGGGTGTGAACACTCACCGCTCCTCTTGGAGGGGTGGCACAGCTTCAGGTCGTCACAGGTCCGCGCTGGGTGTTTCTTGGAGCCATCGGGGCTGCGCATGGTCTCGATCTGGCTGCTCAGGGACTTCAGCGTGGCGTGGACTCCTGGGTCTGTTTTATTATGGTCGTCAGGGGCTGCTTCATCTTCAGTAAACTCTGGTAGTGGATCTGCCATAGCATCGTCGTAGTGTCCCATGATGTCACCAATGGCAGCAGTGAGGTGGCCTGGAGGCCCTGGAGGGCCAGGAGGACCAGGCTCACCTGGTGGGCCCTAAGGTTCAAAACAAAAAGGCAAAAGAGGTCCAGTACAGTAAATACTATGCCAAATCACAGCAAAGCCTGCCACCAAAAAAAAAAAAACCAACCAAAACTTCAGGACAAGTCACTCTAAAGCACAGAGAGTAATTCAGATATAAACAATTCACCTTTTAAAGAACAGGGTAAGAGATTAGAACTGCATGTGAGGTATTCGCTCTGCTTCGTGTCTTCTCTGATTGCCTTAATGCCTTGCTCAGCTTTTTCTTGCTCCTGAATTTAGAGTTAACAGCTGGAAAAAGTCACCAAGGAATGCCCTCAATTCCTTTGTTAAACCAGCTGTCCCTCCTTGTGCAGATCCCTGCCTAATAACTTTATTTCTTAAAATTCCTGCTTCCCCTAAGTTGCCTCAGGCTCATTTTACTGGATGGAAAATTTGGCACTAGAAACATCTTTATATTTTTCCAGCGCAGTGCTGAGCTCTCTGGCCACAGAACTTGAGTCTTTCTGTGGGACAGAATCTGCATCATCCTTACTTGGAAGAGCAGGTGTTTTCCTGACTAAGTAACAACTAAGTTGACATTTTCCCAAATGGCAGGTTGTGAGGTCCTTCTGTCACCATGAACTGTGACCCACGAGAAGGCATCTGTTAATAAACATGTCTCACCCTGCCAGCTCTCCTCTGGCAGCACAGTCTGTAATGTACTTCCAGGCAAATTTTGATGCTCTGGTGCATCAGGTGGTGGATCAGAACTGGCTTTTCCTTTGAGTTGTTACTTCAGAAGTCAATTAGTGCTCCAAATGCACATACAGAGCACACATCCAAACTAACACACACTGTCTGACAAGTGAAATCTCAACTTTTATTTTTTGCTTTTTGGTTCCAACTTACTGCTGCATGCAAGCCGCCATGGAAAGCAAAACTAAAAATACTGATAAGTGTGTGATGATTCTTGTATGGATGAAGTATCTAGAGATGTCATCTTATGCTCTGCCATAGACTTTTCATACAGGTCTTGGTGTCTGGGCAGAAGTGGAGATACTGATAATTAGTAGAAATTCAGATGAAATAGGGTGAGTATTATCACATGATAAACACAGGAAACACCCTGTCTTACCAGACAGAAAGTCAGCAAAAACTGCCTTCCTTGTCTTGCTCACTATTTTGTTCTACCTCTTCCACAAAATAAGAAATACCAATTCTTTTTCATTCTCCACATGATGTCCTAGATCACTCTTTTCTCAAATTCCTCTAATTTTTAAAATTTATCTTCTTTCAAGTAAGTACCCTTTTTTGACAGGGTACTTTGAATTGGTATATGTGGAATATGCCTGGGGTATTCAGCAAAGATTTAGGACCATTTCCAAACTGGTCAAAGCAGTTGTCATCAGTAGTGAATCAGCTCATGGTTGGTGTCTGTAAACCTCAGCCCAGGGTGAAGCCCCACCCAGCTGGGCTCAGTGTTAGAGTTTGGGCTGTGTATTTGGAGTGAAGGCTCTCCCTAACACACGGCACAGTGGAGGAGGGTGCTGGCAGTCAGGCAGGTGGCTGTGCTCACCCAGTGCCACCTCTGTGGGACTGCCAGCTTTGAGCTACTGCTGGCCCGTGCTTAGGCCTGAGGGTTTTTTAGGGTTTTAAAAACCCTTTAGGGTTTTTTTTGGCCCACTTGCCAAACAGCCGCGTTGAACCACAGATCCAGCAGGATCCAGTGAGCCAGCTGCAGAAGTAGCCCCAGCTCAGCCTAAGGAGAGCACAGGTGGATGAGGCTGGGATCATCCGGGTTCAGAAGATGAAAATAAGTAAGAAATGAACCCTTTCAATACAGTTACCCTGGATGTTTGTTGGAGAAACTAATCACATTTTATCATTTGTTTTGAGCTCATAGATGTTCAAGAAAATAATGTGATGAACTGTAAAAAAGAATCTGATTATTTGAAGATAACCTTTTCCCCCCATATTCCCATGAATTTACCTCAGGTCCAGCTTCTCCCACAGTCCCTCTAACACCAGGAGGCCCAATTGGCCCGAGAGGACCAGGACTTCCATCTTTTCCAGAAGGACCAACTGGACCTGGAGGACCCTAGAAAATATAGCAGACAGATGGAATGTATTTTAGCATTTAATAACAAAGTTATTATAAAACAGCCTGTTATAAGCAATATCTTGTCAGGAAGCAATCTGATTAGTTGTGCTATTACCAAACTTTTAAAAATCATCTTTTTTCTTCTTCTGTAGAAGTAAGAAGGCAGCTGCTTTTCTCAAGTGAATCCCCTCAGACAATATAACTTGGCTCAGCTGTACATTTTTTTCCTTAACCATTTAAGTGGGATCAGTTCCAGATTCCAGATGCTGTGCAGATTGGAGTAGCTTCTGTACAACCACAGATACAGGCTTGGAGGTAGATGCCTCCCTTGGATGTTCCCAAGGGACAGTATTTCTCCTTCACTTTTGAGTGCATGATATACATGGGGGAATGAGATGCAGAGTAGCAATTAGCAGAGCTGCCACGTATTTGGCTTTGCATCAGCTGCAGCAAAAATGTCTGTAAAAAGAGACTGCAGCCCCGTAGTCATCCTGAGCTGACATTTTTATCTACCTATAAACTACACTCATGACAAAGCTCTACTGTATTAAACAAGGTGATGTCTCAGCAAAAGATATTAGGGTAATCACCATATGATACCAAAGTCATTAAAAGTCATTGAAATAAAAGTGATGCAGAAATAAACATCTGAAAGTGGGGAAAAAAAAAAACCTCAAGCAAGAAAAACCTCAGAAGTCATACTCACCCGAGGACCAAATGGGCCTGGAATGCCAGGACTGCCCTGTTCCCCAATTGGACCCTAAACAGCAGAAATAATATCATTTGTCATTCAGAGCATATTACTTTAGTATTAAGGCATTAGTGCATGATATACACAGTTTGGTATGAATAGGATTAAAATATACATAAACAATGGGTGGTGCTTTTCCCTTAATCCTTTCATAACTTAGTAAAATTTACTAGTGCTTGGCTGTAAAGCTGTTTCTCTAGAAAAGCCTTGGTTTCAAGGTATTTATAGTCAGAGTGGCTTACAAGAGAGTAAATGACAGCACTATCACAAAGTGAAAAGACAATGTGGGGGATGGGGTCTTTTAGTTGCTGCTGTTCCTGCGTCTTGAAACTTCCAGCATTTGCACAGCTCCAGTGAATAAATGTAAGAAAAAAAGCAAGTTTTCCATAATATTTCCCTTCGATTGACAATGAATCACAAAGTTCTTGAAAACATTAGCAAGAGATGCTCTCACAGTCCTTTTCGGATTTTGCACTGGATTCCTTGACTCTAATGAATTCAAACACTGCCAAAAAGCATTTCACACTCTAAATTACTTATCTGAAACTACCAGCTTTTTTTACCACCTTGTGCTGACAGGTCATTGACTGTCAGGGATGGGTCTTGCAAAGGGAACAAGAATAGGAGAACACACATCTTATGACAATAGGTTTACCTCATCATGCAGCAGTATTTTAAAATTGCATTGAAAATATTAGCAAGTACAGACACCAGGCCACTCAAACACCTTGTGGGGGAAAAATAACTAGTTTGCTTTTTTCCACTTTAAATAACTACATTCTTGATACACTATTTAACTACCAAGCAAATAAAATGATAGTAAAAGCAGAACAACTTACAGGAGGGCCAGGAAGGCCTTGAAGTCCAGTGAAACCCCTGTGTCCTTTCTGGCCCCTATCGCCTCGATCTCCGTTGTCACCTTTGTCACCACGAGGTCCTTGGGGACCCTGTAAATATCAACGATGAAACGTAAAACTCTGAACTGGGAAAAAAATCCCCGACCTCAAACCTCCTTCATTTGCTTTTAGACCCTGCACTCTGACCTCCTTCCCTTTTAAAGCCAGAAAGATGATGCTGAGGCAGCTCCAAGAATCTTAATTTCTTACCAAAGAATAAGTAAATAATTACAAAAAAATGTGCTGTGCTTAAATACAGTTGTAGCAAATTTACTCTACTTAGCTATAATACAGTAAAAAAACCCCAAACCTGTAATAATGATAATAAATAATTTACATAATCAGTTCTTTTAATATTCATATATTTCTCTGCCTTCCTGTATACGGCAAATGATTTTTGTTGATGAGATTGAAATATTATGGATCTCTCACAGACTCATTATGATAAAGCATATTTTCAGTATGAAATCATCCAGGCTGCATCTTTACTTCTCACGGCTTCTGTCACCCTCATTCTGATTAAAGTACAACTGAAGTTACATTTCCTAACTACAAACAACAACATCCAGGTAACACAAATACCTTGCTCCTATTACCATCACAATTTCATCGTTGTTACTTTTGATAATTGCAAACTTAACACTCACGCTAATTCAAGAACCATCGGAAAATGTGGCTGCTGTTTTCAATTCTATATTTCTCAGCCCAAACTGCATGCTAAATTTCTTAATGCCAGATTCCAAATAGTTTATCAATGGCATCATTATCAGTAACTACTCAATAAACTTCACTGTCTCTCAAGTGACATCTGCTCAGGGACAGGACAACATTGTTTTGAATTTCCCAAGTTTGCAATTAATTTTCTGTTCCAGGCTTGGACTGTAAAAGACTTATGTAACATAAAAAAGAGGAGTTTTGTTTATTTTCCTTTTTGGACTGAAGTCAGAAGTTCATGAGTTGAATTAAGGCCTTTTAATGGTAACAGGTGATTTTGTTGTATTTCTGCCATTTTTATCTAAAAACATCCCTTTTTGCTCAGCATTCATTTCTTTACCCCTTATTTAGACCAGATTCCAGCCATTTGCTAACTCAGATCCTACCATTACCCTGACAGCAACATGCTCCAAATAAAGAGGCTTCCTAAGCATTACTGGAGTATCCAAATACAAATATCCAAATTTGCACAGCTTTGTGGCTCACAACTACCTGCACCCACTTGCAGTCAGAACACAAGGCGAAGCCTTGCTTGGCATTCTCATTTGGGCTGAGTTCCTCACACACTTTCCTGTAAAAGGTATCTCAGACAAAACCACAGTGACCACGAGGAACTTACAGGCAAACCTCGTTTTCCTGCACGACCTGGGGGACCCATCGGACCTCGAGAACCCTACAAAGATTGCACACAGAAAGTATGTGAAGCAATGCACGAAAACCATACACAACAGTTGTTGATAAACAAAGCATTTTTTAAAAAAGCCTCACTTACAGTTTCACCTCTTTGACCTGCATCTCCTGGAGGGCCAACAGGACCCGGAGTTCCTGGACCTCCTGGAGAACCTGGTAAGCCTGCAGGCCCAGGTTCACCACGATCACCCTGCAAAGCAGAATTTCAACTGTTTGTCTAAAGAGGACTGGTCCAGACCAAAGCAACAAAACTGTAGCACTGCCAGTCTATCTCTGAGCAATTGCAACCTACAAAGCTATTCCTGCTGCAAGAACTCAAGTCTGAGTTTGTGGAGGCAGATGTTCTTAGCCTCTCAGCCAGGCATCCTCAGCTGTGAGAGGTACTATACTCAAAGCTGTGATACACTTTCAGAACAAGCTCTCCATCCAGGTTAACTGAATGAAAAGATAATACAATAAGTCAATAATAAAATAGGGATTTCCAGAGGAAAATTAAGAAAAGAATATATTCTTACACGTTCTCCGACAGCTCCATCTCGTCCAGGAGTACCATCATTGCCAGCAGGTCCCTGGAGTTATGGAACAAAAATAGAGCTATTGATTAACTCTGTAATCCTGCATTTCTAGAAGAATTAGAAAGGTGTTCTCCACCTCTAACTTCAAGTCAAGTAGAACAATCACCAGTCTTTCCTTGCATGCTACAATGCTTGTAATAGAAGTAATACTCACTTCTGGACCAGCTTCGCCTACAGGCCCAGTGGCACCTGACTGGCCAATAGGTCCTGGGGGACCTTTGTCACCAGGTGGCCCTGTGGGACCTTGCTTTCCTGGAGTACCCTAAAAAAGATGAGAAATAGCATATCAAAATTTTAATCACAAAACAAAGAAAACACAAAAAACCTGCTGCCTGCCAAAGTACTCATTAATCCAGACTGAAATACCATCTACATTTGTAAATTTAAAAAACCCCAATACTTAAAGGTTCTTATAGAATTTGAATACATATTTAATATACTTTGTATTTTTAAAAAGTTACTGATAAATCAGTAAGTCTGGTGTCTTTATCTGCAATAGGTAAGGTGTTTTAGATTTCAGAAAAATATAATGCAGTTTGAAATAATTAACATGATTTTTCTCTGTCTCAACACCAACAAATCTTGTTAGCCTGGAATAATTTCTGGCTAACTTTAGCTATAAAGTGACTTAATGGATCCAGTGGTGATGACAGATCCTCCACACCAACCCTTTTACTAATGGTCTATTTAATTACTTGATCTCCTGGATCATTAGGCTATCCAGCAAATGTCTATAAATCCTACATGAAAGCAAAGAGAGCTCAAGTGGCCATTTGGAAGACCAGGTCACAATTTATGAAACAGAGCTTACAGAGTATCTACTCACATTCAAGTGACCTTTGGGTACCTAAATGAGAGTGTGGGGTTGTTTTTTTCAGGGATCAAGTTTTAAGTCAAATAGGAACATTTTAGACAGAAGCCTTAATGCTATTACTCACTCACTCTTAATTCAGGTTCAGACTTTCCATTATGGCAGAAACAAAAAAGAAGTAAACCTTCCACCCCATGCATTTGCATGAGATTTAGTTCTTTACTATTCTCTCTGTTCACTCCTGCAACTGGAGTTTTTCAGCTTTCTCCTCATGCTATGGGGCACTGCAAATCCCACACAGAAATTCCCATGCTGGAGGCACTTGGCCCGGTCGTTACTTACTGCAGGACCTGGCAGCCCAGGCATGCCTCTCTCCCCTCGCTGTCCTGGCATGCCAACAATTCCTCTTTGACCAGTAGTTCCTGCTGGGCCAGGGGGGCCGTCCGGGCCCTGAAATCCACAGAGGAGAAAGCAATGTCACTGTCATGTCAGCAGCAATAAACAACGAGGCCGAGCCTGGAGCTTGTGGAGGGACAATCAGTAACATCACGGGACGTACCGGCTGCCCGTCGTCCCCTGGGTCACCCTTGTCTCCAGGACCACCAGGAGGCCCAGCTGGCCCTCTATCTCCCACACGGCCATGAGAACCGGGATCGCCACGAAGACCTGGGGGACCTTCTTTTCCTGGTTCACCAATAGGCCCAGCAGGCCCTGGGGCTCCCTAAAAACAGGAAAACACACCATTACATTGGATCCTTTTCTGCTCAGGACAATAAAATTCTAAAGACGGTGTTCCGATTAACTATAAATATACATACTCTGAGAAAGGCCAAAAACTGCGAATGAGCTAAAAGCTATCATTATCTCTTTTCTCAAATAAATGAGATGAACTAAACATCTCATCAAATTATGTCCAAGCTCCACCCATGCCCCCCAATTTTCAATTCCAAACTCACTTCTTTAAAAGACACTTTTTTTTGTTTCTCTCTTTTTTGTTTTGTTTTCGTTTTCACCTCAAGCATATAACCTCTGCTAGAAAACTCACCCTTGTCCATTCTTTCTAATATAATCGAGCTAAAGTTCATATCCAAACTTATCATTCCCATGGTACAAATTAGTTTTAACAGACCATTCTTCATTTCTCGAATACTTTTAAAAGACTTCACGTGTATATTAAGTTTTCCATAAACTTTACATTTGATAACCTTACAGCGACTGCAAGTTGTTTTTCTCATCATAACATGGAAAGGCATATGAAGCACGACACAGTTCTCTGTGTGGAGTTCAACCCTCAACTTGACCCACAGCTAGTATTTTTTTCTAGTGTTTCTGAAAATGTTTGAACGTGAGAGATTTTGTGTTTGTGGGTTTGTTTTGAATTTATTTTAATGGAACTTATGAGTAACTCCACCAATGAGAGAGCCCAGCAGAGGCTCTTTCTTTTCCAAAAACTGTCCTAACTTCAGTCACCCCTAAAGGGACAAAAAACTAAAATATAGAGGAAAATGTAAGTTGGGTTTTTTTATTCCTCTAAGCAATCAAGTCGTTGGAGCAAATTGAACAGCAATTTGGAAGCCCACTTAACCCAATGGAAAGCCTTGGACCAGTATCAGGCATTGGACCAAGCTGAAGATTAATAAGCTCTATTTAATGATGCAAACAATCAGTTACACAAGTCAGTGTTGACAAACTGTTCTCTTCAGTAAAATCAGGCCATAAACACTGCTTCACCTTTCCTGCTTTATTTAATCTTCAGATTCTTGGTGGCCATTTTATAAAACACACCTATTAGGAAAATGATAATTGACTTACAGTAGGTCCTGGAGGCCCAACTCTTCCAGCAGATCCTGGGAATCCAGTAGCACCCTAAGAAAAAAACCCTTTTTAATGTCATCTTTAACCAAAAGAAGTATGGCACTAGTTACTTCAAATGTTTTTGGCTGAATTAGTGAGCAAATTATATTTACAGACTGAAAAAACAAGCTGAGATAAGGAATAATACACACATTACATAAAATTTCAGTATTAGATTATCTGCAGTCAGGTCACAACACATAAAATCTACTTACAGGTGGACCCTGAGTTCCTCTACCACCTTTCAGACCAGGAACACCTGGAGGGCCCTAAAAGGAAAGGAGATAGGGGTGATAGTGAACACCCAGAACTTTTTAAATAAGCAAAATCAGCCTATGTCACTGGTTCTGTGATGATGTTATCCATACTTACTGGAGGACCATGAGACCCAGCAAGACCCTGTGGTCCTGGAGATCCAGCATCTCCTTTCTGTCCAGGTTCTCCAGGTTCACCTTTCACACCAGGCTGACCATCAGGGCCCTATAAGAAATAATATTTAGAAGAAACATCGGGTCAGCCAACACCAAATCTTTCCCAACAAAGTAATTCTGTAGAGAATTTTTAAAAGCAAAAAAAAAATACCAGGGGTACAAATCAGTTCAGAAAACATTTCATTTGTTTATCGATTCAGCATGGTCTTTACAAGATCACATAAGATATTTTCTGAACATTCTATGAAGCCAGTATTTCCATTTTAAATATTTTACTTATCTAGCTCATATTTTTCTTCTCTTTAGATTTTCTATTTTCCTCAGCAGCTACAAAACAAACATTGTCTCTTCCAGGCTTTTTTCCCACCAAGGGAAGCAGGTGCATGACTCTTTGTGAAAGAGGTCCTGAAACAGGATATTTAGGCTGTGGGAAAGTTTAGGGTATTACATTCCATCTGGTCCATCATCTCATTCCAGCCTTTGCTACTCACGGTGCAAATCTTTGCAAATTTTCAGTAGACACTTTTCAACTTCCCTCACTGTAATCTCAAAGGAGCAACAAAACATCTTAATGAAGATATGAAATCTGATGATCAGTCACATAATCTTAAGAAGAAAACCACTTTTCAACTGTCTAGGGTGCTTATTGGCCCTTTCCTTCGCTCAATATACTGATGGGAAAAAGAAACAGCTCTTTTTGCAGCAAAAATGTGACTCCCGATCCAGAACACTTCAGTATTATTCATAATGAGGGAAATGAAGTGTGTCAAAGCATGAGTAAAGGAAACTCATTAGTGTTCCAAAATACATACCGGGGGGCCAGCAAAACCAACAGCGCCAGTTGGGCCATTCTCTCCTCGGGAACCCTGGTCAGAAAAATAGAAATAACTGTATTTAACAACCATCTTTCTACAGACAGAATCATTTACAGTTCAATATATAAGAAAGGATGTTAACTGTGAAATGCCATAAGTGTCATAATATTTTTGCTCTATTCATCATAATCAACTGATCTTTCAATCATAAAATAAAGGATGTTAGCTATGATGTTAAGATCTGCCATGTGTTCAACACTATGTTGAGCTTTCAGAATTCAGAGATGGAAGGCACAGGCAAGCACTAAAACAGCATTAGGAGAAATTCTGGTCACAACCCACCCCCTCCAGGGATGGCCAAAGAGCACACACTTCACGCAACCTACCACTCCAATCACACTGGGGGAAAAAAACAGTAGTTCAAAGATGTACTCTTCTATAAGGTCAGAATAGGCTTCAGCTGAGCTTTCCACACAACATTTGCTTGGAGAAGAAGTAGCTGAAGGCTGCCAACTCCAGCACTCCCTAAAAGGGTGCAAGCTGCTCCAAATTATACTGGAAATAAGACTGCTCTGATTTATGACAGGGACATAACCTATTTCAAGCAGTATGAAGGATCTAGAAGGGCTGAGCCTCTAACTCCCAAACTGAAGTCAACCCTTAAAATACTTAAAATCACTAATAGATGGAAGATGACAAGAGTTACATAACTGGATGAACTAAGGACTGCCTCTGCACTTTGCCCATTAAATATTTGTATCTGTACAGTGCTATCTGCTAGGGGCATGCTTTTAAAAACATTGACACAGTTAAGAGTGGTGGCATAGTTTCAGGAGTGAGGTAAGTGAGGGTAAGTCTATAAAGTTTGCCCTAAAACAAGTATAGGTCACAGCAAGAAAATCTGGTAATAGTTTTGCAAGTGCACAGCAACAAGCCAGAACTTCACATCTGGCTACAGAGAAAGGGAAAGAAAATGAGGAAAATATATCAGCAAATAAGAAAAATGCCCGGAGTTTAGATCAGCGTTAGGTATTGTTAACTTATTATACCAGCCAAAAACAAAGCATGTTTACTCACAGGGGTTCCACGAGAACCAGGAGGACCAACTAGACCTCGAGGACCTGGTTCACCCTTAAAATAAAATTAAAGATTTTTATTTCCCAAGTAACTTATTGTTGAGTCTTTAAAATGCTAATGAAGTCTGATAATATTAAGAAGCTTCAGTAGGGAATGGAATAAAAATCTGTTTACCTTTTCACCAGTGGGACCTGCTGGACCCATTGGGCCTATTGGACCAGGGAGACCCTTTTGAACAAATTAAGATGAAAGGAAGTTAGAAAAGTGATGCTCCAAAAAAGACAGTTTAAAACTTCTCATATATTACCATTCCCATATACTTTTTCATTCCTTTAAATTCTTCTACTTATCTCTGGAAACTTCTTTTGTCTTCTTTATCTAAAATTGACTTGCATTTCCTCTCCCAGTGACCAAACTCACCACAAAAGATCTGCTTTCCTTCATTCTCTCTTATCCGTATCATCTGCTTTATGCAGTATTCATGAATAAGGCCGATGATATAAAAAAAAAAAGCCCCAGCTTTATTTTGCTCTCTCAAATAGAAAGCAAGTCCTTTTCCTCCACTTGCTCAGAGATCTGTTTCTTTTGTGTTTCTTTTAACTGTTTAAATTCATTTCAATGTGCATCATTACTTCTGAAGATTCATATAGATCTTGCAAACTCCTCAAAAATGTCCTTTCTCTCTTCATAAGGCAGTTAGGCAAATAGGTAGCAAATTCTCCATCCAAACCCACCAACTCCACATAACGATCCTTCAGCTCACCATTACTTCACCTGTTTATTAACTACTGTAAGCTCTAAACATCCCCCACAATGACTAAGAACTGCTCTGTATCTTTGGATAATGTTTGATTTATATAACCAATTCCAGCTTACAGACGATAATTTCATTAGTGCTTCTGTATAGTAGGGTTTCTCAAAAACATTTTTCCTCTTTAACTATAAATTTAGGCCAGACAGAATCCTCGTATTTACTGTATCTCAGAATTCCAAATGCTTAGCAGCTAGTACTCCAACTGGTTTGCACAACCCAAGAATCTCAGCTATATTCTCAATTCACATAAAAAGTAACTCAAATAACATCGAGGAAGCAAAAATGGTCAGTGCATACAAAGAAAACCCAGTGCAATTGGGATTACTGGACAGTTGGTCTGTGCAGCGGAAGGTGTGCAATGTGTCTTGAATATATCTTGAGCAGAGTAGAGAACTTATTTATGCAATGGAGATTCAAAGCTTCCCAGAAGTGCCAGCAACTTACTGCTTATGAGAAGCTTAGTACATTTACAGGAATTTTCACCTGCAAAATTCAGGACAGATTGCGGACAACTTGATGCAGACAATAAGGAGGCATCTGCCTTAGTTGGAGAAACAGAGCTGGAAGGTCTGCTTTTTGCCTATTCATCTCTGCCTGTTTATTTCTTCATATTTTTTACTATAGTCAACTTAGATGAATCCCAAATCAACGTGAATCCTTTCCACTGAGCTCTTAACTCCCTTTATTGATGATACAAAGTAGGGGCTTGGAACACAGACACCCCAAAACATTGTGCACAGCAGTTCTGAAAAACTTGAAAATTTGGAGGGTGAGGTAATGGCTATAAACCCATGACACACCATGATAACACTGCATAATGTTTAACTCTACAAGCTGAGTGCCCTAGCACAGTAAACAAACCCATGGGTGAAGAGTGGGTCTAAAGAGAGTGACAGATTTACTTACTCTTGCCCCATCGTTGCCAGCTGTACCTTCGGCACCTTTCTCACCCACGCCGCCCTATGGAAAACACCCAGAAAGTCCCAGTTATGGCACTGAATGCTGAGTAGGGCATACCCTGGAATATCTGCAGTGTTAAGGGACAGGTGATTCTAGTCAGGAGCACAGAAATAAAACAGACTTACTCTATCGCCCTTAGGGCCAGGTGTTCCAGCAATCCCTCTCTCTCCAGGCATGCCCTGAAGGCCTGGTGGGCCTGGATCACCAGGTGTCCCACTAGGGCCTGGGCTTCCCTGGAACAGAGAAAGAACAAGTTGTTGCCTATTCATCTGAGAAGCATCTTTGTCTCTAGGCTGCAAAACATGCTATGCCTGTGTTGAAGTCTCTGGGGTACAGTTTTAAGTAATAATTTTATCTGAAATTTGGACTTTATTCACATCCGAATACTTTTCTTTTCCCCTTGTGTTACTCAGGAAGTTCAACTGTAATACCGTAGTTCTTCCAAATACATTAGTATTTAATCAGTGCATCCTGGAGATGAAAACAGACAAAAAAGAAGCTTGAGAAACTTTCTGCTTGACCTTGATGCCACATAGGTTTAGTATAGAAAGTAGGTACGGGTAGAAGTTGCCAGGGGCAGAGATGCTCATGTCTGTTACAGTTCTCACATAACTGGAGGCACTCCCTGCTTGGCCTGACTTTCCTGGCCTAATCACATCCATAGCAGGTACATGCATGCAGGCATGAAGCTTTCAGCATTTTCTTTTAACTGCTTAGCCCTGCCAAGTGTCTTTGTGTAAACTGGCATGGCTTTTAAAACATTGCTATAAGGTTTTCCACGGTTCAGAAATGGCTTTGCCCAATTCTACTGTGTATTCTCAACATTTAAGTATGTTGCAAGCTATTAATATTGTTCTAATTGGAATAATTTGTGTGTCCTTCCTTATACAACGGAGAGGCCCTTCATATTTATAATAAAAAAGCTCTGTCTCATGTTCATGCAAGTGAGCAGAATTCTACATCACATCACTGCAGCAATGCAAATCTCCACTCAGTTTACCTTTGGGCCATCGGGACCGTGGCCTCCGGCCATACCCTTTTCACCCTGGAGTCCTGAGGCACCTGGTTCTCCCCTTTCCCCTGGATTGCCACGTTCTCCCTACAAAATGGAAGATTATTATTTATTTACAAGGCAGGGTAGAGTTCTGCTAGACAAAATCCTAAATACACTGTAACTGCAGTAGAGCCTGTGAACAAATTCTGGGAGAAATGATTAAATAAAAACCAGCTTTATGCTTTTACTGCTAGAGGTGGCGGAAATATGTTGCTCAGCAAACTAAAAACTCTCATTTCATGGCATAAACCAAATCACTTAGCAGCTAGTACTCAACACCACTTCAGGAGCTACAAAATAATTAAAGGTGGTATATTTTACAGAAACTATCTTAAAACATATCCATATTCACCAACATTTTGTTGGTGGGGAAAAAGGTCGAATACTGACTTCAGCTGTTAAAGTCCACATTACGTATCAACTTCCAGCCTCAGAGAACTGTTGTGAATATTTAAACTCTGAAAGAAAACACTTACCCTGGGGCCCAATGGACCAACAGCTCCAGGATCTCCGGGCACACCCTAAGCAGAACAGAACTCACCATTAGAATGAAATCATTATTCTTAACTTTATAGTTAGGGAAATTAAAGACAAACATTTTTATTTCCAAAGTACCGAGAATGTAGATGGCCAGTTCTAAACCCTATCTGTCAGTGACAAGAGGTGATAGTCCAGCTCAGTCCAAGAACACGGACTCTTGCAAGTATTTTATGCCAAAGCAGTTTTTGGATAGCCTGCAGACTACATGAGTATGTATTTTAAAACAGAGTGGGAAATTCAATTAGAAACAGAAGAAAATGTAAAACTACTTCATAATGTGTATTCTTTTCAATGTTATGTTATACATGAATTACCTGATCACCTGGCTTTCCTCCCTCACCTGGAGGACCTGGTGGCCCAGGCAAGCCCTGTAAAAAGTAAGCAAAATGGTCACTAACATGATAGGAAGTTATGTAAATCTAGACTTAACGGGGACATTAAGATCATTAATGTAGCAGTACACTCAGTACAAGAGCACACCCTCAGAGATCTCCAAGGGAAACAGTTATATGAATATTGCACCAAAGTGTTTTTCCCTCTCTAAATGAGATGGCAGCCCTTCCTTAACATTTGCAGGACATCTCAGACCTGAAAGTAAAGTTCTCTATAAACAGATACTAATTTAATTAGTATTTCATTATCAAGACAATTATTTTGCTCCATATTTGGAACTTTTTTGGAAAATCTTCAAATTAAAACTGAATAACATCAAAGGTTTTCTCAAGGGACACAGAGCGGGTATTTAAGCCTTTGCCAGTTTGGTTTAGTGCACAGCTGATATGAAAGTTATGTATCATTAATTATTCTGAACATTCTTGCCTTAGTTCTGAAGTCGTGTTATATTATACATCACTTGATTGAATTTCTCCAATTTAAGCTGATAAAGACATGGCTGTTTATTTTTTAATTTTAAAAAAATAAAAATGAATGCACATACCTGAAACCCTGTAGGACCTGGAGGGCCTTGTTCTCCTCTTTCTCCTGCCAGGCCCTACACAAAAAGAAGTAATAAGTAATCAGAGGAGAAATATAGGCAAGCTCCACAATTTTTCTTGTCTCTGAATACGCGTATTTTCAATTAGGTATTTGTTTATTATAGATATTTACTCATCCCAGGACAAGATGGCCTTTCTAGAAGATGTAATAAGATGTGTATTATTTCTTTAAAATCCTTCCCCTGAAGATCCTCTGGTAACAGTAAAATACTCAGTTCCATTAAAAGCAAGAAAGCCAGGAAAATGAACTATGAGAATATTTTACTCCTTTCACTATTTTTTGTGATGGTTAGTAAAACAAATTAGACTACTAATACATATATTTTAATCCAAAGACAGCAATTTTTCTAGGGCAGTTTTTTGCTTGGAATCAACAACTGGCATGAAGGTTGATAAGAATAGAAGCCAAAAGAGTAGTGAATAGATGGAGTGCCAGGCAGGCAGGCAGAGAGGTAAAAGCTGACTTACTGGTGGGCCAACAGGACCAGAAGGGCCGACTTCACCATCTTTACCAGGGGCTCCCTACATTGAAATGACAGGGGAAGAAATCTTGTATAGTGAACACACATAACAGAAAAGCACCATTCGCTGTAATCGCTGCAAATAACAGCCACACTCACTCTCTGTCCTGGGACACCTGCATTGCCTGCTTCTCCAGCTTTTCCAGGGTCACCCTGAATTGCAGAAATAAAAATGACTGGGTTTAGATACTTTTTTCATCCATTAAAATACACGAAAATGGTTAAACAGGGATTACCATACTCACACTACTGCCCTTTGGCCCAGAAAGGCCCATGCTGCCTGGCTGACCTCTGATTCCTATGGAACCTGCTGGACCAGGACGTCCATCTTCACCAGGAGCACCCTGCAGAGATAAAGGATTTTCCACACTAAATTCTAAATATATTTATTCATATGAACTTATTAACTCCTAGAAAATGCTTGTATATATAAAGAAAACAACATTAACCTGGTTTGGTGCTTCACTTATCAGTCAAAATGTCTTTAGAGGAGACACAGCAATAGCCATACTAATGGATTTAACCAAATGCTATGCAATCATTAGAACTGAATCATGTACAAATACTTTATTGTGTCCTTAAAGCAACAACTAGAAAAGTGTTTAGTTCAAACATTTAACAATGATGCAGCAGCTACTAAACAATAGACAGCAGACAATTTGTCTGCTACACAGACAAAACTAAACAAACGTAATTGGTACTAATTTTGAAGTTAGGAATGTAAAGTGAACTATCAAAAGAGAAGATGAGCCTCAATAAATCAAAAAAACTCATGTTAACAAAAGCAATGTCAGTGAGGTGGGACCTTTGAACTACTGTGACATTAACTGAAAAGACTAATTTTTGTCACTTACCAAGGGGCCAAGTTTTCCTTCAGGGCCTTGAACACCTGGATTTCCTGTCAAACCCTAAAAGTAGGAATAGTATGGGTGTTAGAGTTAGGTCTATAATTCTATAACAATGAAGAAATATAAATAAATCCAAAAGACATGTTCAGTTACTACCATAGAACAAACTTCTCTATATCAAAGGTCCTCATCCTTATCTTCACTTTACAACTTCACCCGTCACTGTCTTTGATCGTCCTTCTTCCTATTCCCTCTTTTTTGCTTTTATACCTCTTGAGCTTCTCTAAGGCTCATCTTTATTTCTGCCAATATTACCCAATGACCCAAATCATATTTTACTGCTCCCTTTATCCCCTTTTCTGATATTTTGGATTGTCCTCCAATAATTCTCCTGAAAAAAAAACTCTAGGTGATATGAACCACTCAACCTTGTACGTTATCAATCACCTATTTAATGAAGGTTGGCCTTCCATGGTATCTGTGGCAACTGTGCTTCACACACTTCCTTCAGTTGCATCAGATGTTCTCAATCAGGGCTGTTTCTCCTTTTTCTGAGGCAAAACCTGTGTTTCCCAAGATCAGCAGGAAATAAAGACAGGTCTTTTGGCCTTTAGCCCCACTGAAACCAGTCTGCCCTTGTATAACAGCTTCTAAATTCCCAGACATTCACTGCTGCCTTTTGAAAATGAAGGGTCCCACGGTTTATAGTGTGCTGCTATTAGTCCCTTACCCTTGCACCTGGAAGGCCGGGTTCACCAGGACGTCCAGGATCTCCCTGACCTCCTTTAGGTCCAGAAGATCCTGCTGGCCCACGCTCTCCTTGAGCTCCCTAGAAAGACACCAGTGAGCTGCTAGTTAACAGCTAGAACAGTGACAGCAGGAGAAGGTTAAATAAAAACAGTATCTTCTATTAAGGACCTATTTTTGCAAACAAAGTTACAAATCATTAATACTTTTATTGTTATTAGTTTTCTAATTATTATCTTTTCTCCCCAAAATTGTTACTTAAAAGTTGTCTCTTCCTTAAAGCAAGTTTGTATAAGCATTTTAGAATCCCTGTATTTTTACCATGTTAGGAATTTACAGAAGTACCAGACAAATGCCTATGTAAGTCACTTCCTGAAAGTGTTAGAGCAGTTAGGAAAGCCAGAGAAACCCATCTGTTTATGGGACAAGTCTAGAAAAATCACACCACACACAAAGAATAGGCTATTTTTCACAGAGCCATCTCCTACAGACCAATACATAAAGCAATATAGGAGTAGAACAGGTCAATCCCTTATCCATGCACATTTCAAAATGAGGGAGCATTAAGCCAGGTAAAAGCAAGCAAAGCTGAACATCATGGGAACTGAAAGTGACTTTTCCCAAAAAATTTTTATCTCAAAACATTCAGACCCCCTTTTGTAAATTGGATCTGCCTGTTTGCCCAGAAGCAGACATTTTTAAGAGAACACTTTTCTTTTTATATGTCTGAATGTAGGAAAATTTAACAAAGGATACAATAAAAGACGGGCACTTTAATTTCATTTACCTTTGGTCCAGGTAAGCCATCGGAACCTGGAAAACCACGGTTACCAGGAGCACCCTAGGAAAAGCAGTAGATATGAAAAATTGTCTTAATTTTTACATAGCTTATTACAAATAAAGGACCAGATTAATGGTTTGAGGGTTCAGTTCATTTCCTTACAATTTTCTTACTTCAGTACTTAAATTTGGGGCGGGGGCAGGGGGAGTTATGACTTAGAGTAGTAAAAATATCAGTGTCTCATTCCATGCATGCTGGACAGCTCCTTCTCTGTGAACAGCCTCATTGAAAGCAAGATGAGCAGTTGTACAGGTATAGGAAAAACTCTGCAGATGAGCTTGTCCTATCTCCATCCTCCCTCCTGCTATACTATCCTGGGCACTGAATCTCCACATAGAAGTATCCAGTGTAAAAAAAATAACACACAGTATTAATTACTGCTAGGAAAATAATATTTGACTACACCCACAATGAAGCTGTGAGAATATCTATGGACAGGTCAAAAGGTTTTTCAGCTTAGCAGTGCATCTCTTAAGACATATTATTGCTCTAGAGTGCTTACCCTCTCTCCAACAGGACCTGGTGGACCTACTGACCCTGGATCACCTCGAGGACCTCTTTTCCCTTCTTCACCTATGGGGCCAATGGGGCCCTGGGGACCTTGTGGGCCCTAGTGAGAATAAAATGTTATTTAAAAAAACATTGTTAAGCTCACCATTTCTCAGGCATATTGAAACAGACTGTCTTCTGAACACTATAAACATTTTTCCAGATAAAGGAGAAAAAAATAGTTAGGTTTTGGATCAGTTAAAAAATAACAGCTTTTCAGCATCTGCTTTTCTCTTTTACAATGTTTATAAGCTAAAAAAACTGTAATTCTGCAGTTGGGCTGTACAGTGCTTCCTATAATCACCCACAATAATTTGTATTTGGTCAAGCTGTAAAGGAGTCAAAATTCAGTGAGACTAATAGAAATTTTCAAAGGAAAAGACAGTGGTAAAAGAAACCCTAAAATTTTCTCAGCATGAGAAAGTTTAAAGATATTTAAAAGATTTAAAGATAAAATAAAGAAGCTATTACTTCACCTGTAGATTTTTGTCAGTTATTACGTGATAATTTAACTAATGAGAAAGAAAACCTAAAGACTGGTTGACAAACCAACTCAAACTCTGCAGAGTCAGTTTTCTCCCAGAAGTTACATGATTATAAGCCTCTGTGTTTCCTCTTCATCTTACAAAGCGTATGGAGACTTACAGGTTCACCTTTGGGTCCTGCTTCTCCCTTGAAACCTGGGACACCAGGGTCTCCCTGAAAACAAACACAGGAACAGCAGCAGTAAAGTTAAAATCTGCATAAACTATTTCATCATTTTGTATTATGCCATGAAACAGAGAAACTTTTCCTAGTTTAGTCAATAACTGTAGGCAGTATAATAGGATGCTTATAATGGTTTGTCTTTACCCGTCTTATGCTTGTTTATTATTATGTTACCAAGACAAAAACTTAAATACATCTCTTTTCCCAGGTTTATAGAGACACATTTCTTTCTCAAAGAAGTAACAACATTTTGGACACACAGAAGATTCACAGGATCTGAAACTTGCATTCTCCCTGGCATTCTCTTGCTGTATTTAAAGGAAGCCCCCTGCTAATCACTGCTTTAGTTCCACAGAGTGACGCACGTGCCAGACACCACAATTCCCAGACAGACAAAGACCCCTGTACCGGCTGGCCTCGAATCCCGGGGGGGCCGGTGCTGCCCTGTGGTCCAGGGGAACCAGGGGGGCCTGATAAACCAGGGGGGCCTCCGGTGCCCGGAGATCCCTACAAATACAAACAGCAAGCACAGTGAGGAAACTTCCTCCAAAATAAGGAAATAAAAGAAACTAACTTATGCAATTTCTCCAGTTGGAAATATGATTACTTACAGTAGGGCCCTTTGCACCGGGGGAACCATCTGTCCCTTCAGCACCCTACAGATAAGGTACCAATCATTAAAAATCATTTTAATGAGAAGGGCATCAATTACAAAAGCAGAAGATGGTTATTTTATCCACCTTACAAGACCAGAAAATAAAGACTGTTAAATAAATGCAGCAACATATGGAAATGCTAAAAAGGGCAATAAAGCATGGCAGTTAACGTGATCTTTAATGTTGAAGATCTTATGTTTAAGCTTAAGTTTTAAAGTACTTTGAAGATTGAGACTGTATCAAGCTGTGTAACTTTCAGTTTTCCAACTTGTAAGAAAATAACAAATAATTATTATCTATGCAATTAGTACAAAACAAAGGAATGAGACCTTTCTTCCTTGGGAGAAAAGGTAATTTGTGTAAAACTCACTTGTCAGGTGGGGCACTAAAAACCCCCATAAACAGATTAACATGCACAAGCTGAGCACTGAGGAGCTCAATTCAATGTACTTACAGGAAGACCTTGTGACCCAGCTGGTCCCTGAGGACCTGTTTCACCTCTTTGTCCTTGAGGACCTTCAGGACCACGAGGACCTGTTGGACCTGCTTCACCCTAGGATTCCACATGGGAAAACAAATGGAGATTATTTTTGCTCTAAAAAGCAGCACTAGAAAGTAACTCAGGAGGAATACTGAGCTTAAAACAGAAAAACAATTCATGTTTGAAATAGTTTATTATCCTGAAAATACGATTTTGCTTACCTAATTTTGCTTCTATTACTTCTAGGTGAAAGCAAGCATTAAAAGTATAGACAGGATTTTTTCTCAATATATACAAGACAAGGAAACTCTCTGCAAAGCAGCACTATCCAGGAGTCCAAATCAGATAAAGAACAATCAAGATCAATTTTGTCTCTCCAAAATCCCACTATGTGTCTGTAATTTTACAAGTTTTTTTTTTTTTTTCTTCATTAACAGCAAGGCTTAAGATTTAGGTATGATAACACATCTGGGATTGGTTGGTTTGGGGGTTTTTTGCACAGTACAGATGAATTCACAGCACTATATTAAATATCAAATCCCTATAAGATTAGGCCAGATGATAAAAAATTCTTCCTGACATCTTCTTTGAATTTTAATTTTATGTAGGAAATATACCTTTTGGAACCGATGGCTGTTAATATCACATCTTCATAACTGAAGTCCACATCTTAATTGTATAATCTGCTGAGCTTTTACGAGCCCAAAGCAACTATTCCAATTTTACATCATCTGATGATCAAACTTGAAGGCAGCTTCTCCTTTTCAAAAGCTCTAATTGATTCATCATGTGACAGCTTTTTCAAACATTTACTTAGGTAAAATCATGCTGAGCCATACTAAAACATTTTACGACGTGCACTACAAGGTCTATCATTTAACTGTACACTCATCTTGTCTAGACTGTGCTTTTTCCAAGAAAGGTTGGGGCAGATGATCCTAGAGGTCCCCTTCAATCCTGCTATTGTGTGATTCTATGATTAAGTGGATACTGTTATTAAGACTTGTTTCCAAACAGTTTCCCGAATGTTGCCAGCTTCACAACAACACAAAACATCTGCTGAACTTGGCTACCTGACCAACCAATTGAGAGTTTCTTCTTGTATAACCTTTTCTTATTATGTTTTCAGAGTGTAAAGGAACAAAGAGGAGCAGCTGGATGCAGGGCATGTATAAGAAGTATAAGGAAGCTGTATGAGTTGTCTTTTCTAACTTTGAAGACATTGTCTCAAGGTTAAGAAGAAAAAAAAACAAGCACTTTCTTGAAAAGCAAGAGAGGGAAGCGCCGCAAAGACAGTGCTGCAGTCAATTGAAGTTTTTCATTTCACAGCCCAATCACACCAAACCACAAAAGGTACTAACTGTCATTTGCTCTATTGTGATGGACTGTAGCACATCTCTGTTGGGGTTCAGGCATTTCCCTTACCAGTCTAGATCATCTCAAAAAGTGTTCTTGGCCAACACTAGAAGGTCCTGCCTCCATACTGTCTTCGACTTGCCCTCACAACCTTACTTCTAACAATATATCTTGCTATTCTTTGAATAGACTGGACAAGATTCCTGAAGCACAACATGACAGTCATCTTATTATCACCCCTTGACATGAGCAAAAGGGAAAGCAAAGTATCTTAACAGTGGTGAACTGCAATTGCCTCATTAGGCTTTGGGTTTTATCTTCTGTCTGAAAGTCTTGACTGGGACTGATTTCACAGCAACTCCTGGGGATCTGTATACACATCAGTCTGAGCTCTGTGTAGTCTAGCATGCATTTTTAGTTGTGTGTTGTTAGAAATTTCAAAAAGATATTTTCATTTTATTTTTTACCTTTACACCAGGAACACCAGGAAAACCTGGAGATCCAGTTATGCCAAGTGGGCCCTGTAAGAGACAGATACACAAAGGTGTAATTCAGTGGTTTAGATCACACAGATTAGGATCATTGGATAAATGCGGGTCTAGGATTACACGTATTTTTTAGTCATAAAACATTTGTTTATAACGAAATCAAAATAATTATAAATATCAGGGTTTTAAGTGATACATATACATTTTATGGAATTGTGGTGCAGTTCTTTAATAATGTGTTTGCTGCCTTCAGCAAAGCTACAGCTCTTGATTCAGCTATTAATGCCCAAATTGCAACATACACAATTCACAATTAACAATGATGGGAATCAATATTCCTAAATTCACAGGCAAATTCATTTGCAAGCTGCAAAACACAGGTTTTGTATCAAAATTTCATGGCTGTAGAGTCAAAGGTGTTTCCATTTCCATAATACCTCTTGCGCTGAACAAGACATTCAACAGAAGAACTTCCTACTGTATTCCAAAGTCTCTGGATGGCGGCACACAGTGGTTATTAATACTCACTGCAACACTGTTCCCAGATAATTCCTCTTTATCTTTTCTTGATTTTCTGTCTTTTTGTAAAATGATTCAGGCTGAGGAAAAATGTTCTATGTAATAAAGCTCTCCTGACAAACTTAATCAGAACAATCTGCCCCACCAAGCATTAATTACAGACAACATTTCTGCTGTGACCTTGCACTGGATTTCTACAGAACTGATGTAATAGCTCACCAAGTGTATTTTTGAAAACCTATGTCCCAGTTCATTGGATCACAAATAATGACTGCCAAATCTCTCTCTTGCTGCAGGAAGAGTTCCAGGATTATGGTGTACCACTGCACTGACCCAAATAACAACACATTTCATTAGCACTTCCTCCAATGAGAAACATGTGCATTAAGGATGAGTATCTCCCTTGTGACACTTCATGGGATTTTCCAAAAATATTAGCCAACCACTTATCATGTCCAGTGAAGCTGAGCTCACATTTTATGCCAAAGAAAAATTACAAGCTTCATGTAAAACCTCATCGCTTGCAACCCAGCTTCTTTTAACTTTACAGTCTGTTTTAAATACTGAAAAAAATCTTTTCTTTGTTTGAAAGTTTCTTCTTATAGCTTACTTTTCCTTCATGATACACTAAATAATTGAGTTTTGTAACTTTTAGGCACTTACACTCATTTTTTGAGCTTCTATCACAGTTAATTATTTCTTAATGAAGTGTTAAATAAAACAGTCTGTTCATTAAGATGACACAGATAAATGAATTTTTCTCAGAACTTAGTCAAAGTAAATAAAAAGTATGCACAGAATGAAATTCTAATGGCAGGCAGGTGTGGTTTAGGGTTTTGAGGGGAGTTTTTCGGTGCAGTGCTTTTGGGGTGTTTGCTTGTTGGGTTTTGTGTTTGGTTTGTTGGTTTTTTCTAAGCTGAACATCACGAAGTGGTAAAGGCTGACTACATCGATGGGTAGAAGCTGTCACTCATGTCCTACAAGTGATGCTTTCAAAAAAAAGCAAACATAAATACCACATTTTTAAAGTGGAAGCTGGCCTGCACAAACAGTACAAAATCATCACTAGTTTTCACATGCAAAAGCAACACAAAATTAACTGTATATGTGGGAATAATCCCTGACTCATGTGAATGCACACAAATGTATTTTGCAAATGCAGGGTGAGATTGGACCGTGGGATCAAAACCAACACCCTTTGCTACACTGACACCCTGAGTATAAACAGCCACTTCTTCCTCTGCAGCCCTGCTGTCACGATGGGAGAGCTTCAACAGCCACACAAGCCAGGCTTTCTCAGCTTGGCAGACATTCAGACACAGGCTTATGGTCCTTCAGTTCAACAAGTGACTGTCCTTAATTAAAAGGCCCTTTCACACGTTTGGTAATGGAACAATTGCAGGGAGCAAGTTGTGCTATCAGAGTGCCTTTCTTCTTGCTGAGAACAAGCCTCATTTGCTCATTTGTGAAGGAAGATCACATGCCATTCTGAGCTGCTTTAGACTGCAGTGCATGCACTTGAGACACTCTCCTCCCCACCATATGGACTCCATAAGAGCAGCAGAGCATCACCTTCCCTCTGCAAATTAAAACCTTTAGATGAAGTAAACTACAGAGGACAATTTTGCACAGGACAGCACTAAAACTAAAATGAGTAGAACTAGGAATCATTCTCAGATAATTAATTCCAGATGCACTTAACTGATACCAGCAACTGCCAACATTTTCTTTTTTTTTGGTAGTGTCAAAAGGCAAGTGGAAATACAGAGTGAAAAGGTAGGTGATTGAGAACCAATCACTTACCATTGGGCCTGGCTTCCCAGGCATACCATGCTGGCCACGTCCACCCTAGACATGAAAATAGAAAACACAGAATATCTGTAAGAACTTCACCTATTTTTTTAATTATTTATTGTCAGCATTTGTGATAAAACCATATATACTAAAGTGATTGAAGAAATGCTGGATTGCACATTCCTCCAAACACTGTCATGGAAAACTTCTGGAAGAAATTGTGCTCCCATTTGTGTTAATGGACTTCTCTATCTTCAGAAAGGACAATATTTTGGGAGTGTCACTGTGTGGGGCACGTGACACAAGAGGAGGATACAAAAGTCATGGGGAGAAATGCCAGAAAAACAATACTTGACACTGGACATAAAAGCAGCAGGATGAAAGTTCTAACTCAAATATGATCTCATGTCAAGGATAATCCCTCTTTTTGCTGAAAATCAAAACATTTTAAAGAAGATAGCCTTATTATCTGGAATTAAATTTTTAGATTTCATCTAAATTGAAATCTGAATTGAAAGACTTCATCTAAACTTTCATTTTAAACCCTTTTCCAGATAAAATTGAAACATATTATTTCCAGTTCGGTAACTTTCGCTGAAAAGAACCTCTCACAGGAAATTCCACAGAAACATCGAAGACATTTTTATATCCCAGAAAATCATGCTGGGCGTGACTGGACTCATGGGCAGCTCTGCTATGAGAAGTTACCGTGTAGTTATCATTCTCATTTTAAAACTGTTTTTAACTTCTAAAATTTATAGTAAAGATCTCACCCCACAAAACAGCTCAGCCCCAACTTTCTTAAGCTATAGCAGAACTCACCACACAAGTGACTAGCAAGTCAAATGAACAAACACTTTCAGGCTCAGGGATTTAAATTTAAATAAAACAAGAGACGAATTACAAGAGAGAAGGAAGATTCTACTTACAGGGGCACCCTGTGGCCCAATTCGTCCTCTTTCTCCTGGCATTCCCCTAGGTCCCTTGAAGAAAGAACAAAAAGTGCATTATTTAGGAGGTCATCATGTCAGAACAGTAAAAAGGGTTGGTTTTTTTCACTCCTGCAGGAGTAACTTGTCTTGTCCTATAGCAGAAAAGAAGTAGCAGCTCATACAAATCCCTACAGCCTCACAGGCTTGCCCAGTGGAAATTTAATAAACTGTCATTTCTCTTTTTCTGTTCCAACAGTATTTCCAGTTTTAAACACATCGGAATAAATTCTGTATATACTCACCAGTGACAATAATGCAACTTCTTTCACTAAATCTCATTCACAAATTAGATTCCATTTCAGGGATATTACATTCTACCCATAACATGGTGATTCACAGAGAGATGCCATTATCTGATATCAGAAAGAGGCTTTACTTCCAGAAGCACTGCTGAGAGGCAATTTTTGTCATGTAACACTACTCACACATATTCAGTTGTGCGAAACCACATCTGAATGAAGATTATGCTACGAAAAAGTTTCTCCATTTCACTTCCAGTTCATGAATACTTAACTCACTGTAACCTCCAAAATCCTGTCCATGATTTTCTTAGCTAGATCATTCCTGATCTAAATTACTCCAGTTCTACCTCAGAACAACCCAAGCCAGTTTTTCTCATGTTGAAATCACTCCTTATGAGGCATCAACTTGTAAAAGAGAAAAAACTACCACCCTACACTTACATGAGGTGGGAAACAAGCACCACACCTATGGCCAAGCCTTTGCTGAGCCTTCTGATTTATCATTGTTACCTATGTCTGTGAATGGAGCAAAATAACAGCTTACAGTGGACCAAATTCACCATCAGAGTAATAGAAAATGAAGCCTTCATGAAGAGAAAGTTCAGCTCCATTAGCTCAAATACAGGCATCAAACCCCTGAAATTCCCTGGCAATGGTATTTACAATCACTTCTTCAAAACCCAGTGCATGTGACACTCACTAGAGGACCTGTCGGACCCATGGCTCCAGTTGGTCCGGACTCTCCCTAGAAAAGGAAATGAAATGACACAATTAGAGAAATGGGTGAAAGGAAAATGGAGTCACATCTCGCCCCTGTCCTCTGTGCATACGTTGGACCTCAGGGGCAGATTTGCACAGGTACCTGTGTGCATCGCTCATGCAAGGACACTGTTCTCCATGATGATGGAAATGCCATGTTAAAGTGTTCTCAGTGTTTATGTGTTCTCTGCCAAGACTGCTGCTGCTGTTGCCTCCACAGAAAGTGGTAGGCAATCTCGGAAAGAAATCTTTTCTTACACAAACTCTCCTTAACTTCTTATCTCACATTTAAATTTAGATTTTGGAAGATTCACTTCATTTACTATGTTTTTAATCTAAAGAAATAGTTGTGTCCCACATTCAATTATCACCTATTCCAGGCCAAAAATGTTTCAGCATCAGGACTGAAGAAAGTGGAAAAGCCTGAAAAAAGTGTTCTATGCTCTTTTGAAAATATCTTTTAACTTATCTTGAAAGGATTGGCTCCAGCTGGCTATCCCGTGTTACCATTGCTTTGATGTGAAGTTGTAAGAGTGGTGCAGTGCCAGTGGGGATCAAAAATTCTAAGAGAATGAACTAATACAATAATCAGCTTGATAAAATATATCCCCTCTCTTCTCCAATGCCTGCTTCTTTTAAGCCAATCTCATAATTTGCAAGAGGAGAGTCAGGTTTTAGTTATGCATTGCTTTATTTGATTGTATTAAAAAATGTTCAACTTGGTCACATAGAGCCAACAAGAACCACGAACTGTCCAAGTGGAGAACTGCAAAATGTGCACGGGCCCTTTGTTAACAGACACTGCTGTCTTCAGCATGTGTGTCACAAATGGAGCACTCTGCCCACCCAGTGATCCCTTACAGGCCTAAAGCAGCCCCAGCTGAAGTTGGAACTGGCACTATTGAACTCTCTCCCCATATAAAGGTCAGAGAGGGTACAAAACTGTGTTCAAAACATCTCCTGACTTTCAGGATTTTGATATTACACAAAACATGCTTAACCATTTAGTTGTTTGGGCCATGAAAATACCTTTGCTCCAGCTGCTCCAATTTCACCTTTTGGACCATCAAGACCTTTCAATCCCTGTAAGTTATAAAAATACAAAGAAATTGTATTTATATATGTACACACAGAGAACATTCCTACTATTATTGTTAAAGTAACTCGATACTGAAGTATTAAGAATGGATGTGAGGTGGTAAGAGTAACAAAATAAAAAAATAAAGAGAAAAAACCAGATGGAATAAAGTTTTCAAACATTTCCTAAATGGAAACCATTTGTACATTTCCTTGGATTTGGTTTCCTTTTCAAAACGAGAAAGTTTTTTTAAAAAATCCTAAAACAACAAGGAGGAGGCTCCAAGCCATAGGAAACCAATTTATTCCTCCCTGAAGTAAAATTCTGGCCAGAAAACTTGGTAATTTGTAGTCACTCCATGTTGCAAACATATCCACCTCTCAAGTTCCCCACCCTAGTGCAAGACTTGCCAACAAAGTGAGAGAACTCTCAGGTTTGCGCCTCCTGAAGCTTGTCAGGGCTCATGCAAGCTCCTTCCAGATTCCCAGAACATATGAAAATAGAGTGAAGAAAGCACTGGAGCATGCAATACAGAGGGGTCAGCTTAAAGAGGAATAGCGCAGATTTTCTGCAAGGCCCTCTTTCTCTCAAATGCCAGTAATTCTGCTACAGGGGCCTCGTCTGTAGTGTAGGCAAATTCTGCACAGATACAAAGAAAAATCTTCATTTTAAAACTGCCAGAAACTATCAACTATACACAGAGGGAAAACTTCGTCTCTTACCCGGTGACCCTTGAGACCTGGGAGACCAGGAGCACCAGGAAAGCCTCGAGGGCCCTAGGTAGGAAAAGAAAAAAACAAATACAATCCTGATTCTGCAGATAAACCCAGCAATAATAGTGCTAACAGGAGCAAGTGTAACAGCAGCAATACTAATATTGCTAACACTCCTTCACCTTCATCATAGTGAGGCACAGCATTTGAGCAGGTCACAGATGATACAGCCTTGAAGTTAGTCTCAGCATTATAGACATTTTCACTGACATTAAAAGCTTTATCATTTAGATTGTTGTCTGATCAAGCTTCAAGTTTCAACAGACATAATGAAATAAGATGAGTGGCAGGTCAAGTTTTGAGTGTTAATATGGAGAAACATTAATTAAGCTTAGATCAAAACTTAGAGCAATCACTTAAAATGAAGTAGAAACTCAGACCTGCAAACTGTACCTGTTCTTTCAGAATATGTCAGCCCAGAAATACGATAAACAACTGCTACTAAAACACATTTAGCAATTAAACCAAAGCTCTCTTGCACTTAGCTTCCTACCAAGTTTCCCTGGAAAGGCTAATGGAAGGGAGGTAAGTGCCTTGTGTCAGAATATTGGTGATACGAATTTAGAATAGAAATCTCAGGTAACAACTTATCCTCTCAGCAACAAAGCAAACACCGATCTGGAGCCTAAGAGTGAGCTAAGACAAGGACTTCAGACACTGAATGGCAGAACTTTGCACTCGTAATTAAAAGCAATAGTGATGAGCCACATCAGGATGAAGCGATATGGAACTAGTATCATCTGATGACATATGATTATTTTGCTAAAATGTAAACAGTCATTCTCTTACTGGAGATCCTGGAAATCCAGGCTCACCGGATTGTCCTGGTCTACCAGGCTCACCCTAAGGAAAGAGGAAAAAAAATGTAACACATTAAAACAGGAGATATGAAAATGGATTTTTGTATCATCCTTCCATTCGAACAAATGAGGACATTCACATCAGTATTACGCATCCTCTCTTTGCTGTAACAATGTCAGTGACTTAAACCAATTGCACACAAGCCTAGCAAATGTGCATTAGACACGTTAACTCATGAAGGGTTTTTAACCAAGAACTGGGAAAACTGAAGGCTGAGCCCCCAGCGCATCCCAGCCATCAAGAGATGATGCTGCCACCTGGTTTTCCTGGGAATTAATGAGGCAACCTTCTTTCATCTTCACACAGAGCATCAAATTGCTGTTACTTCCCACTGGAACAGCAATGTAAAACTACCTGCATTGTAGCTTGTGACTCTCCTTCTGTTTAAATGTTTTAACATGTGTATCCTTTCATTCTAGGACAGTGACTATTTTCTGTGTATTGCCATAGGAAAGACAATATGGTCAAACCAAACAAGCACAGTTTGATGATTAATCAAAGCCCTCCAGAGTCACAGCCAAACATTCCTTTATATGGGTCAATCAGTTCAAACACACCCAAGATACCAGGATGCAGGAATATGAAAGGCTTCAGAAAAATAGTTTCAGGTCAGAGAGAAGGCAAAGTGCTTCACGAATGCAATTAAAGACACCCAAACAACAATAGAAATTGGGGAAGTTCTTAGAGCAGTGTCAAGATCTGACTTCCCTGCACTGGGAGTTAACTGTTGCCAAGAGCTCTTAAAACTCCTTGTGCAGTTTAATGGGAAAGTAGCTGTTACACTATTAATTTTTATACAAAAATGGCATCTGCAGTTTTCTAACTAATTACCAAGTTACAAATTACAGTTCAGATGGATTTAGTGTGATTTGCAAACAAATAATATACACCTACCAGTAAGGTCTTAGGCTACAGTTGAACAGTACATATACACTCATGCGACATGTATAAAACATACATTTTACATATATATGTGTGCATACATGGATAAAGGAAAAAATCAGTTAGGAACATAATCAATTACCTTTTTCTTTTTAAGAAATTAAATACTAAAATCTTGTCCAGATACACCTGGATGTTGCCATTACAGCTCTTGTAATCCAACATGCAATCCCAAAAGAGAGGAGATATCTCCAACTGACCCCCTGTGATTTATTATTATGTTTGAGTTCAAGAAAGATCTCTTGGTTAAGAACTTACTGAGGCAAGAAATAGAGTTGGTGCTTAGACTTTAGGTATGATGATGACACGTAAGGAAAAGAAAGGAGGGGTTGAGAAATGGTTGCCAAGATTCACAGTTATGACACTGGATTTAATGAGGAGTACAATTACAAAGGAAAGCAGACAATAGTAGTTAGAACAGGCACATCTGCTGGTTAGTCACTGTCTCACAGATGCCAATGTTTGTTTTATTAAACATAAAACAAGATACAAAGAATAACAAACGTACATCTTCACCAGGTTTGCCTGGAGGTCCCTCTGGTCCACGAGAACCAACTGGCCCCTGAGAAATAAATATATTTGTTGAGAAGTCAGTTTAGACACCACTAAAGTATCTATTTGCTCCATTTCAAAGTCTGGTTTTACAAAAACAGAGGTAGAAAAAGGAAGATTTTATGCCTTAGCTCATTTGCTTAATTTTGTGGTACTCTTTCTAACCATCCTGACTCTAGAAAACCTGCATTATATTATATGAAAATAGAGGATGGATTCTTTAGGAAAAAACCGTCAAACATTAAAAATCACAGTTGCTGTTGCTTGAAATCTCTGGCTCTTGCTTTTACTTTTGAATCATTTTGCTGCCCCCAAAAATAATATTCCCATCATCCTTTGTGTAATTTCAACTATCAGGCATGGTTTTACCAGTGCCTAACCATCCTCAGGCCTGTGCTGGAAAAATGAGAATGATTGTTTCTAATATAATCCCTGCTATTCACATTCAAAACAATTCAAATTCACTGATCCAGGACAACATGCTTTGAACACCACAACTCTTCACTGGAGTTACTTGATAGTTTCAGCTGAAACAATATGACAAAAATTCTGTTCTGAAATAAAAAAGTATAGCATATTTGCAATTCTATTGTAGAAATGTTTGCATTTATTGGTCTTACCATAGGTCCTGGATCCCCAGGTTCACCAGGTGGGCCTGTGGGGCCAGCACCGCCCTAAAATTTACCAAAGATTAATACAGTTACAAATTCCAAAAGCAATTATAAGGATATAAATTAAAATCCATGACCAGGAAAATCACAGCCCATGGAAGAGTCTGGATTCTAATTCAGAATCAGTTCACATTTCCATATGAGTAGAAGTTGGATACTAAAACCCCTCAAGCTATAGATAAATCCTGTGCCATACACAAACCCCACTGGAAACTTAACACCATGCCAATACCGAAACCAGAACAGTCTCCATTTTCAGTGCTGCTCACTCATTAAAAAATGTGTTGGGTTAAAACCCTGTTAAAGGTCTAATAAACTTTTCTTTTGGAGCCAATTCCTGTGTATAGAGTCCATCTGGAGCAGAGCCCTTGTTTTAATTCACTTCTGGATGAAGGTGCATTCAGCCACAAGACACTGAGGACGGACACTGCCCCAGAGATGCACAAACCCCACTCACTACGAGCTCTGCCTTCAGCTCTGGCCAATTAAATCCCCTGAGGTGAAGCACTCACTTGTTTTCCTTGGAGACCCTGAGGACCTCTTGGACCCACTGGACCCTGTTGAACACACAACTTGTTACACACTGGAAAACAGCCTTTCCCAAGTAACATTCACCCTACGAAGAACAAAAGGGGCTGATAGCAACCACCAGCATTTCTACAGTCAAACTTCCAAAAGGTTTTTACTCAGAAAACTGGCATTATGAAATACAAAAGCATATTGAATGAAATCTTCAAAGTCCAAAAGCCACAGGAGTGTAATTTCATTAGCAGCTGAAAATATGGACTTGGCTGCTTTCTGCAACCTCACAGTCTCTGGAATCAGAATAACCAAACTGTCTGTCTAGCTCCATGAAAAAAATGCAGTAACAAAATAAGAGCTGGGAGGAATAGTCTTCACTTGAAGGGAATCTCATTACTCAGATGAATCTCATAATGGAATCAATGACAAAATAAATTAATCTCGTTCTCAGTCATGAGCTGAGAAGCAGTAATGACAGGATGTGTTTAAGTGTATCATACAAACCACCAAAAGAGCTTTCCAAATCATTGTGGTTTGTTACACAAAACTAAGATTGTCCCTTAGAAAATGTCATGAGACTTTTAGGAAAAATCTCAAACCTAACTGTAACTTATAACACAAAATAAACATTATCTTGTTTGAAAACAATTATCTTGGTTCTAGGAATACAAAAATATCTATAACAGACAAACACTTATTTTGACAGAAACTCAAGACCTATGTCTTTTAAAATTCATCAATTTTTACGAAGCAAATGTAGAAACGGGCAATTTAAAAAAGCAAGTAAACATTAGGAGCAAAACAATGTTTCAGCTGTCAGTTACCCAGTTTACAAGAGAGGGAAAAAAGGATGTCACATAACATGAATCAATCCAAAGACAGCAAGCGAGTGCTAACAGACTGTAGCAGACTTTGTGTAAGGCCATAGATACACTGACACTAAAATTAATCATATGTGAGAATGACAAGAGAAGAGGCAGTATGAGAGATGCAACACCTTGAGAAAAACTGAATGAAAGGATTAAGCAAAACAATGAAAGCAACAAAGTAGGACAGACTTGTGGAACAAATCACTGTATGTTCAGAAAGCAAATTCACTGAAGAGAGACATTCATCAAAAAGTTCTTTGAAGGAATCACTGCAAAAGTTAGTCCTAAGGCAAAGTATCAAATTATCTTTAGAACCTTTCGTATGGTATTGGAAGTGATTTTGAAGGCTACTAGTGGGGACTTGGATAGGATTCAGGTGGGCAAACTCATGGGCAGTACAATCACTAAAGAAGGGTTTCCTTCAGAACTGATGTTAAAAATATCGGTGAAGAGGGTAACTGTATTTTCAAGATATCAAATGCAAAGAGAGGTATTATTAAGAAACATCTCCAAGACTTCCAGAAGAGAAAACTTAGGGTGGTGAAACAGCTTTCACAGACAATAGAAGATTTCAATGTTACCATTAAGTCCCCAGTGCACTCAAAGTAAAGGGCATATCTAAACAGAGAGGGATGCCAGTGAAAAAACTGGACCCACTGGAGAAACAGGAACTCTGCCTTGAAATAACAAAGCACAGATTTGAGTTAAGAGCTGGTTTTGGAAATAATTTTTTTAATTACTACAAAAAAATCCCTGATTTGATGTCACCAAGTGAAAAGAAGTTACATACTTGTTTATTCTGTTTTGTGTTATATCTGACAATTTTCAGTCACTCAGCAGTGACTCAAGAGGAGCTGTTTTTTTCTCCTGTACCTTACTGTCAGCAGCTGCTATAATTCAGAGGGAGAGAAGGATAGAGGTAGGAGGCTAGAGGTGGGAGAAGAAGCTGTCATTTAACAGAAAAACTTTTCTTTCAATTTTTTCCCCAGGTACTGTGCAAAACTCCACTAAAATACACTGTACATTCAGGTTCTAGAGGCATAGGAAGCTGAAGAGGATGAATTCGCTTTTGGGTTTTTGTACACACACCCCACTTCCAGCCTCTCTTACAGTACAGGGATAATGTGGTCTTACCACTGCACCAGGCATCAGTCCCATCTGACTACCAAGTCCAGACTTCTCATCCAGTCCTGCCATCTGAGCCGAAAAGGGCTAGAAAAATAAGGTGAGTGATTTTAGCTGTAAGTCACTGTGATGGTTTGTAAGGCAAAAATCCATGTAATCGCATCTTCATTATTTACCTTGCTTTTGCAGTGCTAACAACTAAATTCTTGTTTTAATCACTAAAACAAAATTTGTCTTTCCCATAAATTTGAGGTGTTTAAGGCTTCAAAGACCACGTGAATACATTATATGCTTATTATTCTATTTCCACTTTAATATTAAACAAGTGTAAAATGACCTAAAAAGAGGAAAGCCTTGCATTAAATCGTTTTTTCATGACCTTCAAATCTAAACCAAAACTGCCATATTCCTTCATGTCTTTTAAGACTTCCTTTTTTTTTAGTTACCATGCTTCAAGTTCAGAAATATCTTAAGATAAATGGAAACGTAGCTGATTTTATGATTGCAAATTAGAATTTTTCAGCATCACGCCCTTATCCAGCAAAGCTGAAAGCCATTGCTGCTCCTATCAAGTCACTGAGACCAATACATTAGAGAAGGCAGAAACTTCAGTGCCCTACTTCTTCTGCAAGCAAATAGTTGAAATTAAGAGTTTTATTTTGCTTCATTCAGAGCCAGATCCTCATTCACTGCAGGCCAGAGCTTACAGGGCCTGAGCACAAGCAACAGCTTGAACATGGATTCAAATCTCCCAGCATTTACAGTTAATTCTTCATTAGGTCCCCAAATACATTTTCTAAAGGCTGGAGATTGCCTGACGTCAGAGACACGAATACAAACAAAAAAATGTCTTCAATTTCCGGCCACACCTTTCTTCCATATTTTCTGTGGAATTCTATGTAGGGTAACAGCCTAGCGCCCACTATGGTGCTTCTGTGATTCTAAGACATCCCTGTGTGCTGAAGATATTTACTTGGGCTGAGTCTGCTGCATTCAGGACTATTTGGAAATGTGGTTAAATCACGAAATGCTGCCCAAAGTTGCAAGCCATTGGCCTAACACCAATTTTGCAGATTTCTGTCACTATAACTATTGTTTTCAGTAACATTTCAGGAACAATGGAGTGAGAAATCAAAACAGGTGTCAAAACAGCAATAAACATGTAACTGAATACACTTGATAAATTCAAATATGTAGTTAATTACCAACCATAATTTGTGTCCAGTAGAAGGGGGAGGAGAAAAAGAAGTCTTGCAAAATACCTTGTCTGTATCTATGGCTTAGCATTGCTTTCACAAACAATTTCTTACTTAACCTTACCAGTACTGGTCTGAATAATTCCAGCAAGAAGTATAATCAACCACATTTTAGTTTCTCTCCTTAGTTATTCATAATTCATCTTCATTTTCTCTTTTCTATATTCCTAATTTGGCGCACTCATTTCCTCTGTAGCATTGCTCAGATCCCTTGACTGGTGAAAGTAACAGAACCCTCATGATGGTTCTAGATTAGGGCAGTTTGGCTTTTCTAGATGCTAAAATGCACTGTGAAAGGTGCATTCTTTCCAAGGTTTCCCACACTCAACTTGTCCCAGTTTTTGGCAGAATTTGCAGTGGCACTACCTGCTGCCCCTCGTGACTGGGAGAGAGGAAGTGTGAGCACAGCATTCCATGGTCATGGGACCAAAGGCAAGTTCCCATTTATATCACGTGGATCTGGCCCAACACTCACTTCACTTTCAGTTAGAGCAAATGTAAAACTTACCCTGCTTATTCCATCTGGTCCTGGGTGAGTGGGATGCCCTGGAGGACCAGGGTCACCAGGCTGGCCAGGGATACCAGGTTCCCCATCAATCCCTTGAGGACCACGAGGACCCTACAAAGAAAATCAGGAATGCCAACAGTGCACAAAGGTATTCATTGAAATCATCGTAACTGGCAAGCACCTGCCTCTTTGGGATACACCCGTACCTCTACACAAAGATCTTCAAACAAACAACATCCCTAAAGATCTGTTCCCACCTTCAGATCAGAAGCACTGACTAAAATTAATCATGAATCCAACACATAAGTAAACTGCAGTAATTTCTATCACAGACTCTTTGAGAAACTCAGGCTTCCTATCATTCCATACTAGAGTATACTATTCCCAAAAAACTCTTTGGCTTTGCACACCGTATAGAATGAAGTTAATTCACTTCTAAAATGGGTAGAGCTCAGAGAAGTGTAAATACACACAGCAGCTTAGGAAATTCCAGAGTAATGCTGGATTTTTACAGCCCACTTGACATCATGAATAGTTTAGCCAGTTCCTACCACTGTTGAACTCTCAACACAGTTATAATGCCAGAAATGCAGGGAAAGTCACCTAGTGCTGAGGTCACCTCTAGCTAGTATTTACAGAATAGCTCGGAGCCCATCCTGTGGCTCTCATTTTGATCCACACTTTTAATTCCTAAACTGCATTCTACTTGCGTAAGAACTAAAATTAAATATGGAGGCAGCTAATAAAACATTAATGGAACAAAATTAGTAGTAATGGGGCCAATAAAGACACGGTTCAATCATAAATAGACTTTCAAATGCTTGTTGCTACTTTTTTTCATTAGAATAAAATGCTCAGTCAAGGCAAGGAAAAGTTTTAGACCATGTAATGAGCTCTTCTGTTTTAAGGATCCTTAACCATAAAACTTTAGAAGCCTGGCTCACTGAGTCATCTTTTCAAGCACAATTAACAATCAGACAGATTGCTTGTATTTCCAGGAGGTGAGGACTGTGTCTGCAACACGTTTCAGTGGAATTTATGTCTGAACTGGTATGGTTTGAACCAGTATGTTTCACAGAAGGAGCTGTGAATAGATGGTATACTGAACAAATGAGAAGGATGGAAGCACAGGATTTTAGCACAAAACTTTATTCTTTAATATACCTATTATGAATACAAGTACACACTGCCAAACCTAAAAGTGCTTACGGTCCCAAGGAGGAAAGGACTGAGATACCTTATTTGTTTGTTCTCAAAACAAACAGAAAACAAATCTAAGCATTAGAGAAAAAAAAAAAAACACAAAACCCCAGTTGCCTATTAAGAACTTGGCAAGTTTCTGTAGGATTGCTGATTTTCAATACCCAAACAAGACACTTTAACAAAATCTAATAGAGAAAAAGACCCTTTTTTCATTTCTTTTTAGAAAACGACCTGGTTTTTAGTCACCAAAACTCAAACTGCTTCAAGAGCGAAAATGCAACCACATACCTCCAAATCAAAAAATCACCAAAACGCACGATTGTATTTGCAGGTAGCAAGTGGTATATAACCAGTTTGGTGGGGTTTTAGTAAAGTATTTATTATAATTTTATTTATTTTACAGTATTTATACGTTTGTATGTATAGGAAAAAAGCCCTTTTGTTTTCTTTCACCTGTTCAAGGTCAGTAAGGTTTAAAAAAAAAAAGAAAAGGAAAAAAAAAAAAACTAAGAGGAAAAAGAAAAATATTCTCACAAACGCCACGAGGTGGCACCATTTAAACACACAATTTTCTCATTCCGGCCCATGGCTGCTGCTGGTCAGGAAACAATTAAAGGTTTTGCTTGTAATAAAATAAAAGGGAAATGCAGCTCATGGTAGAGCACTCCCAAACTTCTATCTACTTAAACTGCTACTGCAAGTAAAATCAAGTGTAAATCCTCATCGAAAGAAAAACATATGAATGGTTCTGAGGATGTCCAAGTTTATTTTCTGTCTTCAAAAGACCATTTGTAAACAACTAAAATGTTGTCATGCTCCAAAACTGCCCCTCCCTAGATGCATTCTGAAAATGCAGCCATACTATCCCCTGGCTGTCTCTCACTGTTACACTAACAAAGAATCTGGTGTAAAAAATATGCTAATATTCCTGAATTCATTTTGCATACAAGGGTCCTGCTTTTGTAAAAGGTGGAGATCTACAGCAAGTTTGAGTTCTTTCTGCTCACTAGTCAGGAGGAGTCTGACTTTAAAGAACAACGAAAAGTAATCTGAAGAAACAAATAAACACCTTGTAAATGTGCTTAGTGCATTAGTAACATCCCCAGTCAATAATGTATTTACTTAATTAATTTTACAAAGGCAGCCTGTACAAGGTTATCTGCTCCATGAGGCGTTTTTATAATATAAACTGCAGGTGTGAGCTAACATTTCTTTTACACAAGTAAAAATAAAACCCCTGCACTAGCAGACACTGCATCCCTGAGAGCAGTGCTCTTGGTCTCAGACCTACACACTGGCATACACACAGCTCACCAGAGTATCTGACAGAACATTTGCAAAGGAGCTGACTGCTTCTCAATCCTTTGTTATTCCTTGAAAGCAGAATAATAACCTGTGTCAAAAGGACTCAAAGTCATTTACAGCCTTTGGGGATTTTAGGTGCTTGTAGCCACCACTCTGTAGAGACACAAGGGATGCATGGCAAGGAATCAGAATTTATTTAGCGTCTCACTGACAGTACTGCACAGTAAGAAAGCACTTCAGACACAGTCTCATTCAGAAAACACGGTCAAGATTCCTCTGTGCACCCTGAGGCTGCACAACTACTGCAGAGTTCTATTAAGTATTTGGATACTCATTCTTCAGACAAATGTCTTTTGGAGATCTGAAGAGCAGCAGTGGCTTGGCAACCATCTCAAAGAAGCTACACTTTTTGAGAGTGTCATACTTACTGCACTGATTTAAAAACGTCATTACCATCTACAGACAGCAGGCACACACTGGAAACAGGGCAAGGGAGTCTGCTTTAGGCCTATGCCTAACCTCAGTATTGGCTTGCTCTCTCCTGAGGGATAGGAAAATATCCACATTGAAATTACAATGATTCAACTCTAAAACCTGCTTTTAGCAGCTTCTGCTCTTTGACCTAGCTCTTTCAAAAGGAACATGTCATCGCGGGTATTTTCAAGCACTCCTTTGTGGCCTTTCTGTGGTTCTCCACACTCAGACACCGAAGTTCCCTTATGAAGTCTTTATTTCCACTGAGCAATCCTGGTTACATTATTCACCAGCATACCAACAAATGTAGTCACGTTAACTCCTGCTAACTTCTGAGCTTGGTCTTTTCTGCAGTGCTCTGAGCCACACAGCTCACACTGCTTCTGCTGCACAGCAGCCACCAGCAAACAGGCATCGAGTTCTAATCAAGGGAACGTGATGCTCCAGTTCTGTCTGAGAATGTTTGTTGAGAAAGTATGGTTTTTAGTAGAACTACTGCTAAACCTCTGTCCATTTCTCAAAATATTCAGGTTTCAATCTACCCCGGGAAAGATGAAATAGAAATGTTTTCCTGTTTGTTACCTGATTCCTGGAAAATACGAGGACAGTTTTGGTAACTCTAGAAGACATAGAGACAGTTTAAAGACATTTAATCTTTTGAGGTTGGTTCAGGTACTTTATTTCTGAGATATTTATTAACTTACAGGTCTTCCCTTTGGTCCTCGTTCTCCTCGTGGACCTTGTGAGCCTGGAGGTCCCTAAAAGAAAGACCAGAAATATTAAGTCTCTTTTGAACTACCTAATGATTAATAAAGCTCTGCAAATATTAAATCCAATGCTTATTTGAAAATTAATTTGTGGAGTTTTTTCTACATCACCATGAAGGAAACAGCTATAATCACCAAGTATTCAATATTTCTTCTCAACTGTACATTGCCTGAAGGGAGTAGAACCATGATGCAGAGATCTACAAACTGGTTTCATCTCTCATGTGCTCCACAGGTTAATTCAGCAAAGGTTTTCTGGATGCTGGAGGCCCTTCATGCAGAGATGTACAAGTTTGAGACACCCTCCCTGCTAGTCCAGGACTGCTCTCTGCTCAGCCACAGCACGGAGCATCCTGCAGCTCCTCCTCCTCCTGCTTGGTCCCTGCTGGAGAGGCATTCCCCAGCATCCACCCAGCACAAGGGGCCTCAGACATTCACATGCTACAAGCACACATCCATTCACTCTGGGCACGGGCTGACCTGACACTGGTAAAAAACATTCCATAATCTTCTCAACTCCTCAAAGCCAGTGGCTCTGCAGACAATACCCACCGAGGCGTGGAAGAATCCTGCTCCACATCACCCTCACAACACAAACCAGACATGGCAGAGAGTGGCAGATGCCTCATCAGAGAAGCAGAAGATCAAAAAGTACTCACGGCTGGTCCCGGGCGGCCTCGTATCCCTGAAACCTAGAGCAGGGAATACAAATCAAAGTCACCACACATCACAGCTGCATTTGTCGTGACTGCCCTACAGAAAATCAGTTATTGAAAAGCAAATAGCAAGGCAAGACATTAAACTACCAAGCAAGTTAAAAGCCTTTTTAGGGAAAGGAGGGGGAAAAAAGTAAATATAATTTCCACTGGTTATCTTTTTCCAGTTTGGAGTGTTTTTATTAGCAATGTGAGCAAAATCTTAAAAGTATCACTGCTACTCTAAAAAAGGTTCAATAAATAAATGAATTAAATTACTTAGGCTCAACTTATTGATTACTTAAATCTGTTTGTCTTCACACTAGAAAGGAATAAATAGATAACGAAGTTTTATTTCACCACTTTCTAGATACTAATTTACTATTACACTTCTACAAAAATCTAACCATAAAAATAAAGATTATGGCAGAAGAACTTTACCCAAAAATGCAACTAATAGGAACTTCTAATGTTACATAAGTGAAACAGCAGACTTAATTCCACTCCTTTCGTTCCTAGGCTGTACATTTCTGTTGTATTTACTTTATTACTGCAATTCTGCTTTAAAGCACTAATTTCTGCACTCCTAGGGTGTGCAGATGGATGAAGAAAATATTGACTTACAGGTGGCACTATTCCAGGTTCTCCTTTTTGCCCCTGTAGGAAAAAGATACCAAAACATCAGATGCCAGAGAAGAAGTGCAAGTACAATTAACAGTACCAGTTTCACCAATACCATCCCTGAGATTGGGATAAAAACTAAGGCTCCTTTAAGGATACAAGACTAAATTAAAGTACCTGTGACAAATAATCCATATTATTTTAATGACTATGGACACTGATTAAATGAAGGCTATAAATTAACATTATTCTCTAGCTGCATAACATACTGCCTGAAAGAAGAATCAAACTAAAAAAATATGAAACTTTTCTGCTAGAACTGCTAGAAAGTGCTAGAAAATATGTTAGAGTTCTGTTGCTGGATGATTTGATTCATCTGAAATACAGAGCCTAGAGGAGCATTCAGACTCCATTTCTTCAAGATACTAAATTACAATACGTATCATCCAATCCATGGATATAGAAATCCATCTGCAGCCTAGGGACAGAAGACAATGATATTGCATAGCTTCGGAGTGAAGGACAACAGCATTTGACAATTGGCTTTTCTTTGAGCTGAATGTGTTGACAATGACTACATTACATCAAATAACTGGGTTTAGACCTATTGGTGGTAACTGGTTTTTTAAGGAAAAAAAAAAGAGGACTTTGCAAAGATAAAGTATTTCCTGCCTTGCTTATGAAGTAAGAATAAGGTGGTTACAGTCCATTTGCTTCCACAAACTACCTCTGCATAGAGTACTCGGTTTTGGTGAGAGTATGTACTTGATCATCTGAAAGTTATTTCAATTATTTCTTGCAGTTGCTTACTATCTTAGAAGCCTATTTATGAGAATGGCTTTTAATTTCTTTTGTAAGAACAGGTCTTCCCTTTGTTTAATTGCGCACAATGAGAGAAGCTGCCCACAGAACCACGGCTCTGGGCAAGGACACGATCCCAGCGCTACCTCCTGCTCACTGGGCAGCTCAGCCTCAGCACAAAAACCAGCTGCAAGCTTTAATAGCTCAGCACCTACTGACATAATGGTCCCCTCCCTCAGCCTGTGGCACTGCCAGAGGTGAAACAACCAAACTACTCGAACTGGAATTCCTTTGATGTAGACAGCAGGGATTTTCAGCCAGGGGATTCTCTATATTAAGATCAGGATTTCTGCCTGCATCCCAACATTTTTTTCATGTGGACTGCAGTGTCCCTAGCCACCAAGGAAGGCCAAGAGAAAGAACTACATGTCTTTAACAGAGATCATGTGTATCTTTTGCGATGTGCTTCAAGGACATGCACAGGAGTCTTTTAACAGTAGGAACACATTACCAAAAAAGTAAAGGAAATCTTACCTTTCTTCCTCTACCTATGAGAAAGGACAAAAGAAGAAAAGAGAAGAAATTAGTGGTTTTACTCTCTGACACACAGTACAGTAAGAGCTGAGTGAAGGTGTTGCAGCTAGAGCCATCCCTGATCCTGGATGCAAAGGGGATGGTGCACTGCCTGCAGGGAGCTGGGGGAGTTCCCAGGGATACACATACTCCCTTCTTCAGGTGTGAGGAATCAGAACTCTCTGCAAAAATGTCCCCTGATTCTCAGCCTTTTTCCTCATTGCACGGAATAACAAAAAACACTTGGGGAAAGCGGAGTATATTGTGGGGGATTGTCAGATGCTGTGGCCTAATGACTGACAGGAAGTCAAGGGAAACTTTATTACTGACTCCAACAATAACTGTTGATGGATCCCAAACATATTACATGGTATTTTTCAGAAGACAGAGCTCACAGAGGGATTTTTGACCGCTTCTTTTTAAAAAAGCACCTGCACTACAATGGGCCTGCATTCAGAGCCATATAGCCCCACTCATGCCCACAAAAATCCTCTAGAAGAATATTTTATAAATGCCTCAAATAACAGTAAGGAATTTGGGAATGTATCCATACTGCTTTTATATTTGCTGGGTGTACCCTGCTGGTATTGGCACAATGCCTTCAAAAACAGAGCAGGATGCACCATCTGTTTATTAATGCTCACCACATCTTGCTCCACTGCTCAATTACACAAGTCCCTGCGTTGGTCTTTATCACTACTTTGTTCAATATTAAGCTGATCAACAGCAATTATATCTCCTGAATAAATTAATTATTATACATTGAATGCAGCTCTAATAATTCAATACACAGTATTATATAGCTTTAATTGCAAGGTAAAAAATTTTCTTCTAGGAAAATTGAAGGGGGATTCCTTTATCCAAGTCTCTCCAGGAAGAAGAATTAGACTGGAAAAGACATAATCTCTCAGATATATAACAGAAAAGATGCCAATAGAGAGTCAATAATACTTCACGCTTCTTTTATGCCTCACAAAAGGATCCACATTTCCACTTTGGGGAAACATTTTACACTTACTCATTTTACATTTATTAGAGGGTCCCTGAACTGAGCATTTGAAAGAATGCGCTGATCGTATATAGTTATGTATTCAATACATATTTATCTTATTATGTTTATTATATATATGTTTATCTTTCAGTTTCAGATGAACCACAAAAAGAAGCCAGAATTTGACCTCCTGAAAATATCAAGACAGATTTCAGATCAACCTTTTAACAGTAATGCCATTTGGGCTTATATCAGACTCTAAAGCAAACTGTTTTGAGTCAGCTGTGGGGCAGCCCAAGAGGGATGATAACTGCCAAGTATCTACTGTTTTCAGATTTAAATTTTCACCATAAAAATAGCACTAGAAACTTCAACATCACAAGCTTCCTAGTTCTTTGGGCTGTCAAGGACAGACTAGAAAACTAGAAAAGGCTCTTACCAATGGTGGGGTCAAAATCCCGTGAGGTATGGGGACACACAGGACAGCACTCTCCTGGGGGCACCTGCGGATTCTCACACTCCAGCAGATCTTGACACTGGATTTCATCGCAAAGAATAGCTCCATTGTCACAGACACAGATTTGGCACGGTGAGGGCTTCCAAATATCCCTGTTCAGGTACATCTGTCCATTCTGAGTGCAGGCTATTTCTTCACCATCTTCTCCTGGGACAGAGGAGAGAATATACAACACATTTTCCAACCATGAAATCAAAGCAATGGGCCTGGACAGGGAAAGAGCACATCTGGAGATGAGAAGCAGCATTACGTACACAGAGAAAACAATGCACCAGCGTAGCTGAAGCTGACGTTAAAGGCTTTTAAGACATGTGTCTTTCTTATTTTACCACCTTATTTCTTGATCAGAAATAAATAAAATAGAGTCACCAATTCCCCCACAGTATCAAAGGAACTTTGCCTCGTGAGTCTTTGGATGTCATTCTGCTCAGTGGGGTGTCACCTCTGCCCTGAGGAACTCCTGCCAACTCCCTGCTCTGTGTAAGTGTTGAGCACAGGGCATTGGAAAGGCCTGGCCAGGGACAAGGACCTGTGACACTTCTGTCTGGAACAGCACACGCTGCCTGCTCCATGCTGGCTTACACAGCCAGATGGGACAGTGCTCAACAGACACGGCAGCAGCTGGGGGAAAGAAAAAAGACCATCCCATTTATTGGGTAAGGTTTATTTATCGGTGTGGGGGAATACCCGCACAGAGAATCAAATCTTCTAAACAGGACAGTCGGCCTCTGTCCAGCGGAACAGCAGCACCCACTGCAGTGGTACTTGCAGCAGTGTCTCCAGCTGAGTGACGAGAGGCTCCTCACATCACTTAGGTTAGGTTTTCATGACCCAGCTGGTCCTGGCCCCACATGATTAACCCAGCACACACACATGATATTGCTACGGATATATCTTAACTACATACAAAATACTCCTTACATATTTCAACCATATATGAAAGACCATCCTTTGTCACTATTTATATAGGCCTAGTATGGACTGACTATATGCATACATCCTCTCTATGTACTATTCACACAATTGCACTTACATTTGTACTGTTTTACCCATATTTAAGTCTCTGCCATTTTTTTCTTCCTACTTTGTAGCCAAACACTCTGGATACGTTTGGATTTTTTTTTTTTTTTTAAATCATGAGGTGAGTATATCTCAGTATCTTCTCCTAAAATTAAAGTATGTCTGAGAAACAGTTCAGAAAACAAGTAAAGTAGAAAGTTTTGCTTGTGTATCCAATATTTCATAGAATGCCCTAGCAGCAAGAAAAGACTTTTTCATTTTGCCCCGATGAATATTTCATCCTCTAAAGGAGCAAGCAGCCACAAAACCAAAGAACCGTCCCCAGGCTGTCCCTAGACCACGTGTCACAACTTGCAAACCAAGAATCCCAGTGCCAAGACAGTGTCTGAGTCACACATGGCAAAGCTGTCATTCACAGTCCAAAAATTAATTCTCCTGACCCCTGAGATGCTGCAGAGAAGACTGATCTTACGTAAGTGGGAGCTCCATCTGACCACAGAAATCTCTCCTATCAAAAATGTCTTTGAAATTGGACAATCCAGTTAAAACCACTACTGAAAATTCCCAAACAGGTCTAATTTCTAACTGATACAAGACTGGGAGTAGGGTCAATTATATACACGGGATACATCCCGCTAGTCAAAGATCACAACCATCATTTGTTTAAGCAAACCTGCTACTAGTGTAAAAATTAACAGCTCTAAGCACAAAGACAATTTCACTGTTCTATACATTTCTGTCCTAATTTAAACCAGATGTAAACAGAAAATTACAAAGTAATAAATATGAGCAGATTTGGAATTTCAGCTTCGCGTCTCATCTCAAGTCCAGTTACTCCATCAATGTCAAAGCCTGAAGAAAGAGAGCAGATGTGTTGTTAACTGTTGCCTGCCATCACTAACAGCTTTCTAACGCAAACTCAAATTGAAATTTTCACCAGCTCAGCTCCTCTTCAATCGCTTTATCACACCAACAGACAAAATGACTCGAAGAGGTGCTGCAGAAGCTCGGGAGGAAATGTTTTCAGTGTGAAGTAAAGACATCAACCAAGTGTGCTGTACAGTCCATTTATGACACTGTGAGAATCATTTTCCAAACTGCAGATCATATTTTGGAAACCACTCTTCTCACTTCTCCCTTGTGAGCATGACATGATGCACTGTCTGACATATTTAGCCTTTTCCCCCCAGATGTCTGGCATATGGTCTATGTCTTCTTTAACGTATCACCCGCAGGACTCGTTGTGCTGTTCAAAAGAGCAGCAGTTTGCATAAATGAAATTTCTAAGTTATTGAGCCTAAAGTCAGCGTTCTGTCATAACTTCAAATAAACCACATAGCAACTGCTTTGGCAAATCAGAGCTGAGCCAGATGGCGACTAGCTTCTGCCTGGGTCCCGCTCAGCGGCTGGGAAAGAGGCAGACAAAGGCGGGGGAAAAAGCACATACCAACTTCTGAAAGCTACTAAGAAGTCTGCTTCCCTATCAGATTGCAGATATGATGGTAATGAAAAAAAAAAAAAAAAGAAAAACCCCACCACCTCATAATATCGTCAGGAAACACAACTGTACATCTTTTGATTACATCCGGGGTTCCTAGTTTTTCTTTCTGCTGTGACTGCATTACACGGAGAGAATAACCTGGAAAGGGCAGCTGTTTCAAAGCCAACTCATTTCACAAGAACACTTTGACATTCTACTCCCAGGCCCGAACTGCAGGCATGTTATCCAGCTACACCCAGAGTGGCAAAGGCAGCAAAGGAACTTATTCGACCATTTCCTCTCCGGCTAGGAAATTTGCAGGTTTCTTTTAATCACAGAGACCAACTTACAAACTCTTTATGTATCACATGTCCTTTCTACCTCCACAGTTGTAACGCAAGGTGCTGAGTGGCTTGAGAAGCAGCTTTGGAAACTTTTTATGAGGCATCTGCTAGGCCATTAACCAACTTCTTTCTTACCAGCAAAAAAGTACAACTCTAGTTGGTATCGGACCTGTCTAAAGAACCAACAGGATTCAAACCCATCAAGTTCCAAAGCAGTCTGCAAATATAAAAGGCGAGGTAGGAGAAACACCCAATGATATATTTAAGCTAATTTACTGGATCCTCAGACACAGAGACTACGCATCAGCAGCTTGGAAGTAAAATCACACCAGGCACTGACATACCCAGGCCCAGTTTGGTGTCACCACTGAAGCTGTACTAATTACTGGCGGGAAGAAGGGGACAGGGGACCCAACATGTCATCCCAGCCACTAGATGGCTGTCAATGTCCATCAGTGATCATGAGCAAGTGTCAAAGTCTGTGCACAGACCAGGTGTGTAAGGGCTTTAGGCTGCTTGTGCTGAGCTTTTTTTCATTTCAAGTACATCTCTCTCAAGGTGAATTCCACTCCTCAACAAGCCAAGAGCAGGACAAGGGTTTTAAAAGATGGCATATGAAACCATTGCAATTTTTCACCACATCATTTTAAAAGCAACACCTGGAAATTTACTGCTGCTTCATTTGCTGTTTAAAGTTACTTACTTAACATTATTGTGCCCATATTGCTTTCACTGATTACTGGTTCACATCTTGCACATGTAAAAAGGAAAGTAACCTATTTCCCCCTTTTCTCACAGGTTCATGGATTTATGTCTCCACCAGGGCAAATAGAAGTTTTGCTTGTCTTTTTATGGACATGGAACCAGGCAGAACAGACAGAAAGACAGACAGAAAGACAGACAGAGAGAAAATGACACCACAAAAATGTGCACCATAAAAAGCAGAAGCAGTGAACCACCATTACCTCAGCTGAGGTGATGGCAGGTATGTGAAGGACAGGAATACATCTTTCAATGACCTACTTGAAGAAAATAAATGGCCCAAGCAAAACCTGCAGGTGAATGTTTTCTGTAGACATGAACAGCTTTGAGTCATAGATGAAATGGCAAGGAAAAGAAAAGGATTTAGCATCAAAGCAGCTCCATTTCATCGCATTTTTACTGGTCCTACCAAATGCGCTAATTAAAGGAGTCTAGAGGCTGACAGACCTACAGTGCTAGAGAACACAGTCTAACAAAAGCAAAAAAGATGATGACTGGTACTGAAAGCAGTCTGCCAGTTTTAGGCTTTCTTCTGTCAGGAAGGGCTTCTTCATGCATACTGTAACCAAACCCCAATTCTTCTGCATTGCTTAACATAGAAAGACTGGAACAGCGGAGGTATAGTTATTCAATGAAAAAGGGTTGGAAATAAAACAGCTTGCACCAGGATCTTCTCATCCTCTCTTTGTCATCCTCACGCTAGTTTCTGAAAAGCATAGGGAAATATAAGATTACACAGATATAGTGGTTTTAAAGTTTAAAAAGCTAGAAAATGAAAAGCTGAGTTTTGAGATATGAAATACAAAAGTTAATTCTGCTGACTTACAAAGCAGAGGTGCAGAAGTAAATCAGACTGAAAGATGATACGTGCTAACAACCATTCCGCAGATGTACTGTTGTGCGTGCGTACAGCCTGCCAAGACAGGGACAGGAGAAGCTTGGTGTTAATAATGTTTGACTGTCAGCCTGCTGCAACAATAATGTAGGGCTCGATCCAGATCCCATTAAATCAGTGGGAAAAACCCTCTCATTTACTCCAATAAGAATCAGACTGCCTGTTTTGTTTCTATTTTGGTAATATTTTTTTGGAGTAGTAATAAAGTATTATCCAAATTACTGTGACTTGCAAATTATAATGTAAACACCAATTATTCTAAAAATCAGTTTTCAGGAGTGCTGACAAATACAAAATCTATTTCGCATTTGTTGTGCAGAAACAATTCTTGTTAATAATGATTAACAGTAAGAATTCCCATAAGTACTTTATAATTACATACATGAGGATGAACCTGGAATACTTCACTAATAAAAGACTGAACTGATGCACAGTTTTGCCAATTTTGAGCACATAAGCATTCAGGAAGAGGAGCGAGCTCCAAGTTACTGCCCCACCTCCCTTGTAAAACAGTGGATAAGAACAAATCCCTTGCATTATACTTTTGGGAATGTACACAGGCACGAAGTTTGAAACACAAACCTGTAGGAAACCAGGTTTCATCAGAACATTTTCTTAGGAAAAGAGGTGGGGGCATTTAATCCAACCTCCAGAGTTTCTGCTTAAAAAAAGTCCTAGGGGATAATTTGCAAAATTGACAATTAATAAGTCTTTTTAACAGCATTCCACAGAATAGAAGGTGCTGAATGCTTTAAAGTCCAAGTGAGTTTCAACGTGATTGAGGAGGTCAACTCTCTAGAAAAGGAGCTGTTAGCCTTCAGAAGTAGAAAAGTTCCAGGGTGTTCTCTTAAATAATGTAGATAATTTTAAAACATGTGTTTTCAGCTGGAAAATTACAGGCTCATCTAGTTTTCCTGCGGAGGCCACAAATACCATTAAGTATGAATAAATACCGTGAAGCATCAAGGTGCAAGTCAGCTCCCAAGAAGAGAATTAATTGTTGAAATTGCTGTGACCATCAATGAAGCCTTCCTAAAGCCATATACCATCTGGCTAGCTGGTTCTGGCTGGAACTAAGGGGAAGGAGTTCACCCTCTGAGATTCACCAGCCAAGAAAACCCGGCTTCCAAGCTCTAAACAGCACACCCAGAAGCAGAAAGCAACAGCAGAACATTAGACCCTGACTCGGGAGAAGAAATAATCTCTCAGGTAAAGGGCTCTCTTAGTGTGACCTGGCAGATGGAGTCTGTTTCTTCCAGAAAATTGTGCCTAAATAAATAAATAAATCTGTTTTCCACTCAGCACTGTGATTTCAATTTTGACTGAATGGGAAAAACTGAATAGGAAAAACTATGCCTAGGATAAAGTTAAAAACCTCCAAATTAATTTTAAATCAATATCTGAAGTATGCAACTGCTTCTACACTTACCTGGATAGAATCAATACTACCCTACAATCGGTTGGGTGACCCCTATTTCCCCCTTTTCTCACAGGTTCATGGATTTATGTCTCCACCAGGGCAAATAGAAGTTTTGCTTGTCTTTTTATGGATAAGTTTCATTTCCAACACAGAACCATCAAGAACAATGTTTTTATTACAAGATCCAACACATGCTGAATACCAAGGCAGAATATACCGGGATCCCTTCCAGTAAAAAGGCTTTCTCTCGCTGGTCCCACAGTACTATCCAATGTTTATTATACTATTCAATTCCCTAAGAGCAAATTATGGTGTTATATCTTCATCTTAACTTCAGTGGTCCTGAGCTGCTAAACAAGACTCAACCCTTGTAAACATCCCAGACAAGGCAGGAAACTGCACAAAAGCAACCTAGCTCAAAGTTCAGTCAGAGTGGTCCTTTCCTTTTGGTTATCCCAGTCATGGACGTGTCTATTCCAAAAGCACTAAGTTAAAGTAACTCATTAGAGTTATCCCATGAACAAGGTTAGATGTAAATATGTTTAACTTTCTTTTTCTCTGTTTTTACTTCAGTTCAAAAGTAGGCTGGCTGGACGCATTGCTGGGTGCCTGCAGGAGAATAGGGTGAAGGAGGGAGCTGAAGAGCCTGATATGCCAGCAGTGCTTATACAAATACTCTCAGATGACAGCAATCAAGCCTCAAGCATACAGTGGGAAATAAAATCACTTCCAAGTGTCTAAGGCTGCACAGACACTGCAATGGGGAGGCATTCAGGGCATGCCTGAGAAAACACTATTGCAGATTTCAGCAGCTGGAGCAAAGCAGTCAAAAGCTGAAGTTGGTAGTGGGGTCCCTGGTCTCTGCTGGAGCCCACACGGCCACAACCACTCTGCTTGGACTTCATCATGCAAGGCAGTCAAAGTCAGTTCAGCTACTGCTGACTCAGTGCAGAAAAAGCCTAAACAAAGTGCTTATCACGGGCAATTATTATGTTTTATTATCTCAAAAGAGGCTTGAGGCAACAGAGATCGTTCAGTTTTATAAGCAGAATGTTGGAGCACATTCTTGACTAAGAGATGACATTTTTAAGAGGAATCACTTCATTTGCATGAAGACAAGCTGGTCCCAGAGAAACATCAGATTCTTTTGGTGGGGAGCTCACAAAGAGAACACACAGCAAATACATTTCAGGCAGTGGAGGCAGGGCCTGGGCTTGGCACTGCTGAACACACACAAGTTCAGCAATGCAGGCATTGTCTTTAAAATTAAAACAAAACTAAACCTGCAATTAGCACATTTCCTAAAATATAAGGGGTTTCATTCTGAAAGCAAACACACCCCAACAGTGGAAATTCTGCCCAACTTGCTGCTACTGCAAATTACAGAAAATCTGATCAGGACATAATGAACTGCACATAATATTTCTAAACATAAGTCTAAAATAGCAAGATTACAGTGAAAATGTAATATTATTCTATGGTCTATTTTGGCTCCCTGCTCTGGAATCCATAAATGCTTGATTTTGGTCTTTCCAAAAGCCAGACTTGGACTGCTGTGAATTAGTAAAAATAATTCATTTTGGCTGTGAAGAAAATTCTCTCGTCTGCTTCCTGTGTCATTATCAGTGAAACACAGTTTCCACTCACAGTCCATTTGGAATCCTGTAGTAAATCTATGGACAATTCAAGAAATCACCCTGGCTGTCCAGTCAGCCAGAAATCTCTGGCCCAAGGAACAAGCCGTGCAGGGTAAGATTGCATCTCGTCAGCCAGGTTCTGAAATAACCATCTCTTCGTGTTTCCAGCACTGATCCTTGAGGAACGTCACCATGATCTAGCCACCAGCTGGACTCAGAACTGCCAACCATTACTCTTTGAACTCAATAGTCCCACCAGGTCTTCATTCACCTTGTTATCCACCCGTTCAGTCCAATACTGAGTACTTCCCAAATTTGCCTATGGATGCTATGGGAGATGGTGTCAAAAGTGTTGCTGAACCAAAAGCGAACAGTGTCTTCACTTGTGCACCGAGCCAACCATCTCATTGTAGAAGGCTATCAGATTTAACCAATTCAATGGAAAGGGGAAAATGCATTAAATATATAGCCCCTAACTCTGTCTGCTCTTCTCTGCACCCATCTATTCCAAACCTTGCAAGTTCCACTGTTCCAGTTTCATGTATGCTATAATGCTCAGAGTCTAACTGGTAAAACAGCAGCGCACTGCAAAATCACTGCTTTGCCTTCCTTGTTTTGTAGGATTTAGCTCTTTTGAAGTACACAAATGCATATGGATGCCTTTTCTTATTATATCTAAGAGAAACGCTGCTGCCCAAACACCCTCATTCTTTGAAGCCATACACATCAAAGTTCAATAGAAACCTATCATTACACGCTGCCTTTTCCACAAAGCTATTCTACATTGCGGTTTGCAAAGTGGACTCCTGTAATCCCCTAAATGCATCCTTGCTGGCTAATATCACCCTCTTTTTCAACTAAAAATAAAGATTTGTAATTAGCAAGAAAATTCAATTCCATAATTAAAAATCCTTGCATTCCAACAGGCTCAGCATTTCAAGCTGAAGCGAAAACTACCCAGTGTTTGGGTGGAGTACAAAGGTACTGCTAGAAAGCTGTACTCATAATATGCTGTTTGTACAGCAAAGCCATTCATTTGCTGAAATTCTGGGCCTCTAAGAAATCAAAGAAGAAGAATGGTAAGCAAAAAAGTCTGCAAAAATTTCAGGAACAAAGCCTCTTGTTTCTTTTCTTCCACCATTACCTTTACCACAGTTCAGACAGCTCAGTCAGCGGCTTCTGGCTCCAAGTTGACACAGAACAGACTTTGGCAGCCCTCAGGGCACCATGGCTGCTCTCTGCACAGCACCAGGGAGGAAGGTTCTAAAGGAGCAGCCTAGTTTTCAAGTGTAATCCTGAAGATAATCACACACATGGACATGAGGAAGAGACAGGGATTTAGACGCGTCTCACGCCCAAGAGAGAGTTAAACTCATTTATTACTTACAGATACAGGAGCAATAAGCAGTTTCCTCCTTTCAGTGTGTAAAAGTAACAATGTTATTAAGTAACAATGTTATTAAGTAACAAGTGAGTAGGGCTCAGCTCATTTCAATAAAGGTTTGGGATGAAAAAAATCCTTGAGACTGAATATAAAAGCAAGACAATTAGCATTGCTCAGGAATTTTTCTACAATGTGGGTTGTGGGGTTTTTTGAGGGGTTTTTTTGTTGGAAAGCATTTCATTACTGAAATACCAAGGACAGTCCTTTTATTACCTACATAACTTGAAAACCTTTTCTTTCATTCTCAGGATGTTTGAAATCACCTATTTCAGTCAAAAAACCCACTGGGATTGCTTGAGGGAGCCTCACACCAATAAAAGTCTTGCAAAAAACACCCAAGTCAAGTTGCGGAAAAATGTTTTCATTGACCTGACCCAATTCCATCTTTTTCGTCATTTCTGAGTCATGAGACCTTTTCAAGGTTGCCCCAACTCATCCAGGCTGGCAAGGGAAAACTCAGTTATTTAAGAGCAGCTTCCCCTCTAGCATAGACTGGTGATTGTACACTGCAACAAGGATGACTTCAAGTAGACTCATATTTGCAGACCAATGTGCTTTAAATCCCACTGGAAGAGGAATAGATCTAGGCCAGGTGAAGAATGTCCTCACTCCATTTGCAGAGTGCTGCACAACTTCACTGAATTTAAGAAGGAATTTTAAACAAAACCCACTTTCTTATTTTGCCTTGATGGAACAGTGGAAAACGGCAACATTAACTCCGCAAGAAAAATCCCATGAAAGAAGAGCTACAAGTATGTTTGCCACCTGGAGACTGTGTGTTACTGTATAATGCACTGGAATAAAGTTACATATTTTTATTTCCATTTAATTTTTAACTTGTCTTTGGTACTGCCTCAATTCTTGATCCGTACAAATGTTTAAAAATAGGGAAAAAAATAAAGAAAAAAACAGGTCAGCAAAGAAGACATACTATCCACCCTGTCATTTAGATGCATAGCAGTGATAAATGGATACATACCAGCCATTGCTTTGCTCTGCTGCAGGATTATGGTTTCTAGGACAGAGAAAATGAAAGGCTTTCCTGCAGGCTCTCCTGCTCCTAATCATTGGATATCTTTCCATACTTCAGGGAGGAAGCATTATGAACTTTTGTCAGGCAAATAATCCATACTAAAAAGTTTGGAATGAATTAAAATTCAAGTAGGGATGCCTAGTTTAAAACAAACCAGCCGTCATCACCTCCAGCTACTGTTTGCTTTGAACATAATCTACTTAGTATTTCCCTTAGTTCCTCCTTTCAAAACTACTTCATCATTTTTCAGATCTTTTTAATTTTATCCTACTATTGTTTCTTTGATATGAGCCTTTAAAAGCCCAAGGAGGCAGCATGCAAGTTACAATAACATTTTTTTCCAAAGCAAAGCACTCTGAATACTGGTATCTCGTCGCACCACTTAACTCTCAAAGCAGAGGTAGGAGCTGCAATTAGGTTCATGTAAATGCATAAAACACAAAAGAGAAAACAAAGCATTTCTATAAGAAGAATGAAAACCTGTGTGTGATTGAGAGAAGCATCCATGCTTAAGGGATGCCACGCAAACATTAGACTCGAGATCACTTCTAGGGAACAATTCAGGGTATGTGGGCACTTTAGTGTGACTGTGCTCCATTGCTGGTATCAAAACTCAGTCCTTCCCTGTGCCCAGAAATCTGTATAAACTATATAGGGAACCCTGACACAAAACTGGGCTCTAACATGACCAAACTTTGGGCTTTGAAGTGGAAATCAACAGCTGGAAGCCAGGAATCCTGCACGACACCTTTGACTCAGCTTAACAGTGAAAGTCTCTTAGTTTAGCCATCTCCAAACTTACATGATAGTAGCACATACCCAGCTGAAAAACAGCTTTTTTTTCACTTAAGTCTTCAGTGCCTTTAAATGATAAACCTTTGGGGACAGAGCCAATGGCAGCAAAAGACACTTATAAACGTCAGTGGGCTTTAATCCCATGTAAAGCATTTTTGTGCCACATTTAGAGGCACTGAAATTTCATGATGCATCATATCAACTCCTTATAAACACCTTTCAGCACAGGTTTGTTTTTCTCTCTAGAAGTGATTATCTCTGGTACAAGAAACACATCTCAAATAATGTCTTTCACACAGCATTTAAGACTGCAATACAAGCAACAAATAACAGCCCAATCACTTTTTTCAACCTTACAGTTTAGGACTTTCATAAGAGACAAAGGTTCACTTTAGGGCCTTGTGGGCTCTATTTGAACAGGGAATTATTGCAGGTTTTGCATTAATCTACTGTGACTGAAACAGCAGTCTGGCATACAAACATCATACAAGTCCATTCACCAAATCTCCTCAGTTCTTTTTCGAATCAATCCCTGGGGAAGCTCTAATAATGTTTTGCTGGGTTCAGATAAACTTCATCTTATCACAAGCTCACCAGAGTCTTCAAAGGTCTTACTTTTCCTCAAAAAGCACCCTCATTTCCTATCTTTTTAGGGTCCTATGTATTTTCATTTTCTGAACCACAAAATGCTTCATCTTTTTTCCTTCAAACTCCAAACTCATTCTGCGAAACCCATTCCGTAAGGAAAAACCATATATTTACTTCACCACCTTACACATCTGAGTGTTACACCAAGAAGACACCTTAACATTGTAACTTCCCATTCAAGAACTGCTCAACAAGACTTTTTAAGGATCAGTAATTCTATAGCAAGAAGTAAACAACAACACCTTAAATAGACCATCATTTGACTTTTTTTTACCGTGAATTTAGAAATACGAATCCAGTTCAGCAAAGTACTGAACACGTTGGAACACACTCTAGGTAACAGTAAAGTCCAGTGCTTGTTAACATCGAAGGACAGAAGTGATATCATTACCTTGGTTCTACAAAGCCTGTAAGATATTTGTGTTCAAGTTCTTTAAGAGGTGGCTTTACTGCCTGGGTCACTACTCACATTTTTGTGTAAGGCAAGACTGGAACATCTCTGCAAATTAACATATTTTCTTCTACCTGGTACTGCAATTCAATTAATCAGTTAAGGATGTTATACTTCAGACTTAGCAGAGCTTTTGAACCAAATCTGATCTTTTAGCTCCTTCAGAACTTTACAATCACCAAGAGCACCACCTAAAGTACTAATTTTTCTTGAAGACAAAGGCTGGAAATACAGTGTTGCATCCACAGCTGATTCTAAGAGTCACCTCTGACAAAACAGTAGCTGTCAGAACACCAGCTAAAGATTTTGACTTTCAGTTCCTTGACCAGGAACTGTTTTTCATATAGACACCTATCTATTGGACAATTCCCAAAGGATTAGAAATAGCTGGCATCTGTCCACAAAGTGCGACAGAGGTCTGTGACAATTTCCAGAACGCAGTGTCCTATTGCTAAATTTATTTACACTAGTGAAGAAATGCAGTATTGCCAATGCCCTGCCTCACTAACTCCTTCTCCACTGGAGGTCTGTGCTAACACAGCCTCACGCAGCTACTCCCAACAATCTTTTCTGCAAATAAGGCTAATATGTCATCACTATATTTTTTCATATTATCACTAATCCTACCAGGTTAGTAAGCTTGGAATCAAATTTATTAAAGGGTTGTTATAATCAAATAAATCTTCTCAAATAAAATGCACCACAGGACATAAGAAGTGCCTATTTCAGCTACTAAAGATGCACACCAGTGCTCAAGACAGATAGAGCACTCTGAGGGAGGAGTGTCCCACAGTGGAGCTACAACATACAAGACACAATTGATCTGCATGAACACCGAGCTGAGATAAGAGCGACAAGTGAGATTGTATCACACCTGCAGTGAGACCAAACTCTGTATCTCCTCCCAGGCAGAACTGCCTCCCCTGTGTGCTGCACCCAGACCTCCCAAATACTCGGTGAACAGCCAGTACCCCAAAGCGGTTTTTCACCAACCTTCAAGCATAATGTAACATCTGCCTTAAAAAGAGCAGTGATCTAAAGTGAACTGCTGACACACCCATGCACATCTCCTCAGGAGAGGGCTTTCTGCCTGGCTCTTTTCAAAAATTCATGTGAGAGTTCAGGCTTTCAGTAATGTTGCAACATATACTAGATGCAGGTAATAAAACAAATTGATACTCGTAGACCACCCACAAGAAGCAGGCCTTCAGCACTGAGTTGATAACACCACATGAATTAATTCTTCTCTACTTCTATTCACCAGGGCCTTATTCAATGTTTAAATTAAAATCCTTCAAGGCCTGTGCTCTCCTAATCTCTACCTGTTGTCATGAATCTCTACACATGCTAAAACAACAAACAGAACTGCATTAAGTGAGTGAAAGAGAAAACCAGACAAATTCTCACAGACTAAATATACAGAATTTGTGTGAAGAGGTAGAGTTGCACTGAAGTTAATGGCTCAACTCTCCCACTGTTTACGACTGCCGTTCAGGACAGTCACCTGCTGCAGCAGTTTTTAAACAAGGAGATTGGTAGCAATTTTAAAAGCTACGGAATGAGATACACGTCTAAGTGGGGTCCTCAGTGTTGTATCCCTGAAGAACTACCAAAACTGATGAAACGAGAATATAAAAAGAATATGCCTTTGCCTTTGGTAATGAAATAAACATGCATAAATTAGTACCAAAAGGGAAAATCATCCTTCATAAAGCTCATTCTTATCATGTCCATAACTGCACCCCTTTATATGGAAGAGAGCAAAATATTTTTGTAGTGATAAGTTTGACAAGAAAAGATAATAACCACCTTATTGGAAACAGACGGTTTACACTGCTATGCTATAGATACAGTTGTGTCAGCATTTCCATAAAAGGCCTCCCTGTTTCCAGCAGTTTCCAGCTGGCAGGCAACATTTCTACCCCAACTAGCAAGATACAACCGCAGGAGTAACCTGGAAAAACTGGGGGAAGAGTAATTCTCGAGCTAGCATAGGAAAAGAGAGAAGGGAGGTGTTTGTGGGGGCAGCCTGGTGCGATGGCATCCCAGCAGATTCCTGACAGAAAGGAGTGGCCGTGCACGGTCGTACCTCGGCCGGCTCCCGTGGCTGTTCAGGCACTGCTGCAGGGACCTCACCGACACAGAGCGCCAGCCCACGGCATCCCTGTCCTGGGCTGTCCAACGTGCACCAACAACTGTGCCATCTATGCACACGGATGAGGATACAATATATATTTTTAACAATAGTCATAAACCAAGGATAAGACCTGTTAGAAACAAAAAATAACACAGGTAAGACAGCTATTTGTGAGACATGGAAAGGTTAGTCCTAAAAAAAAAAAAACAACCAAAAAACAGTAAAAATCTCTGTCTCATGGATGAGGCAGCACAGGTTTCATTACTGCTGAAATAAACCCCAAGTTAATAAATCACGCTCAGATACATTTTGAAAAACATTAGTTCAGCTTTGTCCTTCCCAAAAGCACTGACTGCTTTGATCCAGAACTGATGATTACCTGGGATAATTTAATGTATTTTCCCTAACTTTATCTATTGAAAATTAACAATTTTGAAGACCTATGTAAAAAATAAACATAATAATGTGCCTCTTACTATGTTCTAGATCCAATCCAGAATTTAATGTTCTAGTTTAGACCCCCTTAATTTAACAATTACAAAAACATTTCTTAGCCTCAATAAATTTGGATCAGGCTCCTCTTTGTACGTTTACAATTCACATTGACTAGCTCTCTGTTCTGCTAGAAACTTTGGGGTATTTTAATTTCCTCCTATATTTGGGAGGAAGGATCACAAATCTTTTCTTGACAAGGAATTTCTACACTGCTTGACAGGGGAATTTTTGACAGAGTTTATTTGCAGTAGGTGCGCTGTTTTGATTTTCTTACTGTTGTAGACGGGACTGAAAATGAATAATAAACACTGTCAACACGACACATTAAATTTGTATCAGATGCCATGAGCTATTGCAGTTGCTCTCCTATGTACAACATGAAACTGTAAAAACTGCAACAAAGGTTGCACCCATCTAAAGTTAGGTAATAGCTTTTTTTCTATATACATAAATATTAAGTTATATATTATGTAAATTACATACGTGGGATTTTTAGTAGAGAAATCCTCCTGAGAGGTAATTTTTAGAAAATTGAGGGCTGTTGTTTTCAGGGTTTGGCTGGGAGTTTTTTTTGAAAAAATTTTGAGTGAATGACAAATTTAGCTGAGTATTGAGCTCTGTGACATTTCAGCTGCAGTGCAGCCTCCTCTACGATTCTGAACCTGTAAGTGCAAACACAAGAAATCGATACAAATTTGTGTTTAGTTCAGGGTGTGTGGAGAATCTTAACTGTGGATGTACTGCAGGACAAACAGGGAGAAGCTTATTTCTAAGAAAAGAAGCAACTCACTGTGCATATCTGATAAACTGCTATATTACACAGAAACCACTCTGATTTAGTTTTAATACAATACTCAGCAATTTAGAAATCTAGTAATTTAAAACCATAACAGTGTAATTTGCAGTTTTTCTGATTTTTTCCCCTACCAGGAGCAAATACCAGAAGTCAGTCTGACTTAGTTCTTGAAATATAATGCCAAAACACAGACTGTTCCTTTTGGTACTACGAAGTATACCTTCATTTTTATAAATTATCCAATCATATTTTAGAAGATAGTTACTCGACAGAGCTGCATCAACAAGGTTCTGGGATGCAAAATATCCTTTCAGTGTGTTAGAAGAACAATAGTCCCAAGTTCCACACGTTTGGCTGTGCCATTTTAACAAACAAAAAGTCATAAATACATTGTGTTCAAAGCAAACCTCACTCTGAGGCATTCCTTGAATATCAACACCTGAAGAATATAAACAGCCTTGTTGTTTCAGGGCCCCCTATACTCTTGATATTAAGCAGAGCAGTGCAGTTTACACTCCATACAGTTTATAAATCAAATATAACAACTTACAAAAGCACATAGCTCAGAGGTTGCTTGTTGTACTTCACAGAATCTTGCCAACAAATCAGAAAGGTGACTGCTGAGTGAGATACAGTTGTGGCATTAATAAAGAACTAATCATAAATAAGAAATGTCCATTCTAAAAAATAATCTTGCATAGCTGTTGAGTATCTGGCCATTGAAACAGGCTAAAAGTCCTAGTATTCTTTAATTTTGAAAACAAAATCCAGAAATACCTACACTCTTTAGTTTCTATTTGATCATCAGAAAATACACAATCTCTAAATATAAAACAAGATGTCATTTGGTAGTAATGGTTGCAAATGATCAAACTGAAATTATTACACCATGAAAATCATTCTTAGGCGCTGGCATTTATTGGTTCTATTATATAACCTGCCAAATGAATTGAAAGCTTTGGTTTGGTATAGATCACCTCTGTGCACTATCAGGTACATCTGTAGAAACAGTGTTCTCCATAATGACTGTACAGCACTTGGTAATTACATTTCAAGATCTGATTCAAACAATATTTCAATTTATGCTGCTAATCTAAACTTTTCTTAACTATTATGTTAGTAGGCCAGTCACTGCTCATTTTTAAAGACATAATATTAGATATGCAATTAGAGCTCAGCATATTGATTGGATTCTGAACAAATGAAATTATTTCTCTCAAAAATAATTTCAATTCTGCATGATTTCTTAGTGTGTTTTCTTATTATCCATAATGTAATTTACTTGAGACTCGTGCCTCATCGCACTTGGTTTAGCAGCAGTTCCAGGACTCTTACAAAGGCAAAGGAAGTTTTTTGTACTAAAGCTGATCTCTGAGGCCTTTCCACAGATCCAGGTAAACATCACTGAAGCCCATCCACTAAATCTCACTGTAAGAGGCAGTGCAACCTCCCAAGTTGTAATGGAATCCATGATCCCTGGCCACTATTAGGGAATAACCACATTGTAGTCAGCCTTCAAAAAAAACCCCAAACAATCCTAGGACAAGATTTGTAGTCAATGTGAATACTGATGTGAATACTGAATTTCAAACTCTAAGTACCAGAAATGACTGCTGAGTTTTAGTGCTGAGGCACTAAAGGATAGTAAAGATTATGCCTTGTTAGGAAATGAGAGTGTGGATACCAGGCAATACCTTCAATCTGCATCTCTGAGACCCCAAGACTTCCAGCATGCAAAGAGACGTGACATTAGACCACACCAGACATACTAGACCCCACTGACATCATCCAGAAGCACAGATGGGAACCAAGTGTCCACAAGAACCTCACCTCTCCCTGAGGGACTGTATTCTCCAACTAGATAGGTGAGGAGCCATCAAAAAACTAAAAGGTACCTTTAACAATTCTGGAATAACTAGGATAATGAGGCCCTCTACATTTTTCAACAGTGATGTAATCAATATAAACACAGAATACTGGGCTCAAGGGTAAAGTGGTGAGAGCAAATGAAGTATGATATAAAAGGGTCAGATAATAGATGGTCTAACAGTTACTTTCACCTTCAAATGCAAGAATCCAGTGAATAATCTTTCACAAATTTAACAAAGTGCTACAGAAATTTTTGGTTTATACATACCCATATTTACATTTGGACAACATGATTTATTTATTTTTACTCCAAACGATATACTTTTATAGGGTTCTTTATTGGTACTATGGAATAAGTAGTTCACTCAAATAGTTTGGAAGAGTGAGTTATTCTTTAAATACTGGAGAAAAATTCTGGGATTAAACCCATGGCTTACAGATGGACATCATACTGTCTTCTTCATAGCTGTGAAATTCCCTCTTCTGAGGGACTGACTGAGCATTTAGGTTTAAAAGTTGTAAATACTCGAGGACCCCCAACTTTTTGTATTCCCTGTGTATGCTCTACACATTTATATTACCACCTATAGAACTGAGCAATGTTTGTTCCATGTTTGCCTTCTGAAGCTCCAGTTCCAGCCTGAAGTCAAAATACATAGCACAGACACTAAGCAGTTATTTAAATAGCAAGAGGTTCAGCCTCAACACATCTGTGTTACAATGCTCCTTTCAACAGGTGGGAACTTTCCCATCTCCACAAATAGAAAATTATTTTATCTCAATGCCAAAGATGCCACCTCAGACAATCAAAGGGGAAAGCAAAACTTCCTCACTAAACCACAATGGCCTATGAGAATACATGCTCCAGGATCTGAAATCCAGGTAAGGTTTGGGGATGTCACAGGGTGTTGAAAAGAGCCACCAATGATACTCCTGTGCATTTTCATAATCAGTGATTTCTACAAATTTTTTAGCACACAGGGCAGTACAGGATACCCAACCCGAGCCTGATCTGCAGTGTCTAGCAAAGCAGTCCTAAGTGATAAATTCCATCTCCTGCTGAGTCAATTAGAGAGCAGCAGGAGGGTATTTAAGAACTGTGGAGGAGATTCTGCCTGCCCAGGCAGATGCAGTTTCTCCATGCACATCTCCAAACACACCTGCACGCTGCTCGCAGGGTGAGCTCGAGCCTGGGACAGTTCCAGCACGGATCCTAGAGCAAGGCTGGAATGGCACAGAGCCAGCAGGATGCTGAGCCCTGGACTGCAGCAAGCCAGCAGCTCCTCTGGGAACTGCCTGGATGCCCATGCCAATGGAACAGTTTGGACAGTCAGCATACTAAGTTTTATGAAATAACTAGTCTTTAATTACTAAATCAGACTGATTACTTTTGTCCCTCTATTTTCCCTACTTATTGCCACTTCGGTATGTAAAAGCTTTCATACATGTAAACTGGTTATTTTCACCAAAACCAACGTTTTTTAGACTGCCACCATACGCTCTGCAGGATGCCTTCATCTTGAGAGCATGAGTTAATAAAACTGAAACACTGACATCCATTTTCACAAAATGCAGAAACCAAAACACTGACCTGTGGCTACGAAGACCCACTGGGAATGTCAGATCTCACAAAACAGTCCAAAAGCAACTTGACAAGAATGAGAGACAGGTAACTAATGACTTCTTCAATACCAAGCAAAGCATATTGTGCTATAAAATTGATGCACTGTTGCTCATGCAGCAATAACAGACAAGTCAATTTCCAAATCAAACCCTAAAATCTGCCTTAATTATCCTTCAGTGATTCTCTCATTCTTCATGAAGATCTGTGCTAAAAGCTTTAAAACTGAATCTTCTAACAAAGCGTTTCTGAAAAGTAACTAGGCTTAAACTAGTTTAAACTATCATAATTGTGTTTGTTTAAGGTAAGATTAACTCAATTAACAGCTTTAGACTTCTATTCAATTATTGCAGATGTATCTCTTGCCTCTCAAATCCCAAGTGGTTCAAAAGCCACCTGTACAGCAATTGTTTCATTTTCCTTCAGTGGATGACTGGTGAACCTCTGATCAATACCTCCAATAAGCACTTTCACATGAATTTCCATCCTCACAGAAAGCTTGCCAAACTCAAGAGACAAAAGAGCTTCTGTGCCACATTTTATATCTATTTTTATGCCACAGGAGATCATTTTTCTAGGCTGAAAGTGGTAGTTTCCTGCCAGATCCACCCACTCATACTGCAGCTTCTCATGGTGAACACTTCACAACACCCAGAGGAGAAACTCTGGTTTAACACAGATCAAAAAAAAAAAAAACCATTGATCAAAGTTGTGCAACCTAAAGCTCCAGTACAAATCGATCTTCTGCATCAGCTTTTCACCTTAACACACGTGAAAGTTCCCCTGTGCAGATCATTACTGATGCTCAGTCTTGGATTTTCTCTTTCAAAAAAAACATAATTCCTTGTAGTGGCATATTGCCAGGAGATGACAAGAAACTGGACTATTAACACCATTTTGAGTCCATTTTCCTTGCTCTCTCTGTAAGTTTAGATTGCTTCAGTTACCTCATCATTAAGTATAACAAACACATCTAGAAAAATTTTACCACCATTAACAAATTATTTAGAGTAAAATTTAAGAAGTTGACTATAGCAAACAACAACTACCTCTTTTTTTTTGCATGAAGGAGCTTGAAATACCACTTTGAAAAACACTTACCACAAGACATAAGCAATTTTTATGTTACAGGAATCCTTCCACAGAAGTTACCCATAACTTAGGGTCAAAAAAGAGGCAGCATCTATCAGCTTTTTTTTGTAGAGCAAACAGGTGGTGAGGGCTTAAAATTTAAATGCATTCCTCAAATTTCCTCTGTCTACAGCACATAGCATATTTTAAATGGTTTACTCAATTTATTTGCAATCTTCATGTCTGTTGTAAGCATAATGAATACATGCTGAGATATCCAACAACAACAAACCAATCATCACTTGCCAGAACAACTTCAAAGCTCTCAGACATGTAGTGAAAATCAAAACGATGCTGCAGGAATTTATTTTCCAGACTCTTCTATTTAGAGCTTACTAGCAGCTCTGCCTTTTAAGTGTTCTCTCTCATACAGTGAGGAGAAATACGTCCTGCTGCTATTTACTTATCTTCTGGCACTGGCTGCTAATCACAGTCAGGCTGTGATTCTGGTATTTCATCCCTAGGACCCCAGTGAATCCTACTTCAGGGAACAGGAGCCTCGACCCTATTGCACCCCTTTCCATTGCTGGATGGTTTGGAAACCTGAAGCAGCTGAATCAGACACACTCCTGCACTTAACAAGTACATTGTTCAGGATCTATTTTATCTGTTAGGAAATGGCCTCAACTGCTTTTAAAAAGTCATTTTAGTACTTTCAGACATCTGTCTAAAACAGTAAACAGCATAAAGTAACATGAGATTTCTTCTCTTCCTATTTTAATCTAAATCAAGAATCATCTCACATTTACAAAGGAATTCTTAAAATACGGATTTGAGCCTAAATCATCATTTTTTTAAAAACCCAAAATAATAACTTCTGTTGGCAAGACAGAATCTAGATTACTGACACAGTGGATTATTTGACTGTTTACCAAAAGATACATACATGGCAGGGTATAAAAAAGGGTGCAAAATCTCTTCCAGAAATTTGTTTACTTGGAGCAGCACCTTACCACCAGGTTACAACATATACTGCTGTCCTGAGGTGAAGGTTCTGTTCAGGAGTTTGTGACTTCAAGGAATGTGAGCCACAGTTTTCCTTTTTCTTCCCATGAATTAAAATCCCTCACAAAATTTTTGTTCATGACTTATGCATTACATTATTTTATAATATCCTGCTCTGTGCAGGCTAGCATATATAATAAATGGAAAACAGACACGATCACTCTGAGATTTCATTCATTCAGAATTTTTTATGGGTTTATATCCATGAAATTTCCTTCTGTCTTTCAAACATTCCAGTCTGGAAATGTACCTGATTCAACTTGCTGTATTTAACAGACATTTAGTGCATATTCTGACCAGTTATAGAAGGGACACCATAATAATACAGGAGGCCAGGACCAAATCAGGACAGTAGGGCTGTATTTTTTAAAAATTCAAACTAATTTGAGAGAAGGCATCGAAATATTTGTATTAGGAATATATTATATTATTGTAAATAATTCTTTTATCCTATCTATTTTTTATTTATCCAAACGTAGCAATACAAAGAGGCACCAAAGACAGAAAACCTCCCTACAGGAAAGACAATAAAAATGGGCTGGGGGGATTCCTAAAAGAAATTTTTTTTTTTCCTGTGTTTGGATGGTGTTGCTATCACGGCCACCAAATTCTATCAATCCTCAATCCAAATATATTTCTTAATATAATCAAGCAAATCTCTTTCCAATCACTTTTCCACTGCAACTTTTACAGTCTTATAAATGTGTCTACCGAACTTGAACTCACAGTATCATCCATACAGATCTATGAGCTACAAGCAAACACAAGTGTCTGCTTATCAAACTAAGAATGTATTAAATATACACAATAAATTACATACAAAACAGTAAGAATATATTTAAATCCGAATTATGTAATAGTTCCTTATATGTATTTCCAAATGGATTTAATGTATCCAATAATAACGTACAGAGGTCCCCTAAGATAACTACAGCTGTGTATACAGTGCATAAAATGCAGATGCAGCCATGTGTCCTGGCTGAAACCAGGTGTCCTGATATACCAAACCTGGGCCCTGACCAGATGACATCAGAGCTCACTTCTAACTCAGCCCCTGACAATTCTTCCCAAAAAAACCCAGAGCATAAAAGGAAACAAACAAGCCAGGATTGCAGAAATGTCCGCTTTTTCCAACACGGAACTGAGATATAGTCAGGACATGCACCTCAGCCTCTTGCTTTAAAGAAAGCCAGAGGAAAAGGCAACATGTCGCTAGCAGATTTTAAATGCTCTGCAGTACACTGCACTCCCAACATTTTTCAGGGCCCACATATTGAAAAATGCTGAAAAGCCATTATCCCAGGGATCAGCTGCTCTTAGCAAATATCTGTGGGTTTCCTTTCCTGCAGTCACTGCACCCCTGCCCCCCTGCAGTTCCCATATATTTTGTACTTGGAGAGCTAGATAAATATGAAAGACTGATAAGGGAAAATTCCTGCTAACCCAAGCATGGGGGGAGAAAAAAAAAAAAAATCTACATTTCATCTGTCTTTGTGACTGATTACATCCCACTATGAGATAAAGCTAAAGAAATAAAGCACATTTCCAGTATTTTAGTACATATGGGAAACTGAGATATAGCCAGGAAGGCCTTTTCAAACGGAAATAGCTTCAGTCTTCCAGAGTTCAGACAACTATTCCATTTCTTTAAAAATATCTCCCAAATCCCAAGGCATATTAAATCCAGAAAATGTGGAATACAAATCAGTCTGAAGGTCCAGGTTAGCTTGATGAGATTCATTTTTAGCCCTTGGCCAGAGCTTATTTCCCTTCCCATTTACACTCAACAAATCACTGCTTGGGCATTTTTTCCTCTCTATTTCGTGTTATCACCCTGATTTACTCAAAATAAAGAAAAAGCCTGGTCTAGGCAACGGCACCTGAAATGGTGCCATTCATGGCAAGAGAAAAGCATAATCCAGCAGACATGCACCACTGAGCTGAGCCCTAATTCAGCTGCTTGCTTGGCATTGTTGTTTGTTAATCTCAAACACATCACCAAAGGGGAGTTTATGGGCAATGCAGTTCATGGCCAGCAGGCACTACCGAGTAGGGAGCGAGAGGACACCATTTTCATGGCGTGGCATTAACCGACATCTGCTTTATAAAGCAAATTAAACATCATAGTAAACGCACAGAAGCTCCAGAGAGCTGTAGGAACCCATGGTAGAGTATGAACACCCCAGAAGCTCCAACAGGCCTTTAATGAAGTACACTCAGTGTGGTGGATGCATGTTCACCACACAGCGTGTCTGGCAAACACAAAGCAGACGCTCATGGAGCATTTTCCTTTCAGTAAAGCAAAGCCCCCCAGTTTCCTGCCTGTTCAATTTCAACTGCTTCAGGTTTTCAATTTCTAAAAATGTTCTTCATATGTAAAATGCCTACGTTTTTTGACACGTGGCACTCACTGACACAGAATCATACATGTTACTAGCCACAGAGCTTACTTACGACAATGGGTCCCTAGTGGCAAAATTCCCTCAGAAAGTTCCCCTGCAAACACACAAGGTCTTTCTGAAGAGCATTTTCCTATATAAGTAATTCTTCCCACTAGAGATGATGAAATAGTACAACTGAAGATCACATCAGTTCCCTCTCATTTTTTCAGCTTATAAAAACAAAATATATATATATACACATATTAAAAACCAACACAGAATTTATACACGGCTTGCACTAAGGCACAAATCAATATAATTGCTAGTAATGATAACAAAAGGGGATGGATACACACAGTTCAGACAACTGTGTCTCTTTACACTGGTTTAGAGACCTCTACACAGATTTTCTTCTGATGACACATGATTTCACATTAATGAACCAGAACAGTGTTCAAGAAGCCCAACACCACCAACCACAGGGTTCGGCCTTCAAGTTGAAAACTTCAAGCCCTTTGAGGCAAACCGGTATCAATCCCCTATTCATCCGTGGATTTAACTGTTACATAAAGGATGGCAGGTTTTATCACTTACCCTCAAAAATCATTGTTCTAATACTTACTTACAGGAGCCTCGAACCTGAGAATAATTTCCTAGAGTTTAGTTAGAAAGAGATGATCTAATGGATTTTTGTCTTTCTCACATACACAAAAATTAAGGTATGGTGCAGTCCAAAATACCTTTTTCAGAGAGTATTTCAGACTGGGTCTTTTTAAACTCTTGAACCTTATTTCTTAGCTGTCATTTACCTCTGAAGTCAGGTCAGTATAATCTTTTCTTACAGACAGTGAACAGCTTTGGAAATTTCTAAGAGCAATGGTACAAAAAAGCATTTAGAAACTTTACACCATGTTGTACGGTGTAACACCAAGTTTTAGTTTGGTTCGATATTTCCAGGTATATCAAATACATGCATTATATGTTCTAATTCCTTCCTATTTTGAGTAAATATGTATCTCTGCATAATTCAAAACAACAAACAAAGTGTGTAAATTATGAATAAAAGGCAAAAGTTTTAAAATCTTCATTTTAAATAAAGTTTGATTTATAGAGAGACAATAAATTATATACATCGACTAGTCTAACATTCATGGTTTTCACCATGACTCAGGAAGGCATCTATTTGTCTGCTGTTCATGAGTACAACATATTTATCATAACGGTAATAATAAAGATTATTATAAGCATAGTTATTATTCCAGTATTAAATGGCATATTAATGTGAATTCTACCCATTTCCACTTTACATATGATGCAAACATAATCACATCTGTCAGTACCAAGGAGTAAGGTATAGTGGATGCATTACTCTATCTCCTCTCATGATTTGATGATGAGTCTGAAGATGCACATTGTTTTTCTTAAAACTCTGCGTTCTGGGTCATATTATTTATGAGGATTTAATCTTTCATTAAAAGAAAGAGAATTATAGCCCCAAGCATGCAAAGGAAATCTTTAAAACACAAAGTAACTTTAAAAAAAAAAAAAAAGAGAAAAAAGCATGGAGGGAAGCCTAAAAACCTAAACAAGTGCAGAAGACAACTAAAAAGCTAATCTTACTTTAATTTTTTTTTAATATGACTCATGATTTCATAAGGTTTTGAACTGGAAATACTGACACATTTCTGTTCCAGCAATTCCTTTAGAAGTGTGAAGTCAAGACTGCATCCCCTTTCTTACCAAATCACAGCATGTTCTGTCCCTTGAATTTCAGTCCCATTCATTCCCTAAAATATTCCATCACCATCCCCTAAAATTCTATACTGTCCTTCCAGAAAGGAAAGAAACACCCCAAGCCCTGCCACTCTGTCCCTCTCTATCTAGGCTTCCAGGTTTCAAACTAGTCCTGCCCTATTCATGGTCCTTACCTGGTACAATTGCAGTTGGTTGGAAAAGAATAAATATAGACTAAGATAAATATTACTATGAAAAAATAAATCTTTATAAATACAAATTTGGTTTTTTAGAATGAGACCAAAACAGCTGTTGTTAGTTTTTCCTTTGTTGGACTTTTTTTTTCCACAGTGGGAGAACCAGCATTAGAAAGTGCACTGTAAAATCCCAATGGAGACAAGGTCAACCATCACTGGAGTAACTCTACCTCACACAGTTACTTTACAGCAGAATCCAGGCTGGTTTTCCACATTGGCATGAGTAAATGCACATTAATTATCTAGTGGTGAAAACACATCTTCTTGGCACTGAGGACAAAGCTATCTTTTTGTTCACTTTGGCACAAAATCAGTTTTCAAATGTATTCCATCTGATAGTATTGACACAGTTCACAGATTCATTTAGAATGCACAAACTCTCATTTTGGTGGCTGATATTAATCCAGAAGCACCTTTGGTTTTTATTATCAATACACCTGATGTTTAATTATTTTATTATCAGTATACTTGCTAACCATTAAAGCACTGCAATTTTAAGCAGCTGAAGATAAATGGACAGAAGACATCTTTAAAATTTGCCTCACTACCACACAGGTTTATTCCTGATTTTTCTGTTTTAGAACTCCATTTTATGCTGGAGATAGAATCAGAGAAGAATATCAATCTACAAATCTATAAATTAAGAAATAATAGAAGTGCAATTGTTCCCAGATAAGCATATGTTTGCACCTTTTACCTTACATCCAGTGGGGTCCCACCCAAAGCTGAATTCCAGAAAAACATCCTCTCAATTTTACAAATTTCAGGCAAAATTATAGACAGGTTCTGCTAAGGTTGACATAATCTATTAAGATGTTTCTGAATTTTAAGTTGTCCCTTGTCAAACCTATACCCTTAACTCTGTAAGTCCTAACACTCAGGAAGACTCTTCTCTGGTTTATTTGTCTCGATCTTCTAAAAAAGAGACCTTTGTTACGTTCCCACAGCTGTAGCCCAACCCACTGACAGGTTCTGTGCAAGAAAAAACTGCATGAAGCAAACCGTAACCAATCCCTTCTATACCTGATCACGGAGGTAAAAGACACCCAGCACTCAGCCCTTGCACAGAACACTGCAGTTACCTGACTGCACGTGGGAACAAGCCCCAGGAACACCAGACATGCTGGCCTGCTCTGCTGCCGTCGCACTCGGACACAGAGCTCACACAGAGCAGTCAGTGCAAGAACTGCACACGTCTGTCTGCTCATCTCCCCTGCACAGAAACAGAAAACATCCTCCCACATTTTGGCTGCATTTAATCTATTGTTTCTGAGAGGTTACAGTCTTTTACACAAAAAATACAAGCTTACTAATATCATCTCTGGCAACAAATATACCGTTCAGTCATGGTTTAGACTTTAAGCAGCTAACTTTTCATAAAATTAAAGATCTTAATGAGCAACACAGCATTAACTGTATTTTAATTTCATGACATTAACCTCATCTACTATTATCAGTATCAAAATATTCCTTCTTTTTGTTTAGTTCTAGTTTTCCATTTCAAAACACTTTATTAGTAACCAAGTTTTAATTAATTGCACACGCATTTCCCCAGTTTTCAAGAGAAGCCTAACATCAGCAATAGATGTATCAAATGCATCTAGTCATTTTCCAGCTCCTACCTTTGCTCCTACGTCCTCCTCCCACAAACCATCTGCAGTGTCACACAAAACAACATAAAGCAATCCATGGCTAATAAATTCCCATTTAGTCAGCATCAGGCATTCATCATATGCATTGATTCAAAAACACTGAAGGGGACACTGGTTTTCTGCATTATCAAGCAGTTTGAACTTAGTTTACCTTCCCACCTTGTAGAAAACAACTCAATTATAAACAAAATGGAGCTCAAGTATTTTGCTGTAAAATCCTTTCCAGGTCATTGAGAACAGAAAAAGCTCAATGATGAGTCCTGGCCTGCTGTCGGTCGTGTGTTTAGTGTCAGGTTCTGGCAGGTCTGCACTACTCACAATCAATCTTCCTCAAACTGAAATCCTGACATATCAGGTATTTATTTATGCTATTTATACAAGGGAAAGCTGTTGGGGTTATTTTCCGCTTGACGTACATCCTCACACAGCTGAGCTCTGGATTCCTGAGCCCTGATTCCTGCTCCAGCTCTGGATTCCCTTACTTAGCTCTCCTGATACATCCTTGACTTCCCTCAATGTCTGGCTATCACTGAGAATCTTGCTCTGGGCTGCATTTCTCATGACCTGCCACACAACTTTCAGCTGGTTCCCTGTTACCCTCTCAATACAGATTTAGCATAGATGACTATTAATGTGCTTGCAGGTTTTATTCTGTAACTGCATCATCATTAATAGTTGTCCAATTTTACACTCATATTAAAATTACAGGTAAAATATAGGTTTCAGTTAAGAAATTTCTTGGCATTTTATAAGACTCAAAATATTACATTAAATGAATTAGTAATTTAAATGTGGCTATGAATTACCCTCCAAAAAACGACTGCAGGTTTGCACTTGACAAAAATAATGTCTGAATATTACTTCAAGTGCAAAGTAACCACAAAAATCTATTTAAACAGTGCAGAAGAAAAACTTACACAGGCACACATTCACCAATATATTGGGCTTGATTCAGTTGCTTAAATATAGGTCCTCTAGTGGTATTTTGGATACCAAAGTGTGCATGGCCTCTGAGTAGGCCTAGCAGATAAAAAAAATTACTTCTCTGAGGTGTGCAAAAGCGTGTGTGCATCCAGCAGGCTGTCACGTGGCTTCACCAGCAGGTTGGGTCATGCTGGTAGGTTCAGGATTGTAGCTGGCACTGGTTTGCAAGCTTCACGCTACTTCTGAATAACCTACACACAGGGCTGGGAGGTTTTTAATATTTCTAGAATAACCTCCAGTTTCAGCTTGCACATGTCTAACTTTGCAAAAACCTGATGCTTGAATTCAAATACAATCATTAGGTAACCTTCCAGTTGCAAAATTATTTAGAGCCTTAAACCATAATTTCTTTTTTCTTATATTATAAACATGAAAATCACTTACCAGATATTTAGTTTGCATAATTAACATGAACCATTTGCTGTAAATTTTAATGAAGTTGGAAATATTTTGCTGGCATGTAATGCCTTCCAGAGAAAAGGCAGAGTATGTTGGCTAATTCTGAAGTCCTTAAAACATCTCATGTAGCATGACAATGGAATCAGGGACACAGTTTGCACACACCCTGCCTAAAAACTCCTAATCCTAATTATTCTCAGAAAACTCTTTTGAAATTTATTTTTTCCTGATGATTTCTTTTTCTGTTCATTGAATGAATTCAGAAAAGACAGACTTTGTGAAGTTTCCTGCACAATTGCCTCCTAAAATCAAGATCCTTACCTTTGCATTGCATAAATTCTGTACTACATATATTATGTATACATTCTGAAGTATTTCAAATGTACAGATGTGATTTGAGCATACTACCTTTTTAGTTATTATTAATATTCAAGAAAATTATGTAATAAATTTATAATACAAGCTGATCTTTTTCCATTGTACCATGAAACAGCAATTTGAAGATGACATTTAATTTACATAAAATATTTTGAAATGCAATTAATTCCATCAAAGGATATTAAATACTTTGAAGTTTAAAAAAAAAAACCCAAGGTTATATAATATTACTTTGTTCCTATATTACACTTGAGGAATGTGTAGTATTTGAAAGTATTTGTCCCTTGTTTGTGGTTGTTCAGCTGGAAAGACTCCTTTTATTGCTGTTTTCTAATGAAATGATGTACAACCACCACTCAACCTGAAGTAAAAAGGGCAAATAAATTGCTTCTTTCAAAAATTCAGGCCTACATGTCTCCCAATTTAGAACACTGAAATCTTTACCTCTCCAAAATAGTAGGCCCATTCACCCTGAGACACTGTGAGGACAGCTACACATCAAGTACATTCCTTGCTTTTTTTTTTTTTTGGCAGGCCAACTAGAGGTCGCTTTGCAGAAATTTGACCTTAGTCTGCACTAAGTTGGAAAGACAAATTCAACCTTTTTTTTAAGCCAGATTCTATTTAACACCTGATTTGTATAAATTAATAGCTTTTATAAAATTTGAAAGCATTTTCAATATCAGACTGAAAACTATTGCTTTGCTCAGTTTACTTGCTTCTCCATAATAATAATAATGATGATGATTTTGGTGTTCATGTTATGATGGGAGTTGGACTCCACAGTCCTGGCAGGTCCCATTTAACACAAGATACTTTATGATTCTGTAATCATTTCACCATTGCTTGCCTAATCATACATTGTAAGAAGTCATGTCTCTTTCCTGGAAAGAAATTTATTCCCAGACTTTTACAGGAGTGATACTGTATTTTATCTGCCTCTCTGGTCATGCCTTAAAAGCATTCAAGATTTTACTCTTAAACACTGCATATTAACTTTTGCTTATTTTTTCTACTCTGTAAACTTTCTTATTAGTCTCCTCTATAACTAAGAAAAATGTGATTTCTCCACGTTGAACTTGTCACATGAAAAGAGGATAAACTGCTGCACACAGTTATTTACACTAGCTACATCACAACCTAAGAAGGTCCCTTACAACGAGAAAACACAACTTTTGCTGTTGTTGTTGTATTAATTAAGCATTTATGTCGACTCTCCAGAAATACAAGCCAGAACCTGCAGTGTTTTTTCCATCCACTGGAGTGACAAACAGTACAGTCAGAAATGTTTCCAAATTAAGAGCTACACTTTTAACTCATTTATAAACATACAGAAAGTCTTTTTTTTTAAAGGACCTCACCATCATTACACCCACAGGAGAGGTACTTATTAACACAGTACAAGGGTTTCATCTCAAGTAACTCAGAGTGCGATACCTGGATCACTGGAAAAGAAACAGCTGCAGTGTAATACATGGAAAGGCAATTATGGAAACTGATGTGATGCCAAGTTACTAAGTATTATCAAATAAGGGTCTTCTCCTGCCAACTATAGGAGAGGGCTTTAATCCATAGCTATACAAATAAACACCACAGCCCACAAAGATTAACAGTGTTTCCTGCCTTTCTGCACTGGCTACAAAATATTTTGATTGCACTTCTGTCGGGATCTAATGCAACTATAGAAAATGCTTGCCAGAACGGAATTTTAGAAAGCTGATGTCAGTGTCACATTTAATACTTCCATTTTCCCAAACTATGCTTATCAACTGGGGAGAAAAAAGAGGGAAGAGAATTATTTAGAGGAACAAAGAAACATATCTCACCTCATTATAATTATTCATTAAATACAATTTAATGAATTCAATATTTAATGAGGTACAATTAATAATAATTGTATTCATTAAATACAAGCAGGTCATGCCACTAATTCTTTTTTTTAAATCTTTGTTTTCTTGATTATTTTTGTTCTGGAACACAATATTAAACAATAACTTATATTCAACCATACTGCTTACTAAGTTTTGGGACAATTCCAGAGAACACTAAATAGCACAGAAATTGAAGATCTTAAAAAACCAGAAAATCCCTAATTTTTAATTGAAATCCGTGCTGATTTAGCACAAGGCTGAAAGAAAGGTATAATTCCCTTTTCCCCCTTTTTTTCCTTCCAGTTCTCCCCAACAATCCAGTCCTGCCGTCTGATGCTGCAAAGCAAGGAACTAGTGAAACAACAAATGTCTCCTCTCAACATGGGACTCAACTCTTCCCCCACCTGAGTTTCACAGCTTGTGAATTCTTTGGTTCCATGTCCATTTTTCTTGTTTATGTATTTTTTGAATCAAGTCAGCAATACTGGGAACATCCACGGTAGCGCTCTAGCAAGGACAGAAATCTTCCTGGCTTTAGGGTCAGAAGTTACAGATGCTGTGGAAGAGATGAGGGGCGCTTATCTCACTGATTTGAGGACTACTTACACATGGACATCAGTTAAGAAATCCTCCTATGGTAAAAAGCCTGACTTCTAAGTACACCTTTTACTAGTAATTTAATTTTGCTGAAATAAATAGCTTATTTTTTCAAAACAAGTTAAATTTGTTTTATACTATTTTCTGCCTCTTTTTTGGAAATACAATTTGATCAGAAGAGAGAGAAATTTTGAACTGTAAATTATTCCTAAACACTTCCATAAAAATTGGCGGGAAAAAAGAAATAATATCTCACTATGCCAGCATTCACAACATCTTGCTTTTCTTTTCAAGTGATATACTCTAATATTCATTCATCAACATAATAAACGATTTTCTTACTTCTGCCTTACTTTCTTACATATGCACACACAGATTCATTTATACACTTCAACATTTGCCCCAGTCTATCAAGACGAGCTCTGTAGCAATCAGGGATTTCTATACTTCCAGGAGATTACATGATCTCAAGAACTTCAAATGTTCACTTATCTGGATATTAATCTTACCAGTTGCTTTTCTTCCTGACTTAACACACAGGAAAGAACAACATGGATATAATTTGCCGAATTTTATTCATTTCAGTGGACCACAAGCCTGACGATATCCCAATGCATTATTTAAATAATACAACATTTCTGCCAGGAGGAGGCAAACAAGCCTCCTATGGCTATGTTTAGGTAGCACTATTAGTAGTGTTACTAATATTGCAGAATCTAAGGCAACACTTGCAGTCCTAACGAGGACTTACCCAACTCCTGAGGGACCTGGCAAAAAGATCTGCTCCTCTCTCAAGACGTTTACAGTGGTATCAGTGAAAATACTAAATTATCTACTTCTGAATGGGAATTAACACACTAAAACCTGTCTGTTTCATTCCCCACATCCCTCATCTCTGATGCAAACTTCACAGGGCTCTAAATTCAGCTGTTTTCATGTGCAACATCACATGATACCTGAAATGGCATCCACTGACCACTCAATACAAGGCCAAAACGGGGCCCAGCTTCTCACTCAGGAGGGAAGAAAAGTTATCTTCCACATTCTCCAATTAGGACAAAGAACTGCGAATCTCAGTAACATTATCACAACAACAGAATGAGGCCCTAATCCAAGCCTTAATTCAGGCTTTTCAGGGCTGTGTTGGATGAGAACCCAAAAAGTAGCAAACATCAATTTGTTACATTTTCAGTTGTTGTTTTTCCAGTTTAGAAGCGTGTGTGCGTTGCAGAAGTTTCTTCTAACCCCAAATTACAGCCTGCAGGTTAGCAAATATTTCCAAATTCATTCATGTCCTTCAGACGCAAGGTAAGCTTAGCAAGGATAAGACTTCCATTGCACGATTGCTATCTATGATTAGCATTAGCTATACACACCACAACAAACACCACAATAGGAACCCTCCATTAATACATTACAATTTTACAAACAATCGGGTAAAGCACAGAACGTGTGGCACCCCTGGTCTCTGGATAATCTTGCAGACCTTTCGTTTGTGTAAATTATTCCACTGAGGTAACAGTAGCACCGTAATTTACACCAGATGAAGACCTATTCCCAGATCTGCCTCTTCCAAACAGAAATGTCAGGAGAGTAAGTCAAATGATCTGACTAGAGAGTACATTTTTTCCGTGCATTATTTGCCTAGGTATGAAATGGCAATCAAAGAAAAAATATACTGCGAAGTTATTTGGTGTTGAAAACCAACCCCAGAGAATCCACTGCAGATATGACCAGTTTCAGCACTGCTCAGCCAAGCCGTTCAGAAACATCCTGGGTGGGACTTGGCTGCTAACACAGCGCCTTGAAAATCAGAATACCCAGACTAGTGCTGGGTTTTCTCTAGGGGATAAGTAGGTTGGGTTTTTAGTATGGGGTTTGGGGTTGGGGTTTTTTAAGGCAATCAGGACAGGAGACAACTGCTGTCCAGTGGAAGCATCTTGTTCCAATCTCCCTGACTAATGTGTACTGAGGATCCCATTTGTATGTCCCCATCTACCCAAGCATATCAGTAGCCAACAATCCTTGGGTTTAGTGCCAAGAACAACGTTACTGTATTTTCTTTTAGCGAAGTCAGAAGAACAGTCCTCTCGAAAGAATCATGGAGACAGAACCAGGACTGAAATTAGATATCACACCGGCCTCTCCCCAAAATTAGTAATCTACCTTTCATGCCAAATTATAACTTTATATTACCACAATTCAAGTATGGCCTCTGACAGAAGTTTAATTACTAGAAAATTTCTATCAAGCAACAGTGGCTGAGAATATAAACTCTAAACAAATTTTTCTAAAGAAACCAAGATAATCTTAAACTGACAGTTTGATTCTGATCATGAAAGCTAAACACAGTCTATTCCCTTGTCCACTGGAGAGATGAATAAAAGCAGCCTCCTCCATTAATTGGGTTTTTAATCATAGTTATGCTCGGATAAGATTTTATACTTGAAATCTGAGACTTGGAGCACACAGGGAAATGTCTGCAGCATGCATCAATGACCTTTTGCAACCGAGTTCTGGTATAGAAAGAGGACTTTTCAAATGTCCCAGCATGTTCAGTTCTAGGGGTTTGGTCCAGATCCAAAACTCTGGGCTTGTTTAATAAGGAGATTCCAGGCAGTCCACAGCTGACCCTGGGCAGCCACACTGGAGCTCCAGTTTGCTGACGTGGACAAGCTCTGTGCTGGGGACTGACTAGGTCCAAATGCTCCTTCCCTCTTCAGAAAGGAAATTATAGTCTATAGAAGTGGAGCTTGGCACAGCCAGCTTTCTAAACTAGGAAATTTCATGATCTGTTGGAATATATTAACATGTACATTTTTAACTCCAACAGAGCCATAGTTTGTCTCTGGAACAAATGTTTGATAGTGGCAGAGTTACAGGGCTAAGGGAATGCGAGGGGCTGGATGATTTCATTTCCCCTAAGCTAAGGCAGTTGGCAAACGTGGGTATGGTTTACTGCTTTTCTGCCTTTTTTGTTATGAATTGTGTGGATAATTGGTGGCAGGTTGCCTAGAGCAGGCCTCCTTCATGAAAGCTGAAGTAAATAAATGGTATCTTGCCCTTATTTCACTGGTTCTGTGTCAAATTCAGGAATTACGAAGGAAGACTGGCTTGGCATTTAAAGGTACCAGCCTAGAAGAAGGGAGCAGGCTCATCGCACACAGGGGCAGCCTGGATGTCTCCCCAGGATCAGTAACTGCTCCTGGGTCTCAGCACTGACATCAGGCCCAACCTCTTCTGGTGAAAGGGTGACATTTCCAAGCAATTTTCCAAAGACCACTGGTTACCGAGCTCTGAAATTACACTACACACTGCCGACCAGAGGAAAAACAAATAAAACATGTGAAGCTCCTGGGAGCTGCATGGTAGAAACAAAAGAAAAAAGTTTCACTCATCAGTTTCTCAGCCAAAATTTTTCTTGTACAAATAAACCTGTAAATATGACATTCAAATAAAGTGTTTGTCATCTCAGTTATACACAAAATCTGAACACACAGCTCTCCCTCAAACTATTTCAGTGAATAGTATTTTCACTACATGTAAAATATCTAAAGTTGGTAGATCAGTGCCAAGCATATCAGAATCAAATTTCCACTTCTCAATCACCTTAAGTTGTGAAAATAAAATTTCACTGTTGAAAACACTACCTTGAAATTAATCACTTTTCTTACTTTCCTGCTGATTTCTAAAGGCAAACAATAAAAGTGTACATTTTTATTCTGTTTTTCTAATGTAGGAATCAACTCAGAATCATAATTAGGATCACCAAGCACTGGTTTTCTAACTGTTTGTTTCACTAATGGGAATTAGTGAAACATATTAAATAAATCACATATTAAAGAAACTAGTTCTCCCTTTTTACCCTCAAAGTAATTCATCTACAGCAAAACCAAATTTGGAGTGAATGATACAGATGATGCGTTTCATTCATGGCACAGAATTGAGGGCAGGCACAGCACAGGACATAACTAACCATGCATTTCCCACACCTGCTACATAATTTCAACTTAACTGCACTGTAAGTAAGCTCTATAAAGTCACTCCATGAAGTATATTTTCTGTGCACACCTCATCGCTGTGGCTGGCTGGATTTTCGTAATTAAGAACAGTTTGAGGTCAATATGAGAAAAGGCCTCATTCATCACAGGCAAGCTGTGTCCAGAAAGAATACACTCCGAGGAGCCCAGTGATACAGGCACAGAGACGGAAGAGCCAACTGGTAAGGCACAAAACCTGGGACTGCTTTACACAGAACATAATTACCCTTGAGAGTCTCTCAAGGGCAATAAATTACATCCCAGATGAACACCTGGTAATAAACACTGAAAGCACAGAACAGCATTGATGTCAATCATCCACCTGAAAAAAAGCATGGTGAAAGCATCTAACATAATCCAGAACATCATCCAAAAATGTGTAACAGTCTTTTGCAAAACATCCTCCTGAAACCAAGCTACACAATTGAATATTCCTGCCATTTTTAGTGTCGAGCCTGAGAGACCAGGAGAGCTTATAATACTGCCTCAGAAGTGCTCTGCACAGGAGCCAGGCTATGCTTCGCACGGGCTCCAGAACTGGCTTTACAAACATAATCCCTTTCAATCAGGCCTCAGGCACCTGATGTCCTGGTACCATCTTCCTTAATATTAACTTCTTATGAACGTAGGTAACACCTTAAACTGAGTGGGAAACTTTCCTATAGAACAACTGAATAATTTCAAGTAATTGCTGAACTATTCACATGTTATGAAAATAGAGAATTCAAATGCCCAATGACTCAGAGAATATTCCTTAATCAGAAATGCAAAGTCGGTTTGGATCAAAAAGAGCTTCAATATGTTTAAGTTTTTTCTGCTCTCTGTTCTGTTCTTATACTCTTATGCAGACTGCATAACATACAGACCAGCCTATTAGGCATCACCACATTTTTCCTTTTTATTAGAAAAGGAATACTCATGCCCTGACCAAACAGTTCACATTAAGGTCCATACTACTCCCATTTCTTTCTGCAGAAAGTTTCTCCAAGTAAGCATGGTATAAAGCTCTGATGCAAAACACGACATGAGCTTTAGTCACATGTGACATACCTGGAATTTCACAGGCTATGAAAACCTGAATTTGCAAGCAGGTCAGACTCTTCCTCATAGGGCTGTTAGTGTGCTAACACAGGTACTGGAAAACTCATTATACATTTAGCTGGACTAAAACGAGAACACTACCCTTCAGGCACTTTGCGTGAAGACAATCTCATTTCCAAAACCAGAGCTGTCTGGTTGCAGGCTCCTACAAGTTTCCCACAGGATGGGAACTTCAAAAACAAAACAAAACAAAACAACCAACAACAAGAAAAGTAGTGTAAGCTAGAAGAGACAAAAAAAAAAAAAAGACATTTTGAGGACATACTTTGTGTTCTTTAGTAGTACATCTGTCATTAGGGATAATAGTTGGAGCTGCAATTTCTCGCAGCCTCAAATCTCCTACTGGGCTACAAAAATGTATAGTGGAGAATGGCACACGCCTACATCACCCTCAGGGACAGGGGCTATGTTTAGTTCATTAAGACTTGAAAGAAACATTTTAGATGCCTGAAGATATTGTGCTGCATTGCACAAAAAATGTAATTGCTGTAACTGCCTCTGTAATGACCTACAAGTTACACAGCAGATGCTTTTTCTTTTTCATATCTGTATTCCTGAAACACTGTCATTCTATTCCTAATCAAACTGAAGATAAGTTTTCCAGTGTGACAGAGGCTATTGTCAGCCAGAACCACCTGCAATTGCTTTAACCAAACTTGCCTTAACCAGGCTTGTCCTACACCACTTGTTGTTTACTCAGAGCAAGGGAAGCAGTACAAGAAGCATTGCTTTAACAGGACACACAAAGGGCAAGAGAAGCTTCATCTGCATTAGCTCTGAAATCCCTTGTCAAATCTTCATCTTCCTTGTGCTAGTTAACTCCAGGGGGAAGGAAAAAAAAAAACCACAATGCCCATCCCCCTCAAAAAATCTAACAAAATTTACACCACCCCCATCCCTGTGAAAAAATCTTGCATCTTGCCTACTGAGAAAAGTACTAAAAGAACCAGGCCTAAGCAAGATCTAGCCTCAAACTTCACAGTTTGTTAGCTATCAAAAGGGGTCATGATAATTAGCTATTTGTCTTGCCTGATTCTGACAAAATGTCCTAAAGCTCACTCTGCCATTTCAATAAATAGTTATAATTCAAGACAAAAGCAAAAGCCAGAGGATCAGAGTGCTGGTATTTACATCTCATTGTGAGCTGCATTCCATTGTATAAACAAGTTACTTAGAATTTTCTAAGTCTTGCAAACTTCAAGGAGGAATTTCAGTCTTTCAGCCTCCGGAAGGGAGGAGATTTAAGGTAAAAAAAAAAGAAAAAGAGAGAGGGTACATGCACACAAGAATAAGATGGAGACTTATTTAGCCATCTCATGGTGAAATAAAATCCACTCTAGGGTAAAAAAATAGTTCTGGTTTTTTGGTTTTGGTGACCAGAAGTATAAGGTGGCAGTTCTGACAAACTAGAAACTAATTTTAGTAGAAGCATATCCTTTTGCTTAACCAGCCCCAGATCTATGTTTTCAAAGTAAACAACTGAAAGTCAGAAGATGAGCCACTCCATTAATCCTAACCAGATTCAGATTTATATGATTATACTGGGAGATAACAGGCATCCATCAAAGCCATACCCCTTTTTCTTGTGTGAGGGTGGAAACAAAAGGACAAAAATCAGTAAAGGTCTAAACATGGGCTCAGCACAGCCTACACCACTACTGTAATTGCCTACAGAAAGTGTTGCATGGTGTCTCACAGCTGTGTCCAAGAGAAAAGCCCGTAGGGAATTATTTGATGCAGCTTCCAGGAGCTATATTCCTGGATCCTAAGACCATCCCAGCTAATTTGAGTATTGGTGCCTCCTAAGTGTGGGTAACAAGACTTAAGAGTGCATGCTTTCACTCCAACTCCTCTTTCAGCCCACAGACCAGCTTTAGCTCAAAAGCAGTGCTGTATTTCAGCTATATTTGCAGACTCCTTTTCAGAAGTTTAAACATTTAACTAATGGAGTAAGTAGACTTAAAAGAAAAAAAAAGCAGGACAGGCAGAATGTCTTACTCCTTTCCTCAAGAGAACTCTACTTGGCAGGTGGTACCAATGATGTAACTTGGGCTTTGAATGCAGGGATGTGGATGCAGTCACGAAGGGCAGCAGCAAGGTCGTGCTCTCTTCCGTGGCATTTTGAAATTGCATGTGTGTCAGGAATTGCTCAGGTGCGATTCCAGTCCCAGCAAAAGAAAGGCAGACTACTGTCACACCAGAAAGTTTCTTCTTATGGCATTGAGTCAACACTCACTGACATTTATAGGACTCAGATAAGCCACAGCTGTATCCTGTTAGAAAACAGGACCATAGGAGCATCCCCTTTCCAGGCAGAGCCACATTCCCTTCTGCTATCATCACTCCAGCCTAGGGGTCCCAAAGCATTCTTCCAGACAGAGCTGCAGATCAGGATGTCACTCACACCAAATGCCAAGTCACTCTCCAGACTAAGGCATGCTGAATTCCATCCCAAACTTAAGCCTTTACTGAATGTCTTGTAGCTCCATGTAAAATTTACCAGGAGTTCATCTATTACATTAAGTATTATTAGGTACACGGATCATCTTCAGAATCCCAAAAGACTTAACTTCCATGTTCTTCTGTACATGTATAACTGAGATGATGCAAGGACCTTCACTATGTCAGATTTGAGCATAAAGCAAACTCAAACCAAAGCCACTGAGATTCCCTTGGTTTCCTGTGAAACCAAAAACTGGGCTGTGTTTCTGTACCGATGCTTACTGATGACAGGAAGCCAAATCACGTGAATTTGTGCAAAAATGTCAGTATAACTGATAAAAGATAATTAAGGTAACTATTTAAGATAAGCCACTGCTGCATCATTTCATCTAATGAAATCTTACTTTAGATTAATAGATCCTGAAGTTTGTTGCCCTCTTTTAAAAGAAAAGCTGAAGTAATTAAATTTGTCTTTCATTAAGGAGAAAATAAACTAGGTGTAAGTTGTCTCATTACAAGAAATAAGACTATTCATGTGCCTCAAGTTAGGTTCTAAAGTACTCTCCTGAATGGGAGATTTAAATAACCAAATATTTACTTTCTATGTTCGTTACATTCAAACATAAACAAAATAAACTGCCTGTAAAACAGATAAATTCCATACTGCAGAGGTTTCCTAGGAAACCAGGAAAGCCTCAAAGAAACAGAGAACAGCTGGAGGAAAAAAAAAGTCAACCCCAAGAACCAAATGCTCCATACCCTTATTTTAAAAACCATTAGAATGATATCACTAATAAAAATTAAAGCAGTGTGCCTTTCACACTGGTTGGCCCTGGCGCTCTTCATAAAGGCAAACATGCACAGCCTAAAGAGATCAAGATTTAGCTCTTCACTCCCTGTCATCTCCCCTTGTCTCTAAAAAACAACAACAAACCAAACCAAGAAGTGTGAGTGTTTCGCTAAAATGTGGTAAGGCTGCGGAGCGTTGGTGTGTACACTGAAAAGGACAGCCAGCCCCAGAGAGGTGCCTACTGAAACCTTACAGCAAGCAGGTGATTCACTAGCTAGAGATTTCTCTGCTGAGGAGCCAGATTCCACTTCTGAAACCAGCCAGCTATTCAACATGAAAATCCATGCCATTCCAGAAATGTATTATTAGCACAATGACTCAGTATGAATATTATAGTAGTACCCTAAGGCTTCATTTGATATCAAGGATGCTTTGTGCTCTGCACTGCACAAATTCATAGGAAGGCCCTGCACTTTACAGTGAAAATACAAAATCAAAGCATGCCAAAGTTACTCAAGCTCAAGTTTAGATGGAATTTTCTATCATTACAGCAAACATTACCCCCAGGAAAGAAAGAAAAAAAAAAAAAAAAGAAAGAAAGAAAGAAAGAGATGGAAAAAAAACAAGTAAAGGACAATTTGTCTAACTTCAGTCCTAATTTCTGACCTCGGTTCCCAGCACTCGGCCAGTTACCGCTATAATTCCAAGCCTCAGTGCTGCCACAGCAGCCATGCTGCCATGTTGGCTCCTCCTTCCCCACATGGCTCCATTTTCCATGTTCTGCTCTGCTTGTCACCAGCTTCAATGCCTCTGACATCAGGTTCTTCCCTTCCTTTGTTGCCACCAATGCATGTTCCAGTACTTTCTGCCTCTTGCCAAAGCAAGCATTTAAACATCTGGAAATCATCCTCCATTACTTTCACCAGCGAGGTGCATCTGCCTTGCCCTGTAGCTCCCATTCAGTGGGAAGACACCACACTCATACATACATGTAAAATGCACTACATATATCTAACACACTATACATTAAACTACTTTAATCTTTAACACGCAGTGAGTTACAAACACGTTAGTTTCTTTTAAAGATGTAAGTACATATACTGGGCAGCTTTGCAGACCAGAACATTCCTGGTTCAATAGAGTGCTGAAGTACAGATATTTACTCTTAGAATTGTGTTCTTTTTCTAGTGCGTGAAATCTTTTTAATATTAGAAACCAACAGGATTTCAATGTGTGCATTACGTGTGCTGGTTCGGGAGCTTTAAGGATAAAAGAAGTCACTCCAATGGAAAATAAATACAGAGAAAAAGAGATAGTACTTTTGCCCGTGTCTCTGAAGGAGTGGAAAATGCAGGCTGTTTCCCCCCCTTTTCCACAGCCCGAAGTCACAACAGGACAATGACCTCTGGGTTGTATCAAGCTGAGGGCTCCTCAAGAGGTCCAAGCCCCATCACACACCCAACCCCTCTCTGGAAGTTGCTGCCTCTTGCTTCTCTTCATCTTTTATTCTCAGAGCTTTGGACACACTGAGGATTATTCAGAAGAATTTCAGGAAGCCTCCAGGAGCCTTTGAGAAGTGAGATAACCCAGCCGCTCAATGGTATCTTTCCTACCAAGAGGCTCATCACTGATGTAAGCGAGAAAGTCAAAAATAGATCATTCTTGATTTAAAAAATAAAAAAAATGTTTATTGATTATATCACTTGCTAACTACAATTATAATTCATAATTTGGATCAACTAAATTCAGGATAACTTGATTTTTCTGAAATAGCATAGATGGCTTAAAGATGACTAAATCATCTTCAATATTTGGAAAATTTGAGGCACTCTAGCTGAGGGAACAAAAGTACATTAAGGGAGGCAGAAAATAAGTCATAAATAATTGTTATAGGATAGCAATCCCTATGGCAATTCAGCACATTTTTATTAGATCAAAAGATTTGATAGAACCCTGTAAAGAAAGTATTTGTGAAAAGCTGAGTGTAAAACAGCTTCTGCTTTAATTTTTTCCTTAAGTAATTTTTCTTGATCTTCTGGGATGTTTAACCTGACAGGAGACATGAGATTTCAGACTAGAAAGTGATTTAATATCATCAAGCTTGTCTATGATTTCCTAAAAGAGAGAGAACTGCTTTAAACAAAATGCTCACTCAGCGTAACCTCTGAGGTTACCCATGATAATACAGCTGGCCAGAGAGTTCTCCTCAAACGAGGAACAGCTTCCTTCTGGCTTTTAACTGTATTTTCACCATCATTTTAATGCGAAGCAATAATCTTGGAGCAACTGGGCCAGGACAAACTCACGAATTGGCAGAAGGCAGGTTTAGATTAGATATCAGAAAGAAATTCTCTCCTGTGTGTTGGATGAAGCACTAGAACACATTGCCCAGAGAAGCTGTGGCCGTCCCATCCATGGAACTGTTCAAGGCAAGGTTGAACTTGGTTGCTTGGAGCAACCTGGTGTAGTGGAAGGTGTCCCTGCCCATGGCATGGGGTGGGACAGGATGAGCTTTAAGGCCCCTTCTAACCCAAACAGTTCTGTGATTCTGTGATGACTCCTTTTCCCTCTCTCAATCTCTTCCTGCACCACACCGTCATCATGCCCATAATCCTGCCCTTCAGGTGGCCAGCTTGCTGAAGGATGCTGGCAAGCATTTAATGACCAAAGAATATTTGGAGAAGATACTGTATGGACCTTCTCTGCCAGACATCTACTACACAGCAGGGAGCAGGCCTCAGGGAGACAGTTTACTCTTCTGTTCTCACTCTAAATGAGTTCATGTCCAAAGCTCTGAATTCCTGCCAGCAGTATCAGAGTCGCTGTTTGTGTTTCTATTCAGCCACATTATCCAAAGAACAAGGACACAAAGATTCAAATTAATCCTTTAGTCCTTCCATGCTACTGCTGTATAGTCCAAAGGCTATAAATGAAAAGTAGTGAAGACACAAAACCATGAAAGCTTTTCAGTATAAAAACAACTTCATTATATCACTCTCCCAACTATACTGCTCACACAAAGCTGCAGAAAAATGCAAATTCTCCAAAGCTCCAATCAAGTTTCAGCTGGCAGCAGCATGGCCAAGGAACAACCTTAGGACAGCTCTCCAAAGACAAGACCTATCTTCAGCAGCTGATACAAACAGAATCCCGAGGGTCTGCATGAATAGGAGCTCCCTGAACAGAGAGCATCCCACCACTGGCCCTCTGACAATCATTCTTAGTCTTCGTGCTTATATAACACATGACCTTTCTGCAGCAAATGCGGGTGGGATAGCGGAATAATGGAATTGTTTCTCACTGCAAGAATAAAAGACAGCACAGCAGGCTATGAAAAATGTATGTTGCTCGCTAAGAAGAGATAATTGTAAGCAACGGTTTGGATATTTTAATTACCACAGCATCAAGGCCTTATCAGCATCCAAAGCTTCCAGGACGCTGCTGTTTTCATAATTATAAATCAAATTATAAAATAAGAATTTATATGAAAATAATTGTGTTATTTCCTATAGTCAGTACCGCTGGTTTAGCCTTTCTGGTAGTTCAGGAACACCACTAACTCTTCAAATTTCTCTAAATTTAAGTTAGGAAAAGCACAGAATCACAGAACAATCCATGACCAAAAAAAAAAAATGTATCTAGAGAAACAGTACTATTTGTACACACACAAGGCACTGATTACATAAAAGATGTAAACAATACATGATGCCACCCTCTGGGGTACTTCTAAGTGTTACGTGACTTATGAGCCATTTTCCTCCAGCTTGAAAGTATCTGGTTTCTTATTTTACACTATGGAAAGAACTACATTTTCTTCATTAAACTTGGAATTAACGCATCCTGCATTCCAGCTCAAATTATACCTGACCCTCTGCACATGACAGTCTCACCACAGCATTCAAAGACGGCCGAACAAGGTGGGTCTGTTGCAGCTTGAGATTTCAGGCAGTGCAACAATCCTTCCTCGTGCTCTGAAAGTTCAAACTCCAAGAAGCCTTTGTCAAAAACTGGAATTCCAAGTTAATCTGATTAATTTATTCATTTTACATTAAAGGATACTTGGGTTTGCCTTGTTTGTTGTATTAAGAATGGAGGGGAACATTGTCTATACAATAAACTGAGGTTTAAGTCCAGTCTCTCTTCTCTGACTCAACTGAGAATCCACTGGGTTAGCACATTGATTTATTCTTTCTAAGAAGAATTTCTGAGAAAATTATATCATCAGGACTTTACAAGCAAAAATGTGCAGGGTCACAATGACAAACATAAGCAAAACAGTGCACATATAAGGACAGATCACATGCCTCCAGCTGGAATTTCGAGCATTTTTTATTATTACTTTGTTATTTCTTGGCACTGAGTTTGTTGCCTTTCTCTGTATACAGAAAAATAGTTGTATACAGGCCACGAACATCTGCTCAGTTTTTTTAAAGGATTATATTGTTGCATGAAGATCTGCCTTTGCAGTTTCTCCTTCCCTGCATATACACACAAGAATCTGTGTTTCTTTTCTCAAAAAACACCAAAAACCAAGTTATAATGAGTTGACCAGTTTTAATTCTAACCACAGAAAAATCATAACTTACAGTTTACCCAGACAGTAAATACGACTTCAACACCAGCAGTTGCTCCTAAGCAGGATTTCCTAGGTGCATTTATCATCAGTCAAGGAATTTGATAGATATTTCTTTTTTTCTGAAAACTTCTAAAGAGTTAGCAAGTGAAAAAATACTTATTTTTAACTAATTTATATTTAACTATTGTTAAACAGGACCAGTCCTGCATGTTTTGCATGAACAAATCAAGCTGATAGAATGTTATCACACCGAAATAAATTGCAAGGAAGAACAGAAATGAAGACTGAGCATGTCAAAACATGAGTCATAAAATGACCATTTGGTTTCTATGGCAATAATCCGTATTTGTAAACATCATGGGGAGAAAATGCCTGCACTAACAAACACAGCATGCAATTATTCTTCAATCACAAAGTATTTTCCAAAAAGACTACAAGTTAATGAGGATAGGTTAACACGACCCACAATTTTATGTATTCCACAATTTTGAGCAAAGTTTTGCTCAGGCTGAACAGAAGGAATCCTCTCGAGGACTCTTGTAGAAATTTCTGTGTAGAGTATCCTTCCCACACTTTTACAGTCAGGAAAGTCAACCCCAAATATTCAAAGTCAGTGAGTCCCCACAGAATTACGACTTTGTTTAATATTATAGATACTAAATTCCCATCTTCTTCTTGTTTAGAGCTACAATAGTTTCTATTTTTGAATTATTTGTTATGATTAAACCCCCAAACTTACATACCTACGTGCACACACATACATATGCAGGCCTTCTCACTAAGAAGGCAGAGGTACAGATATAAGAGAGCTATCTGGGGATCTGGAACTTTTGGGGAAAAATAGAATCAAGTACAGGATAACCAGGGTATCAGGCCCAGCCAGCATGGGTTTATGAAAAGCAGGTCTCACTTGACCAAACTGATCTCCTTCTATGACAAGGTGACCCACTCATAGGATGAGGAAAAGGCTGGGATGTCATCTACCTGGAACTTAGTAAAGCTTTGGTCCCTGTTTCCGCAGCATTCTCCTGGAGAAACTGGCTGCTCATGGCTTGGATGGGTGCTCTGTCCACTGGGTAAAAACCATCTGGATGGCCAAGCCCCAAGAGTGGTGGTGAACGGAGTCAAATCCAGCTGGCATCTGGTCACCAGTGGTGTTCCTTCTGGGCCCAGTCCTGTTCAGCATCTTTGCCAATGATCTGCACAAGGGGATCACAGCGAGCTCACAGCCAACACCAAGCTGAGCTGGAGTATCAACCTGCTGAAGCAGTGCTGCGTAAACAGTTGGATCCAATGATCTTCAGCGTCTTTTCCAACCTAAACAATAAGTCTGTAATTCTAAGTATTATCAGATCCTCACTAAAATTGTGACAATTGTAAAAAGAGGGGTGTTTTTTCACTTTCATGTAGAATCATACAATATCATTCACCTTAGGAGCTGCGAGGATTCTTTACATAGGCGAAAGACCCATAAAATCTAAAGAAGCATTTGGGACAAATACTCAGTAATTCTTACTCTCTCACAGCTACAGAGGACTTTTACTTGTCATCTTATTCCCAACACTTGTTCCACTATGGGGGCTGTGTGATGCAAGAACATCTTACCTCCCCAAGGATAGCATCAGTGAGAAGATAATGAACCTATTTAATAGCCCCCATTCCACCAGCTGAGCTGTTTCTGTCTCCAAAGTCTCCCTTGCGTGATTTCCAGACAAAATGAAAGACCTTGAGAGTTCGAAGAAGGCAAAGAGGACCATTAATCCAAACAGAACAATGACTTTTTTTTTCCTTGTTCACACTGTCAAACAGGGCAAAATACATACTTTTAAATCAATACCAGGTTCACAATGATCTCAGCTGAAGGAGGGTTGACACCACAAGAGGTAGACAGGAAAATATAACTCACCACAAAATTCAGACAAGGGTATGTTGCAAAAACTGATAAGAACCGAAGGCAAGTATAGAAGAGAAATTTGGGAGATGGTGGCAATAAACCACTACTGCCATGCCCACGCGCAATTTCCAGAGACAATTCTTCTCGCACAAGGTGATTCGCACGATTTCAGATCTGATTCAAGTGTACTGATTTTCCACTAAAGGTTTCTAATTTATTTTTAAAAAAACTTTTACACTCCCAAGGTGATGGGAAAGGATCCCAGAAGCACACCCTGCTTCTGCTAGTAGTTTCCTTGATCCCAAGCCCTAGGGAAAGAGGAAGGATTGTAGAGTTGTGTGGAAATCCCTACACCAAAGCTTTCAGGTGTTCAGTGTTTAAATAGCACATAATTTCAGCCACCTCCCGGGCACTTTTCAAACCTGTTGCATTTCTGAAGTAGACCAGGTCTCTACACAGAAATTACAACCAGGATCTTTCAGTCCACCTAGGATTTTGCAGCACTGACCTTATTGATAAATAACTTTTAAATAGGCACATTTAAACAGTGTCAGCCTCAAAATGACCAATTTTGCTTTCCTAAGTTTGAAAGTGTGTAGTTTTCACATTTGACATGCATTTCAAGCACATGCACCACGTAGCACTACCAGCCAAGTGCTCTTGAGCAGAACAGATCAATCTGCAATGGTTTCAAGAGGAAAAAAAAAATTAATAAAGAAACTGGCATTGCTTAAAAGCATAGCAATGGTAAGTGCCAAAAAAATAAAATTACTGTTAAGCAGTATGTTTGGTTTGAAGAAGTATTACAGTTCTTTCATTAAGGTTTTTCAACCATTTTACCTGCTTTATTACATTGAACTTATCTATCAATATCAATCCCCGTTATGATAAATTCTGTCACATACTACCACAAAAGCTATTTCTTTCTGCCACCGTGGCTGAAGTTGACAAGCAGTATTCAACCCTTCTTATTTTTTCTAGAATTGTCATGAAAAATGACTGGTAAAACACTGGCTTACATCCTTTCTGAAAGTCTGATAGTTTTTTCTAATCTACGCTTCCTGAAGCGCCCTTCTTGCTTTCCCAGATACCTCCAATATTTGTTTACCTGGTAGTACCTATACTCAAGTGGTACATTTGACCAAGTGAATGAGAAATGAAGCAACTGTATAGACAAAGTCACCTGCAGTGAAATACAGTGCTGACTCATGTTAGACCTCTGCCCAAGTACTAAACCCAAGACAAAATAAGGGTAAAACCTGTCCACTCTTCAGCATTTGCAGGCTTCAGTCAGAAACTAAATGAAAGCTGAAATCCTTTTCCTATGCAATTAAACCAGACCAATGTGTAGAATGCACCCTACTTCTATCTTGACTGCACCAGCCCTCACATCACACTAAAATAGGTTTGGGATTTTTTTAATATAATGAACATTGGAAAAGGGTACATATAGTAGACAAAAGCTATTACATTCTCAAACAGGAAGATGAGTAAGTGAAGTAAGTGTAAACAGATGTCACTAATCTATTACAACATATTTTGCTCTGACTTACCACGTACCTCTCGGTTGCCTCGGCCATCAGCACATGGGAAATACACCCCAGAACATGTTACTACATTACTGGCTTATCCCATAATTGCCATAATTCCAACAAACTAGTAAATGACATGTAATAACCCCACAGAAAGCTCATATGAATTTTGCATTTTTTTAAACAAAAAAGCCATAGCTATAGGCAAAAAGCTATAATTTTTATTACATGGATACCAAAAATGAAGTCAATATTTTCACAAGTGTTTTGTTTGCTATTACATGTAACTGGAAAATACATAACATATGCCTCCCTTTATGGCAAGTATACGAATTACCCTTACAAGTTTATATAAAGTGCCCCCTCTATGGGACTCCTCACACAGCTGTGCATGGGCAGGACAGTCTCATTTTGCTTGGTAGAACAAACGTTTCAGAAATATGGCACTGGTTTATTCATCAGGCTTTGACTCCTCCTCACTTATGCAATACAGAGTAATACCAGAGAAGTTCAGTTATAAGAAAAATTACACTCTTAAAAATACACTATAAAGTGCAAACTGCGTTGTAGGGTACATCCTACAACGTGCTGGAATGCCCTACAAAGTCTCTTTGTAGGACATAATTTGGAAAAGAAGCCAGCGTTACATCTAAGGAGCCTAGGAGTATGTTCAGGAGTACAAAAGCTCCAGACTGTCCCACAGCCATCCTGCTCACATTTCAGGAAATCAACACAGATCACGACATCCATCTCGACTGATGAAAGAGTACAGTCACTACGCCTTCTCCTGACCATCAGTGTCTCTCTCGCAGGCACTAAAATGGTATTAGACACGAACCAAGCAGCCGCAGACAGCGCAGGTCGGGCGGGTGAGGCTCGCAGCTCGCCGGCGCTGCTGCCCTCACGGACCCTGCCCCGAACCGCTGCTGCCCCGCTCCGCGAGCCCCCGGGCGGAGGGGAGGGAGGCTCTGTGCCATCCTCGGCATCAGGCGGCCCCTCCGCAAGAGACTGCGGGGAAAGGAGTCGGAGAAGGAAAGAAAGGAAAAGGAAAAGAAAAGGAGGAGGGGGGAGGGGAGAAAAAGGGAGAATCCACGTTTCTGCATTTCTCTAAAACAAAGAATGTGAGAAAGCAGATGTAGTTCAGCGCAAACGACTCCGCCCTGCGAGGCTTCGGTGTTTACTCTCCCCGCTCGCTCGCCCAGCTGTCCTCCAGCCCCGTCCCAAGCCCTTTCTTTTGTTGGGAACTTCCCAGCGGCCGCAGCCCCGCCGGGACGGGGGGCTCAGCCCGAGCGCCCCGCGGCAGCACTTGGCCTTTGACCGCCCCTCCCGCTCTGTGCCCGCGACGACCGCCGCAAACCTCGGTCTTCCGCTCAAAAACCCAAAGCGCAAACTCCTCTCTGCCCCTTTCTCAGTATGTGAAAGTCTTGTTACTCTACTACCCCAGAGGTTTTCCATTCCGCTTATTAACCAAATCACACCATAAATACACTGCATGCAAAGAGGGGGGATTATGATAATTGTTTTAGAGGTAGAGAGAAACTCACCACCTTCATACTCTTCAACTTCTTGCGCTTTTACGGTTACAAATCGGCCTAATAAAGCAGCGAGGATGAAAAAAGTTCTCGTTTGTACCAAGATTGCCATCGTGCCTAGATATTAGACATGTATCCTCCCTGGGCAGCAAAAAGTGCGGAATCGTAACGTTATTTTAGCACCATGAAGCCAGCTGAGGAATCTTTCTGCCTTTCCGCATCAGTTCCAGGACAAAGTCTGCGAGCCCTCTTTTCAGCACCAGCTCCAGCGCAGTCTGCAAACACTCCTTTCAGGGGATGCAGCTTTAAATAGGAAGAATGCTGCCTCCACTTTCTTCCTGCCCCTTTTCGGCTCGTTCAGGCTCCTAATCATCCACTCCCTGCCAAGCAACAGTCTGATTGATGGTAAATAACCGAATCAGAGCGGGCTTCACTCTTCCTTGAACTTTTCTCTTTACGAGCACACTTGCAGGATATTTTCCTGCTGCTGTGCAGTGCATGTGCTTTGTCAGGACCATCTATTAAGCAAGCTAAAGCACGGTTTTAAGAAGCTGTCAGGAAGAGAAAGCTCTGCTTTTACCACACCCAGCGCACGCTTCCTGGAAATGGAGGGTATAGCCCCATTTGGAGCCGATTCCCTTATTAGGAACTTGATCCCTTCCAGCCAGAGGAGGATTTCCTTCTCTCCCCTGATAACTGCCCCCTGCTTGCCGTGTTATCAGACGGGACTCCAGTCCCTTGAGTGGGGCTCACAGAGGTAAAATAAGGCAGCTTGCTTCAGGAACTTGTAAATAAGCACCCTTCACCCAAACGGAAACAGTCATCCTCAAATGAATTCTTTTGCTGAAAAATCTTTCCTCAAATGGCTACGTGCTCTATATTTACTGTCCTACCAATTGGGAAGACTGTGGCAAATCACCGGAAGATGCTCTACACTTTTAACATCAGAATGCCCGTTCAAACTATCCAATTACCTGCTTTTCTTTGAGGTTCTCTGCTCCTGTTCCCTGACAAACCCACCTAAGCCCCAGCCTAGTATTCAGCCCTTAACAATGTGCCTTAATTAGCATTCTAGCGTGAGCACTAAGCAAATCTCTCTTTTGTGGATCACTTGCAACTGGGAGTAGAATGTTAAATTTCTTTCTTCCCACAGTGTTTATGGTCTGCTGAAAGGAAGCTCAGTCACTAATCTTCTCATTAGCTAAGAATGGGGTCATCCATACCTACTGCAGCGAAACGTAGATTCATCTGTTGGAAGGTTTTCTGTGTCCAGCCGTGTCAGCTTGAGAACAATCCCATTTGAAGTAAACATCTTCACCTGGATTCATACAGATTGGAAACTCCCTGGCTAATCACAGCATGATTTAGCACCTCTCTGTGATGCAGAATCCTAAAGCCTGTGAAGTTTTCTTCTGTCTCTTCAAAGGAGCAGCATGCCCAGAAGAAGAAAGGTAACCCAGAAAATGGTACAGCACTGCGATGCTACATCAAACCTACTCTAATAGTAAAACCAGAGATTAATGTAAAACTACACTGAAAGAGAACAACACCAAAGTTCCCTATTCTCTTGCACCAAGCACTCTTGATGCTTTTTTTTTCTGAGGTATTCAAAGATACCTTCTGCCGTTTCACTCCTAGGAGGGATTCCTACAGTGACATCTAAAAGTTGCCTTTCACACCTAATTCTGCTTTGGTCTCACCAACAAATTATGACACATAACTAAAACAGATGAACAATAGAATAGAAAAGGATATGAATTGAATCCATCCCCTTATGCCTCCATATAAATACTTCCTTTTATCATGGTTCTGCACTTAAAGATGCTTTCAGTTTTATTACAAGCATCATATAGAGTCATTAAGTCCATCATTTTTCATTTAAACAAATTCACTTCCAGGTCTAAGCTATTTGATAGCATCCCATTGGATATGAGTGAGAGAAAATCTTCAGGTAGCACCATTGTGGACAGAGTCAGACCAAGCAATTAAGAGTGGGCAGATAAATAATTCCAAGTATGCTCAGCGTCACTTCTCCCCTCTTCCTCTCAACAGGGGAGAAGCCAACATTGCATAGAATAATACTGTATATTTATGCAGCAACTTCTCTCCAATGGTTTTTCACTTTTTTCCATAGATTTTAGGATTTTGTAAGAACAGAGGAATGTGTAATTTCACAAATTAGCCCAAGGTCATCGATTCACTAGTAAAGCCTTTTTTGGAGCTCATTTTTCTTCTGCACCAAGGAAAACTTACACAAGAAGAAAATTCCTTGGGAGGAGAATCCTGGGTCCCAACTCCAGGAGCAGATTATTTTCCAATCCACCTTCAAGCTAGTCATTGTTATACATCCAGCTGACAGTATGTAACACCAAATTTAGTAGACAGAGACACTGCAGAAGTGGTAGGACTGAATCCTCTTTGTCTAGTCCATCTCAGTAGAGCAATAAATGTGGAAAAACAGGACACAAACTCAGGCTCTTTCCACCAGCAGGAGAGACTTTGAATTCAGGATGGTCTCAGCTACCAGTTTGGGGCTGATTACTGATCACAGAAGATGAAAAGTGATATGACATGACTTAAAAAATCACTTTCTAATAGAACCACAGAATAGTTTAGGTTGGAAGGGACCTTTATAGGCGATCTAGTCCAAGCCCCCTGCAGCAAGGAGGGACATCAACTAGATCAGGCTGCTCAGAGCTCTGTCCAGCCTGACCTTGAATGTTTCCATGGGTGGAGCATCCACCACCTCTCTGGGACCCCTTTTCCAGTGTTTCATCACAGTCATTATAAAATTCTTCTTTATGTCTTGTCTGAATCTACATTATTTTACTTTAAATCCATTACCCCTTGTCCAGTCGCAACAGGCCCTGCCAAAATGAGTGTCCCCTTCTTTGCTACAGAACCCCTTCAGGTACTGGCAGGATACTGTAAGGTCTCCCCAGAGCCTTCTCCAGGTTGAACAACCCCAACTCCCCCAGCCCGTCTTCCCAGGAGAGGTGTTTCATGCTTCACATTAGAGCAACCTTCACGTTTGAAGAATCTTTATACAACATTAAGGGAAACAACAACAGCAAAATCTTCACACAAAACCAGTGTGTGCTTCTTAATGATAAGTTCTAAAAAGTCTTTGTGAAATGGGAGCTGTCCCCAAAGCTAGGATACTCCTAAAAATGTCGAGATACAATACTCTGAAAAAAAAAGACAACAACTAAATACTCCCTAATATCCTTATTGCTGATATTAGCTACTTTTAGCCAGTAAGTCAGTACAGTAAGTTATCTGACCTAAAAGTCACGTGTAAAATTCAAAATTACTCAAAAGTCAAAGATCATTGTGAGTGACAGATGGGGCTAGGGAATACTATTAAGTAATTGTGAGGACTCAGAAATACATTTAAATGTAATTCACAGACTTAAACGTTTCAAAATCTCAAAATCAGGCCGGAAAAACCTAATTAGCAGCTTCAGATGCATCAGAGCATGCATACGTATGAGCAATTAAAATCCAATCTCCATGAGGGTCTCCCCAATGGAGATTAAGGGCCTCTCACACCTTTCACACTGTTACATACAGTGTGACAGTGCTCCTGTTCTAAACTAATCTGTACCAAGATGACAAAAAATATCTTCATATAAATGAGCAAGCTATCTGCTACAAATAAGAACCTGGGCTGGTGTTTTAGATCAATATGGAAGCAGTGGATTCATGGAAACTGGAAAAAAGCTCTAGCTGAATTCAAAAGGTATCTGTTCAAAGACAAGCAAGATTTTCAAAAGCAGTGCGGTTTCACCAAAGGGAGCTTACGCCAGTGTGAGAGTTGCCATCAAGTTTTATGTAGGCAGTTAAATCCACGGTAAGTGCTGTTTGAAATTTCCACCTTGTATAACTTCTTCGATCACACACTTAGCTTTAAAAAAAAAGGCAGCAAATTGCCACACCATATATTTAACTCACAAAAATATAGCCCACATAAAATGCTTGCCCTTTCTTGGAATTAACCATTAAAATGAACATGACTGAAATAATATACGAGAGGAAAATAGTTCTTCCTTTGAAGTGTGTTCACTTTGCACTTTTAAGACCATTACTGCATAAGGAATCAGTTTTCCCATTTTATACAGGTCTTTCACGTAGTAAAAGGAGGTAAAATTCTGCTATTTAAAATGAGAAAGTGTAATAGAAAACTACAGAAAAGGGCAAGAATGAAAACAGAGGAATATTATACTACTTTTCAATCATATTTTTAAATGGACTAGATTCCAAACTGCACAGCCTCAAAATCGTAATCTTCCTGCAGAGAAATCCACCAAAAAAACTAGTATCAGCTAGAGATTTAAACAATGCTATATCAGTAACATTGCTGCCCAATTGCAGGAGAATATTCCCATCAACCTTTGTGTAGGAAGGCTTAATAAATGAATTTATGTCCTGATAGAGGAAAGACACCTTTCTTGGTTGCATTCAGCCTTTGTAATGTTGTTTCAGTTTATTTTTAATTTGGGGACAGAGGATGATACTTCGCTTTAAAACTGCTAGTGTGGAGTCTTGGATTATGTCAGTCACCATAAATGGGCTTTTGCTATGAAGAACTCCAAACCCAGTAAGTTCAATAAGTTATTGGCACTGGCAGCCTTTCCTTTAGAATGTCTCAATTAAATTAAACTCAACATTAGTCCAAGGAAAAAAAAGTCAAGGAATTAATTAGGGAAATAATTAGGGAAAGTCTCGCATGAAGTCCTCTGAAAATTATACTTATTCTTTACCTAGAACAGGAAAAACAGCATCATTATTTTATTCTTTATTACAAATTCATTGTCAAGCTGGCTTTTGTCTGCCTAAGAACTTAAACTGATTAAGTGAGAACATAAAAGGATCACAGCAAGCTACCCACTTAAGTGGCAAGGGCAAATGCTAATCTGTAATTCAAATAGGTCCCAACTGATGGCCTTCACTGTTTTTTTTTCCTAATATTTAATTAATTTACCTTAGGACCCTAAGATAGCTTACTTTGTTCTTTTTCATTGACTGAAAGTCCCTGCAAAAGGAGATAAAGTCCTATCCAACAAGCATATTCATATCTCCAGTAATTTTTCTGACCTAGGGAATCACTTAAACCAATGGGACTGTAAACAAAGAATTTGGCTGAAAGTTTATTTTTAACCCTATTCTCTTGTAGGAATAGGCTTGTTATAAGATGTGTTGAGGCTCAGGATTACTTAATCACCACCACTAAACTTTATCCACAGTTTTAAAACAATATTATTTCATTGTCATTCCTTTATTTTAAAATTCATGTCCAAGACTATGTAGAACTATTTTGTCATGACACAGATTTCAGACCACTGGACTGTGCTTTAATATGCTCAGTGCAGCCCCAAGCACAAAATGAGCCCTTTGGTAACTTGTCATCATGTCCTAGTATAACATACCATGTGTTTAAGACACTGTATCTGTCTTTTGGAGTTTAAATTGTGTTAACTAAGGACATTATTAAAATCTTTTGTATTGATTTTATCCCTGGTTGTTGAAGTTTTGTATCTGTTGCTGTTTATTTAAACAGGTGTGATTGCTGCAGGTTTCACATATTCAGAAATATTACAGAATTTATTCTCACAAATGTAAGAAGCATCAATGACCCCACTGAAAGAACAAGAAGATGATGTGGAGCTCAATTAAACTCCTATTGCTCATGCTCTTATCTGAAGTCCCAAGCAGATGGAACCCTATAGTCACCAGGATTTATTTACAAGTTAAGGACCTAGGAGCATGCGTCCTCAACTACCAGAAGCAAAATAGTCATATTATCACAGCATGCTGCCTGGGCCTGTGTTCAGCCCTCCTGTCCATATAATTGCTTCAGTTTGGGTAAGAAAAGAGCGCATGGTTTCCATTTTTGGTGTCATGGACTAACATCCCATCAGCTGCAATCAGACTGTGTAATATTTGACCAAAGCATGGTAAATACCTCAGCCAATTGTTTTCCCTTTCATTACACTGTTATTTTTAAAGCATTGATCTTCAGCCTTAGAGTTGAATTGGTGGAATATCCAAAGCTGATGGAATCATCTACTTGAAACCTGGGTAACAAAACATTTAAGTTTGTAACAAAATTCTTACCAACCTAGCACGAGCAAGAGGTTCAGAATGCAGTCTTACAACCCACATTGCTCCCAAGTTACATCTGATTTCCCAGCAAAATAAAAATGCTGAAAAGCTTGTACACACTACATGCCAATTAACAGAGCTGGCCTACAGATGTGATTAGAGAACGGCTAAAGCAGCTCCAGGAGGGACCTTAGATCACCAAGCTTCTCACAGAATACATGTTAAAATTAATCTTAGAGAAAATATATATGTAATGCTGCAAGGAAAGCTAGTTACTGATCAAGCTCTACAGATTAAGTTTCCAAATAAGATAAACCCCAAGGTAACCAAATGTACTGGAACGTGTCAGCAGTTGCTCTGGGCCTGAGCCTGCTGCCTGCAGGGAGCTATGGGGGGAGCACCCTGGGTGGCCTGCAGAAGGGAGTGTCTTGAGCAGATGGGGCACTGTGCAAGCCAAAAGTGGAGACATGTCCAAGGAGCGTCTTCCCTCAGAGGGAAAGGGCCACTAAAATAAGGAATATATTTTCCCCCCTAAAACCCCATATTTATTATTACATCCATATGAAACAAAGTGCCTGTGACTTTACACACACTATAAAGTAGGACTGAAGGGATCCATTTGCACAGGATATTGTTTCCCATGTAAAAAAAAACCTTAGCAGATGTTTAGTGAATGTTCAGTATATATAGACAAATTTGGACAACATTCTCAGGCACGTGGTGGATTCTTGGGGTGTGCTGTGCAGGGCCATGAGTTGGACTTGATGATCTTGATGGGTCTCTTCCAACTCAGCATATTCTATAATATAATGCCCCATATTAAATTTACATTTTCCAGAAAATCCCCCTTTTTAAACATATTGATTTTGTCCTGGATAGTTGAAGTGCCTTTGATTCTACTTACTTACCATTCAAAACTGGGAAAGGCCTCAGCTCCATTGACAAAAGGAACTTAGCTTGCTCAGCATCTTACTGGAATTGCTCAGCTTTTTATAAGGTAATCTTCTTAAAATACATTATTTAATATCTTTAATTAGTAAGAAGACACAGATTTAATAGTTTCATGGCAGGCATTTTGGACACCAAATCAAAGCAGTAGACACAGGGCTGAAAGATTGCCTGTGTTGAAGTTAGCAGCAGTAGTTCAGCTACTGAATTAATGTATTCTCTTGCGAAGGAAACTTCCACCCCCTTTTTACCCATCTTTTAATCACTCTGTTCATCACAAACAAATCTGCTTTAAAGGATTGGAATAGTCGAGATGATCCTTTCAGATTCTTTCCAGCACTATTTTTCTTCTAGCAAGAAAATCTGATTTATGTAGTGGCTATATTCTCTCTTAGGAATGAGTCCTCTGCTAGAAAATAGGATCCACCTCTATCAAGTGATAAGATCTGATAAATGGAAAACCAGGGCATTCATAAAACCCAATTTAAAAACAATTTTTAAAATCCTGAAAAAGGAAAACTTGTCACATTTTAATATTTTCCATGTTGACATGGACATTCCCTATTTCTTTCTTTTAAGCAGCCAGGGAAAAACTGTGCCAGCACAGACAAAATTATGGATAATTAATAAAAGAAAGGGGAATAGCAACAACAGTGGAAGGAAGTAATAGAGAAAAAGGAGGAAAAAAAGAATTAGCATTTGTGTAAGTCAGGGATATAAGACTTGAATTTATGCATCACATTCGCACAAGGCTGAAACAAAGAAAAATTTTTTTAACAGAGTTATAGTTCTAGCACTGGGGGTGTTGGTGTCACTACTAGAATTATAAGCCTAGGACAGTAAATGAATGTCAGTACAGTTATGTCTAGGTTCAAATAGAGAATGCAAAAAAGGTTTATTCTGCCTGCTTTACTTTTCCATTTCCTTTCCATGCTGTCTTCTTTCCAATATTTTTTAGCTTTTATGAGCCTTATTGCACTAAGATTCTATGAATGCATGTGTAGAGAACATTTTGGACTGCCTTTAAACATTAAGTGCTAATTGAAAACAGTTTACTCAGAAACAATTCATCAAGTTTACATTTAATTTTTGCTGTGAAAAAATGTGCAAACTGAGCCCTTTTAGAAAACTCTGAAATTTTTATTTTAGAAGTCTTTATGAGGTAGGCTAATTTTCAAAGTTATGACCCATCAGCAAGTGGATTTTCATCTGGTTAATGGGCTGAAGCAGATTGTTGAAGAGAATATATACCCTCCATACTCACTGATATGCTTTATTTTGCCTCAGCTGATTGCTTTGATGATGTAGTTCAGGAAATCAGCCTCTTACCCTTTTTAAAGATTGATAGCTTAGATGAGCCTCAGTCATTTTATAAAGTAGTTATTAAAGCTTAAAGATGGTTGTACATTTCCACAACAGCATAACTTATTTGCTTCTCAAAAATCCCCCTATGCTAAGATCCCCAAGGTAGGCAAAAACTTATAAGTGGTCTTCGGATATCTCTTGTTATTCACTTCTGGCAGCAGCTGAAGTACTTAAACCTGGTGGCACTGCAGCACATGAACACAACCTCACCTTGTAACCCTAGATCTAGTAATGGGGTGGTTTGAAATGTACCCAGAGATAAATAATAGTCACAGCAGGTAACTGGACTGCTCTTTTTGCCCTCAGTTATGACTGTTTGCTATCCGGGAAAGATCGAGAGTTCTTGTTCAAAAGCAAGGGTTTGCATAGATGATTTATATTTAGATACTTTAAAAGCACCAGACCATGTCACATGTACTGTCCCTCGAATCTGCTGGGACATTCACTTACACCCACATTACCTCAGCAGGCAAATCAAGTCTGAACTCTGCTACACCGAGCAAAGCCCACACAAACTGAGCCATGTGTGAAAAAGCCCCACACAAAATGTGGGCAAACCCCAGAGATCTCTTTCACCATGCTCATTTCCATCTGCTAAGGTGCTTTCCATGAGGGTCCCCTAACCAAACCCAGTCATGTGGAAGAGTACCCGTGCAGTGCAGACTGCACCCATGCAGTGCAGACTGCACCCACTGAGCCTCCTGCTGCTCAGAGACACAGCCCTGGCACTACAGGATGCTCTGCACGTGGGCAATAGGAAGACAGATTTTTAATGTTCTCTGTCCACCTCATTCCATGTCCGCTACTTTCTATTTCTAATTGTCACATATATTCAAACTTTATTGGACTAAGCTTTTTTTTACTTAATCCAAGCACAAACACATCCACAAAAAATAAGTATAGGTATGAGTTAATTGCAACTTGTATTTCTTGTAATCAGGCTGGTTGATTATTGATATCTCTTATTGTGTTATCAATTTGATCACGATATTCCTACTAATCTTTCTGGGTGCTTTCAGAAGGATTGTTTGGCTTTTATTTATTTAATGTGACCATTATATTGTCTCTTAAATATACTCCCAATCACATCTTTATGAAGAAAAGAGGCCTAAATAGCAAGTACTTGATGTTCCACAGATTTTAGGATACCAGAAATGAAATGTTTAATTGTAATTGGCAGTTTTTCTTCTTATATTTAAACATCTCAAACACTGGGTAGAAAACATAGATGAAAATGCTGGTTCAGTTTCTTCTGTATACCTCCAACATTCAACAGTGCACTAATTCTCCTACGAAGTGCAAATTTTAAATTGCATGAAGGATAATTTCAAGCAGGATGAAATAGGTGCTTTTGCTTAGTGTTAAAAAAACCCTTATCTTTTGCAACTAGAATGCTAGTTGCTTTTGCAACTATCTGCTATTATTATTTCATATAATATTTTTTATTGTTGCTTATAAAGGTTGCAATAGAAAATGTCAATTCATATACAATTTTAATGAAGCTGGAAGAATTTTCAGATTTTTTTTATCTGCTTCTTGGAACTGTTTTTAGAATTACACCTAAGAATAAGAGACTGGCATGAAATTCTAGCCCTACTCTTATGAGAATACAGGAAAAGTTTTAATATAAAATCTTGACCTAATTTATTTGCATTCAGGAGGCCTATGACAATGTCCCTCTGAAGAGAAAGCAAACACATGTCAGAGGTAAAGTCCTGTCAGGAGCTTGACATTGATCCCAGCCCTACCTGGTAAGACTCCCTTAGGAACTGTCAGACGTGTCACAAGCCCCACTGAAGTCACAGGGTTCCGTGCAGAAGTTAACTAGAGGATACAGCAAACTCTTAAAAAGTCATCAGCATTTGGTCAAATATTCCTAGGGCTTAGAATGATGCCTTAGGATTTTAGCTTTTATATTTTTCCTATATTTGTAATCCTGCAATTCTTTAGTGCATAACTCTAATACTCCATATACAGCACTAGCTACTCTCTTCACAATTTAGTCAGACAAAACAATTCCTCTCTAGGCCTGGGAATCAAGGACACCTCACCGTCTCAGGCCCCGAGAAGTGTAGATAAAAGTGAGCTGGAGGGGGAGCAAACTTGGGGTAAAATGACTTCATTACCTGAAGCTGTAATTGGAAGATTAACACCCAGTATGCAAATTGACCAAACTTACAAAAGTGTGAAAACTCGTGACCCGTCGTCCATTTTTGGTGTAGCCCCTGGGGGGCTCCATCTGCCCAAAATGTACCTGAAGGCCCTTCCATAAATATAACCACTTTTATTATCTTAATTTTGTCTGGCCTCTGTTTTTAGGTTAGCCCCAAAAGGCATCAAGATGTTCTCCAGGACTCAGTTTATTTAACATATCTTCTCTTTCTCTTTTTTTCAGTCTTTTTGAAACCCTAAATTCAGGCTTGTACACCAGCCCTTCTGAATAATCTTGTGAGATTTCTAATCTGTAGAAAATAGAAAGAGAAGAGAGGGGTGAAAAGTTACTCCTAACCTCTCCTCAGTGCCACAGATGTTTAAGAATACTATTTATACCCATGAAGGAGAATTTTTAGGTGCCTGAAAAATCACTCAAATTGTAGAATAAAGCCATTTCCGGGGCAGGGGGGAACCTACAGACTACGAAGAGCTCATTGCACTACAGCTTCAGGATCAGTTCTAGAAGAAACTCAGCCCACTGACTTGCTAAAGCATGTCTTGGAATAAGACTTCCACCATGGCAAATGAAAACAACCTGCCTGTCACCAGCAAAATAACAAAATACAGATTCTGTGGAAAAAAACCCAAAAAAACGACAAGGCAGATGGAGCCTTTTACATCCTCCATAACCCCAGACTGAGGATATCAGACCCCAGTACAACACTGTTATGATAATCTTGCAGTGGCTATTTGAATGTTTGCTGCTAGACCTATAACAAGGAATTTTAAAAGCCCACTACCTTGTGTATAAGTTCCAACAGACCATCAGAAGGCCAAACTGAACTTAACACACACATAGACCAGAGGAAGTACTTAGTTAGAGTGGCACACAGACAAATATTTTCTTTGGCAGAGAACGAGTCTCTATAAACAGGAACACGGTCGAATCATGCACTTTTTGTAGGAATTAAAGTATTCAAACACCAAAAGAAAAAAAGACACTACCCAAAGTTGTATAGGAATGAAAAGAACAGCTAAATAATCATAGCATGATTCCTTTATTTTCATGAAGCTGGATCCTTTTCAACAGCATACTCCTTCAGTGCTGTTGTAAAGTTTTAAAACTCTGTGTGTTGTACCCAAAGAACCATTAGCTTCTATAACAGTGGATGCTTCAGTAAATCCTTCAATTCATCTAAAGGCTGCTTGCAGTTGTTTATTTTCAAGCTTTATTTAGTGTCACATTTACACAGTCAGATTCAAGTCAGCTCTGAGTGCCCTGAACACAGAGGTCAGCCAATGTCAGAAAACTCAAAGCCAAATGCTGTTTTTCTGATGATGGTGAGAAATGACTCAAAGAAACTGCAGAAACAATTATTGTAAGTGCTATTGAAACTTAAGTCTCTGAAATTTACCAGCCTTCATGGAAATCATTCTCCACTGCCATTAAGAAGGATATACAAAAAGTAGTTATCTTTTGTTCACTCACATTTACAGAGAGGCTACTGGAGCTATAGCTTGGCTTGTCCACAATACTCCTCTCTAAACATACAGGTGCCCAATACTTACCCTGACAAGTGTGCTCTGAATGTTTTGTCCTATTTTTATTTGAAAGTGAATCTATCCATTTTAGTAAGGACAGACATAACTAAAGTTTGATCTGCCTCTAGCAAACGTGCATGATCTACACCAGGCCTATGGAACTTAGTCCTTCTCCAAGTTACCTCTGTTGGTCCTAGAATTCTACAAACTCACCTATTTCCTCCATCTCTGAAAGAAAATTTATGTCTAAGGCACTTCAGTAGTTTGTCATTTAACAATCTAGGAAAATGTTCCCAGGGAATACTTTTTCCATATCCTTTAAGAGTGACACAATATCCCTTTAAAACCAAATGTACTTCTAAAGTGAAGAGCTAGCAAACAATTCATGTAAATATTACTTTTTCACATATGAATTGATGAATGCAAAACTTCTGCGAAATGACCCCCCCAAAGGGTGTAATATCACATTCAGTTTTATAATTATGTGTATACTCAATGAGTAATTAGAGAACTTTTTTGCAGAAGTCAGGTAAAATCAGCACAGTCCTTCATCTGTGCAATCCTCTGTTCCCATTGTGGAAATGGGGAAGGGTTTAAATGGTTAACTGGAGATAAATATTTTTGTAAGAAAGCCAGCTGTGTGTCAGGCAGGAAAATTCAGTCACTAGTACTCAAATACAAAACGAAATACTTTGAAATCCCAAGGTCATCAATGCACCTGTTTAAGTCTCATTAAACTTAATTGACATTTTATACATTTGTTGAGGGCAAAACACTCACCTACAGCTGCAGCTCTTCTTTAATGACTGCTCATTTTCATGGTTTTTTATGACTGTAGGCCAGATTATAATTTAAAATTGCAAAAACCATAGTAAATTTCAACAGACTAATGAACTTTTTTGGCTTAGGATTTGTGTTAGCTCGAGGCTTAGCTCTGGGTACTGGATATGGAGCTGCCCGCAGCTGTGGCTCACAAGGGCAAAGCTCCTCCCATTGTCCCTGCAGTGCCAGGGGACAGTGAGGGACTCAGCCTGGCAGCCCCATACATGCCAGTTCAAAGGAGGGCACAACCAAGTGACTCAGCCTCTTGCTCTCCGAGCTTTCCCACTCCTCAGAAAGAGACCAGGGCATGAGGAGAGCTGCTTGTGTCTGCACCCAGTGATGAAATTCTGGAAGGGCTCACGCAGCAGCTCTGGGGATTGGACACAATTGATCCCTTGTTCGGCAGGGTCCTGTTTCCTCAGGACCCCTTTCTACCTCTCACTAGGGTTTCAAATACATCCCTTTAAATTGCTATGAAAGCTGCTAGGGCTTTAATAGCAGGTCAGGGCTAGGGCAGAGCCAAGCAGAGAACCAAAAACCGTTTAAAACCAGCTCAAAAGCAAAGAACCAAAAACTGCTTCAAAGACAGTTCTGTGCAAGCTTCATGCAAGTGCCCAGCACAAGACATTCAAAGGTCTGCAAATTCCAAGAAACACAATTCTGGCCAGATTAAGAGAGCTGAGAAACATGAGATAAATCACCCCACTTTAAAATGCCATCTTCTTCAAGCAGCAGACATGCCTGAGGTTTCCCCTTTCCATCAGATGGCCAAGCATTCTCCAGTCAGGCCATCCCTCAGCAGCTGGCTCTCTCCTTTACATAGCCCAACTTCATCTGAGGCCCTAACCAAAAGTCTGACTCACTTCACAGTGCCGTCCCAAAAGCTATTTTTATTTCCCAGCTTTGTAATTCTCTCTCAGATGTTAATCTGTTTGCTCCTCCCTCCTCCTCCCACATAAGAACTTAAAAGTCTTTTTTCCCAGCCAGGCTAATAAAATAATAAAACAAGCAAAGAGATTGCGAGCTAAAGCATTTTGGAACCAAAGAATTTATAATGTATCAAAAAATAACTTCCTGTGTATTTCCTGTAGCGATGCAATGTTAAAAATGGTTTTTCTGGTCTCTTAACAAAGTTCCCCAGAAAATACAGAGGGAGGTTGGAAATTCAGCATTATGCTAAGTAATACCTCACTTTCTCCTGAGCAATGAGGTTACTGCAGCTGTGCAGTCATCCACCAGGAATCCTTCTTACTGGAACATAAAAGCTGCTATTTTATTCAAAAATTCCCTGCTGGATTTTTAAGTTCTAGTGAGACATGCAGGACTGCAGGACTGATTTTGGGAGTGCTCAAATTTACTTAATAATAGGAGGGCTGAAAGAAAATAATTCTTATTGAAACTTTTTTTAAAAGCATTGAGATTTAATTCAGTTGAACAGAAACATAATATCATGTTAGACTAGTTATAGCTATTCCCAGGTTTTGGCTATAGAAAGTAAAATTATATCTGCAAAGCAATCCCTGACAAGCAGGATGAGTCACATTTCAGTCTGTTTTCACTTAATTAGGAAATTTTTTTTACATATTTATGGTTTAGAAAAAACAACACAGAAAACCATTGCAACTGGAAAATTATTAAAAGGCGAAATGTGAAGAGGTTCTGACTCAATGGCTAAGGTATTACTGACACCAAGAAAGCTCTGAGGAAATAATGGTAACCTTTGTAGTTTGCAGAAATAATAACTCAAGTCATGTGAAAGGATGCCCAAAATATTTCTCAAAAGTAACACATGGTCTACCACTTGCCTAGAAAAGGAAACCTTATTTTTAATTAACCTGGTAGACATATATTATGTGAAAAGAAAAAGTGAGAAACAGAATGAAAACCTGAGAATAAGCAAACAGGAGAGAGAGAAAACTACAGCCTGCTTTCCATTTTTGCAATTGCTTTTTATTAACATCCAGTGAAGAGATGGTTCCACAGTAAAGCAACATGGTTTAAAATGCAACATGTTTATAACGGCTGAAAATGAGACTTTAAAGCTTTTTCATCTTTGGAGGACATGCAAAAAGATAATAGAAAAATAATATTTTCTGAAAGCAGCTAAAGTAATTACAAACTTGTTACCCTGTACTTTTACTTCTGTAGAGGAAAATGATATCTCGCTTAAAAATTCTTCAACTGCATCCAGATGAACATGTCACTCTGAGATGCATCATGTCTTCTCAAAGACTGGCACAGAGGCTGCTGCTGAACTGAGAGATTCCCATGGGTACTTCAAGCATTAAAACAAAGTGACTTGGCATAAAGGTTACGTTGCTTAAATGCAAGGTTACGTACAACTGCCTAAGTTGAGAGAAAACACAGTACGTTTTATGTGGACACTCGTGCTAGGTTGCCATCCTTTAAAAATAGATTTTAAGAGAGGTCCTATTGCTCTTCAAGTTCAGGAGTGCTGAGCAGGTTTAGATGGGAAAACCAATTCTGTATCTGGGGCATGGTACATTTTTACCTACTCAAAATTAGATTAGAAAATATTTCCATACTTGAGCCAGTTCCATAACTTGCTTTATTACACTGTGCAGTGGTATTTTTTTCCATGCAGTGGTGTTTATTCCCTAATTGCTTTCATCCTTTATTCTCATGCTTCAGTACCTGTGCCTTGGGTCTAGGATAAAAGTATTTCAACTTCTCCCAACACACACACACACACACACACATCAGCAGATCAGCCAGGAAAATGGGCGTGGATTTTTATTTTTCTGCTCACAGCTGATAATACCAATATCCACATATCAATAGCCACGATAAAGTTTGACTTGGATGGACTCAGTATCCCTAACAATCCTCAGGTTTTTAAAATTTACTTAGTTACAATGTGGAGATAGCTTCTAGCCTAACATAAAGTTGAAAAATCTGAAATTAACAAATTAGCAAAGGCAGAAATAACAACTGCATGTAAAAAGTTGCAGACGGTATGTTGGAAGCCAGTGGAAAATCCACATTATGGGATGTCATGACAGACCACAAGATGCAGATCTAGATGCAATATCTGCAATGCCTTGACTAAAACTTGCCAATGTCAACAGATGAGATGAGAGTTTAATCAGTTTGCCTATGTGGAAAACTTGAAATACTGAATTTGCCTGATAAATGAAGTTGACACAGTCCAGAAGTGAACGCAGACCATTAGCACTAAAAAATACCCAACAAGGCAAAGCTTAAAAGAGCACGCCAGCAGTAGGAAAAATCAGAGCCGAGACCATTCATTACATTAGGTACATTATCATTCCTGAATGGGCAAGCTCAAAACGCAAAAACAGGATTTTGGGATAACCAGCACTACCGATTACATGTCTTGAAATAGGAAAAAAACCCTGCCCATATACCATTCTTTATACAAAAGTACTCCTGTCCTCAATATTGTTCAGGGCTTCTATTGCATTTACTTTTGCAGAAGCAATTCACTTTTATTTGAGCCAGGGATGGAAAAAGACTTGGAGCCAGAAGATTCAGCATCCAAACCCCATTCCTTGGGAATCAGATGAAGGCCATAGGTGCTAAGGAAGACATCTGAGACAAATGTAAGTATAAGAATAAGCAGAGAGGTACAAAATAGCTACAAGGAAGAGAGACAAGAAAATTATGAAATTCGTTTGCATGCCTAAAAACATCCATGTGTCCATATACTGCTCATACTCCCAGAGCTGGACGGAATGACCAGGTTGTTGACTTCAGAGTGCATCAGTGTGCAGGGGAACAGAGCTGGGATGTGCCAGTTCTGGAGGCTGCAATTTGTGGATGTCCTACACTAGAAGGCTGAAGCAAAAAGCAAACTCTTAATTCCTTCTCTAAGCCAATGTCTTAGCTCTTACCCGAGACTGTGCCCATGTCCTGGCAGCTCTGCCATACAGAAATGAAATGAGCTTTACATAACAACAGGAGCAGGTAACTGAGAGATAATAAGGGCACATGAATTAAATGAAACTCCTTGAATAAACTTCTTGGGCCTCAATGCATTTCACCAAACCACTGGGAATACCCAATGGTGAAACACCTATCCAGCCTGACAGGAACATGCTACATCCCTGCTGGCAACTCCTACAGGAGTGGGCAAAATCACAGCAGCCTTACAGGGATGTAAGTAGGGGGTACAGAGACTCTGAGACCTCTGTGCTGCTATTGCTCCTTTCCCGCTCCAAGAGCCTACACACCAGATCCAGCCAGAAAAAAGGGGGTTAAGAATCAGAGAGCAGCTACAGTGCCAGGAGCGTGTGGGCTGCTGGCAGAAAAGTAGGAGAGCAGTCAAGTTGCAGACACAGAATGTCACAGCTTTACCTGAAGTATCACTCTGTAGAAATAGAGAGTAAAAGCTTCCCATAAAACACAAAAAAGTGCTTCCCACATTAATGGTGATACTTCTCATTTCCAGAAAAGACCAAAGAGCCAAAGATATAGTTTCCCTTAAATGCAAAAATTTAAATTAGCCATTATTAAAGCAAAGTAGAAACACATATATCATATTAGAATATTTGGCTGCTTGTTCAAATTTTATTGAAATTCTAAAACCTCTATTTAAAAGGTTTTACTGCTTCTCTCTGAACACAAGTAACTTTTAACTTCCAGTAGTGAATTTACGGACCTTGCAGTAATGATTTATGCATCATTTCCTGCATTGACAAGCATCTGTGGATGCTCTCGGGTGAGCAGGGAACACACACAGTTTGAGAAACTGTATAAAACAAGCAACTGGCTTTTTACTTTGGAAGTCTTTCCACATTCAGTTGCCTGCTATTTTAATGATTTTCAGTCACTGCAAGTCTAATTGATAGTAAACAAAACTCTTCCAGGCAGCCCTCATGGTATCCTCACATGAAAGGAGAAATGCAGCTTAATGATCCTCTTACCCTTTAAAACCAGTGACGAACAACCCAGCCCCACCACCATGATATAATAGGGTGTAATGTGGGCTGCTCTTCCATCAGCTCTCCCAAATTCTGTGCAGAATTTCCCTATGGGCACTTCCTCTTTATGCTTGTCCCTTTGCTAGATGTGTCACCTGGGTGGCACAAACAGGGACAGCAATTATGAAAGGCATTTCCAGGCAGAAAAATCTATCTGTCTGTCATGTAAATACAAAATGTAGCAATTGTGCAACACTGTTTTCTACACGGACATTTCACTGAATTTGTGTCCCGCTGTATGCTACATGAAATAATTCTGTAAAAACAGATGTAATTTCTCTTTCTTGACAATTTATGCAATGGGTCTCTAATATGTAGCACTTATATTTACCTTTATATTATTTGTATTTTTACAAATATTTTCCAGTAGATCATCTTGTTCCTCAGTTATTATTAATTGTTGTTCAATAGACTGTCTCTTCAATCCACCTTACTTTTAACCTGGAAGCCAGCTGGCTTTCCTACAGTTCTGATCTTCAAATGAATTCGATTTGTACCCATCACTGCCTGATTATGTCAAGAATCTATGCTTCCAAGGAAAACTTTGTCCAAGTTATACAGGTTGGACAAGTCTGATTCTCTGATGGAATTTTTTCCAGCCTATGCTTATAGAAGAGATGCCTTTTCACATGTGCAGCCACGCATAATAAAAGGAAACAGCTGGATGCCATCTAACAGGAGACTCTAAATGACCAAATATTGGCATTCCAGAGCAGACAGTAGTAGGTTGATCCTCTGACTGCAGTGATGCAGTTGACAAGCAGCTGTGGATCTTAAACGACGTCTCTTAAGACCCAGCTTGGGGCCAATGCAAACCTGCCTGCTGACATCCTCAGGGATCACAGCTGGATTTTCACTTCAGGGAAAGCACAAACTGCCTATTCCACTTACTGCTAGATGGGTTGCCAAAATTTTGACCATACAGTGAAATGTGAAATAGTACAAGACTAAGGAGGACCAAACAAGTAAACGAATTGTGATTGACTCATCTTTCTTGCTCCTTGTGACATGTTTTAAAAATTCTTTAACTTTCAGCAGTGCAGACATGAGGATTTACTTCATTAAGCTGGGGGACAGAGTGGGACTGTGGTACAACTTTATGACTGGTCTCACAGACCTAGGAATGGCCATACTAGCTTAATTAAATAGGAGTATCTCACAGATCACACTGGGACACCAAGAAGGGTGGAGTTCAAATGCTGGAAAACATTTTTTGTACTTCCTGCAACTTTTTCTCAGGAACTAGCTATGAGCATTTGATCCAAGTCATTAAATGCTGTAGTAAATATGAAGTAAAGAAATTAAGATAAAAATCCAGATTTTTGTTAGTTCACTTACTGGTACAGTTATAGTGCAAGCATCTCTATCCAATCACAGCACAAGGAAAACAGAGCCCTATTCAGTATCAGTACACCAGGATTTTATTCTGGGTTGTCCTGTGATCTCACTACTCTTTTGCAAGTCACTAACTTTATGTCTTAGTCTGCACAGTATTGAGGAAAAAATGATGGCACATTTTAAAAGTTGATCTATTGAGGAGTGAGTTTTTAATATTTTAAAATAATTTATATGGAGTAGAATTCCACAATAAAAATGAGAATCAAGTGTTGATCTCTGTCTGAAATAAAATGTTCTGGGGGCTCCTTGTTCCCTGCTAACTCTGAATTTCTGAGCCACACCTTTCATGCTAACACCCTGCAGACAAAAGAGTTTTCCAGTTAATTTTCACTCTTCTTGAATTCAGTTGCTTCCAAGCCACAATCTGAATTGATCAATCTCACCATGTTGTATTTAAGTGCTTCTTTTAACCTGGTGATAGCTGTTCTGCCATAGTAGTTAACATAGAGCTCAGGCAGAAACTACTTTTAAAAGACCATATAGTTTCAGCACAGGCTGCAACAATAAATCTAAGAGAAAATGTCTTCCACTGCTGTAAATTTCTGGTCAGACAGAAATTTCAATTACTTCTACTCAAGAAAAGTAAAATTTTGAATTTCCAGATTTTCTGCAAAACAAACAAACAAACCCTTTCATTTTACAAAAAAGCAATGACACAAATTAAATCTCTGTACATGTTTGTGTAATTGATGATGTTTCCTGAACCACTGATGGCCTACCAGGGACTCTCAGGCTGTCAAGAAGTCCAGAAACCTCAAACAGCAGCAGCATAAATTGTTGGACGTTGTATGCTAGTATAGCACAAAGACATCCTGATCCTTACAGACAGAGTAAGGAAATATATATGATAAAATATATTTTAATTGTATCCAAACTGAGGGCACTAGCCATTACTAATGTTGTTAACAAACATTTATAATCCAGCTGAAAGGGTTTGAAACTAACAGCAGGCATGTGGGGCTGCCACAAAACAGAAACTAAACAAATGAAAACAGACTGCAAAGGAGCTGGGAAGGTCTGAGGATGAAAAACTCACAGAGCTGACTGCAAACCATTTTATGATGTTACCCAAGGCTATTAACTGTGTTTAAAGACATGCAAAAAGCATCCAAGGAAAACATGAGAATGATGAATTTAACCACTGAGCTTTCTACATGAAAAGGCTGTTTGGAAGGGTATGGGGTTTTAGTGGGTTTTGCTGGTCTGAAGTATAAATAACCAACCTAACGCCAGCTGAATGACATTTCCTGCTTAAACACCTCCCGATATCCAAGATACCACTGTCATACATCTGCTTAGCAAAAGGAAGAAAAGGAAGGTTAGATATTCAGACACTGTTAAGCAAAAATTTTAAAAAATATAAATAATAAATAAATAAGCAACTGTGTAAAACCAGATGTGCAAAGCAATAGTCCTATTCAGGCATTAGACCTTACACTCTTATTGTCCCTCTAAGTTCTGCAAGGCAAAAAAGAATGGAGAAAATGAAATCCATTTTAATCCATTTTAAAAAATCAAAATGGGATTTTGAAAATTCCACTATACACTCATAGTCCAATAATAAACATTCTCTGTTTCAACCAGTCCTAAAGTAATATCAAATGAGGGTTGGAAGCTGAGAGGAAAAAGAAAAGGCAGCTAGAAACTACCTTGTGCCAAGTGCAGAATCTGAGGCAAGTCATATGGAAATTCACAGCAATCCACAAACATCTCAATATTCCTTTTTTAACAAAACAGTAGTTCTGCATAGCAACTGGGGAATGGTAACCAGAACAGCCACTTTATACGCCCAAGTTTTCCATTCAATCAAGGTACTTCCTCTGGTGTACAATCAAACATTGTTGAATAGCCCTAAATCATGTTAAGATGCTGTTTGCATTTCAGAAAAACAGACCAAGCTAGTTCACTTGGGTCATAGAGATTTTTTTCCACCTCAGTAAACACTTTTTCTAATTGCAACCCTACTTAAGAAAGACATGACAAAATTAACTTCACAATTCAGATTTAGGTGCTCTATTTTTGAGGTACCACAGTTTCTTGGGAAGTTTGATTGCCCTGAGTTCTTAAGATTAGTCTCAAAAACAAGTGCAAGTGAACATCTTTCTTTCAGTGTACAAAAAAGCCATTATGGAGTTTCATGTGTTTTTACAATTACATGGATTAGCAGTTTTCAGTCACCAAAATAGTTGCATCTGTCATCATTTATGTTCCTACCAAAGTAGTCTGGTATTCCAGAGTGGTTAAGCTTCTGCACAACTATGTTCAAGTGGAGGAAATGAGGAAGAAAAAGATGAGGAAAGAACAACCTTTTTTGAATATGTGCAGCCCCAAACTTTCTAGAAAATCCTTTTTTCTTTAAAGAACAGCTGACTCATTTTGTCTTATCTTTTTAATATACTTTCAGGAAACAGTGCAGATGGTACTTTTTGAAATCTGCTGTTTTAGAAATGTAAATTTCCAAGATTTATAATTATGGTTTACACTTTAATATAAGAAAAACCAGGGCATGTAGTTATAGGACAAGGGGAGATGGATTCAAACTGAAAGAGAGCAGGTTTAGCTTAGATATTAGGAAGAAATTCTTGGCTGTGTTGGTGGTGAGGCCCTGGCACAGGCTGCCCAGAGAAGCTGTGGATGCCTCAGCCCTGGAAGCGTTCAAAGCCAGGTTGGACAGGGCTTGGAGCAACCTGGTCTAGTGGAAGGTGTCCCTGCCCATGGCAGAGGAGTTGGAACAAGATGACATTTAAGGTGTCTTCCAACCCAAACCATTCTATGTCTCTATGAAATAAGAAGAAATTGGAATAGGTTCTTTTTTGCATGCCTCTTGACTTTAAAAGTACCTACAAAATTTTAAACTAGGTGTGGCAGTCATATTTCATAGCCTAATTAATAAAATACCTTTGCTGAGCAAACATGGGCAAGAGATCAATCTCATACGCATCTTTAAAAAAGCAAGTTGGTATAAACTCTAAATTATGTGTCCAAAGTCTCAACACTGTCAATAAAATTCATTCAAGAGTTTGAAACCCGAACCCGAAGGTTCATACTGCACTATGACCAGAATGAAAAGTTTGGAACAAACTTCTGGGCACAGCCCCTTTCTCCAGAGGAGCTGGAGAGCCTTGTCCTGCTGCAAGAAGGAAGCAAAGCAGTCACCTCCTGCCTGTCAGCTGCCACGAACTGGACACACTCTGCTGACTGTTTCTCCTATGCTGCTTCTGGAGCAGACTTTTTCTGGGTGCTTACAACAATTTTTCCAAAATAAGGGAGCATCTCTCCACCTTGGAGGCATCTGTCATCAAATTCTCTAAAACGGCACCTCTCCCTCCCATCTTTTTATTTTGGATGACTACTTTTATCAGCACAGATCAGCCATAAACAACTCACTTCACAGACCACTGCAGCATTAACATTTCCCATTTTTAATTCTCCATTTGAGTAAGACATTTTTGTTACAATGTTAGCTCATTGTTCTCTTGGCTATTAATAACATTGTACTCCATGTAATAAAAAGTTATTTGAAATCTCAAGGCAGTCATTCAGGAGTTTAACTAAAAGTCATCGTGCAAAGTGACATTTTGGTCTGGTTAATGATAGAAAAATTGTTAGCTCTGTCTCATTAAAAAAACAGATTGCTGCAGAATAATTTGCAGAGACACAGAAAATATATATATTAATTTTATTTCAGTCTCTAAAACACCTACAGAACCTCACAGCAACTGTTGTGCCTAATTACCTATGCCAATAAAATAAAATGACACTACAGTTATTTGTTTCAAGCTCTCTTTTGAGAACAACCTCCTCTATCCAGGCATTAACAAATTCATACTGCCTTTCCCAGCTCCATAAGGAGCTCAGTGTAAAAATTATGGATATCTTCATATAGAGTAGAAAATGAAAAACTCTTGCTTTTCCCAAAGCCATTGTTAATGCATTTTGAAGATTGCATTTTACCCTTTGTGAACACAGCTTTGCTCTCCAAGATGAAATCTCACTAGCGCCTCTGAAATAAGTGCAGTTACCAATCTGCAAAATCAGCATGAGCAAGAAAATGAGGTCTGCTAGGGCCAAGTGTTTCACAATCTGCATACAATTGCTGGCATAAAATCTAATGTCTCCAGTGTTCATTTCAGTTAAGAAAGGGGCAGGATGTGACAGAAAGCATGAGTTATTTAACAGTGCATTGAAGCACTTTGTGTTTCTAGTTTGAGCCTGAAGAGCATGTGAGGAGCAGACTAAGAACAGATCTTAATTAAGGTATTAATAGTACCTCCCTGACAGTAAAATGTTTAAATGTGGTCCATTGAAAGTGTTCTCCATTGTTTAAAAATATATAGGCTGTGAATCTTCAGTGCTCATGGACCTGCTGCCATTTTATGGTGCTAAGAATGAACTTCCATTCATCAAACACTGAATTCTGAATTCTGCACAAACCTGTTTCAAGCCCTGCTTTTTGACACAGTAAAATGCCAAAAAAAGTTGGAGCAATGCTGTCCTGAAAACCATTGAACTTGCTAAATATAGATCACTCTAAACTTAACACATCAGGAATACATCTAAAACTGCAACTTAAAAGTCAACTATGCAGCAATGTAGAACATAATAGTAAAATTATAGGGCAAATATGACACATCACATCTATAGTTCCTCAGAAGAAAACTCACATACGATCAACCCTGTCTGCTTCAAACAGGAAAGGATCCATCATTCTGTGATAATTTTCAGACTATCCTGAGTATCCTTCTCACAATGCAACCTTTTTAATGTGGCGTCTGATTTTTTTTTTTTTTCGTTTAGAATATTGTAATTTTAGCGTTGCTTTGGATAATGACTGCCTTTCACATGCATCTAACTACCAGTTACATCATTCCAAACAAGGCCAATAGTTGCTGGTCTGACGATTCACCATCAGCCACGGTTTTCCACTGTAAAAAATAAACACTGTAGCCAGTCAAGAGGGAAGAGGCATTTATGACAGTGTTAAGAGTAGCAGAAGTGTCTAAAAGTTGCAAATTTTATGCAATATTTTCACAGTAAACATGAGGCCTGTATGCTATCCTGGTGTCTGCAGCTGTCAAAGGCAGCCTATTTACCTACATTGCAAAGGAGACACCAGCAACCTGAATGAATTTTTAAAGGTCTTGAATTTTTAAAGGCATGCTATTAAATGGATTTGCTCTATTTTATAAAAGCCACCCACCTCGTACACACCAGTTTGACCTTTCATCTCTCATAACCCTGGCCAAATTACTTTACTTTGATTTTCTAAGTTACTGATATTACCCTAATTGTGTTAAAATAAATGTCAGCTTATTTAGGTACCTAAATAAAGTAATTCTGGGGAGACAAGGGGATCCACAGGTTTCCTAAAGAAACATAAATATTTTGGCTGGTAGGCTTGCGACTCAAATGTAGTTGACTCCAACAATGACTGAAAGTTGAATTGTGGGATGACTACATAGGTGATCTATGGTTTCAGAATTATTTTCTAGTGAACAAGTGTTATTAGTACATAAACTGTCATAACTATTCATCAAATGATGCTCTGGAGGCTGAAACATGCTTTAAACTTGTCTCTCTGAATTAGTGTAAGTAAATTAACAGCTTGATATATGCCTGTTTGAACTGAGTCTGTTCCCATAAAGGATAAATTTTATTTTTTAGTATTATCAACATGACATCTCTCACAAGTATTATGTCTGGTTAAATTAAAAAAAAAAAAAATCTGAGGCCTTACTGTCCTGACAGAATCTCCTTAATTCCCAATCATTTTGCCTAAAATGCTGCCGAATTAGAGTTTTCCATTCACGAAATTCACTCATTCTACATGAATATATACACTCTACACACACGTATTTATACATACGTATAGAATCCATACAAACAGAAGGAAGTATGAGGGCAGTATCTAACAAGGAAACACAACCTCCTGACCCCTTAAGCGTGCCTGTGGCTACAACACTTTAGCAGTCACAAAAACTCCACCTCTGTACCACAGACCATCACTGTGGTACCAATCATTTACAGAACTGCTCACCCAGTGATTTCCACAACAATAATTGTTCACACAAAAGTCCTGGGGACACGTGGAGTCACCCAAATGAGGGAGGGAGAAGATCCATTGAGCCACGTGGTGCCATCATCTACCAAAACAACACAGTACACAACTCCCTGAGCATTCATTGCATGTGTTATGCCCTCCCATATTTTCACATTAAGTTTTAAATGCATTAATTTTCTGCCAAGACCCTGATCCATAGCCTGATACATCTCACAAAACCTGGAGATTAAACTGATAAATTTTAGAATTCTTTTTTTTTTTCATACTTTTACTCTGTGAATGTTGCTTAGAGGATAGCCCTTGTATGTTTTATCCTTTCCTTCACCACAAAATTTCATTTCAGAATGTAAATTCAATCTGTGGATTCTTCACACTCATTTTTCTGAACATTCAAAATAGAAACCATTCACTCAATAGTTCACCCAATCTTCTGCTGTATTACAAGTCTGACAGCTTCTCTGGGTTTGTTGTTGAAATGTCACAATATTTTGTTCATCAGCAATATGATAAAATACAAAAAAGAGCATAGATTCACATTCTCATTTTCCAAATAAATTTGAGAGTAATTTAAGACTCCTTGGCTCTTAGAAAAGAAGTTTGCAAGTACAAATCTCAGGAAAATTCCTTTCACTTACTTTCCTTCAGGAGTAGCTAAAGGTATACAAATATAGGAGTGGCAAATTCCAGAGGAACTTCAAATAGACTATTCTATTTAATCATATTTATCATAAGATGGTACTAATCCTTCCTTGAGGCCATGTATTTTAAAGCTATATTTGGATACTGAGAAATTTTTGCTTGCAGGGAATGCAAACTATCACTGGCCTGATTTTTAATGTAAAGTGATTTTGGAACTTGCCTGCTTCCATACCCACTCGGATGGATTCTGACATAAGCCTGAAACAACTTCTTATTTCCCAGTAGAAAAAAAAAAAGAAATTGCTTAAGCTTTCAGGCATCTCTTGAGTGAGAACTCTCAGCATAATCTAAGGGTGAAATCCTATCACTGTGAAAGTCCTACTTGCATCTGATATGCCCAGATTTCAAACTACTGTCCATTTTTCTGACACTGACAAGAGTTTGTAAATAATTGCATTCTGTAGGAGTTGAGCAACAATTAACATAAATCTGAGGCTAGGGTACAAAAATACATACTGAATAACCCTTTTATTATCAAGAAAATATTAAATTACCATCAGCTATTTCTTATTTCCATTTTGTTATAAAATTGATTATCAACATACAGCTATGCCAGAAGCACATATGTCAAAGAAATCTGTTTGCATATTTGACTGCCAAAGAGCAATTACTTTCTTAAACCTTGGGGAAATGGGAAAACAAAATCTATTGAAAACTAAAGATAAGGAACTTCATTTTCCCTCACTTATATTCAACTACAAAGACTGTAAAAGCAGCAGCATGGCAATGGTTCTATAATTGTTATGTTTCTGTTCGAGTAGAAACATACGTTCAAACAGTAATCTTAAATATACTTTCAGCATCGAATAAAGATGTGTGTTACTTATTTTGGAATCAGAAAATGCCTGCATATACCATATACATAACACTAATGGTCAGGATAAATTGGCTTCAATTCTCTGGTTTGCAGATAGCAAAAATGAAAAGGCAATGCAACTGTTGACCCAGGATGTTCATCATGTCAAACTAACACTGCCTCGTGACACTGTCTGCAAAAGCCTTTCAAATCAGGTGCCTCTGTTGAACTGCACCTCTTTTTCTCTTTTCACTAAAACAAACATTGTCCTTCCTAGGAGGCTGTTGTATAGTTTTTTTCTTACTGTCTCTTGTTCAAAGGAGACAGTTTAGAAGAAGCAAAGCAAAGAAAAGATCCAGGGCTGGAAAAGATGCTCAGTCACATCCTGCTAAAGACACACATCTTGGTTTCTGCATGAGAAGCTTTACAAAGATTTCCTGTAGGTAAAACTACAATGATTGCTTCTTTGAAGCATGCCTTCAAAAGTCATAGTCTGCTGCAAAACCTAAATCCTACTCTTGGATGGAGAGAGAAGTTTCTCTCCTTCCAGTATCCTCAGGCTGAGAGATGCCAGACCTTCTCTGCTTTCCCTCACAGAGATTGCCAGCTCCTATATAATAGTAGTTCATTTTGCACTTGATATTTCTAGACATTGTTACAAAAGAAATTTCTGCCAATTTCCTCTTCAGTATTGAACTCGATAGAGAGCAAAAAAATTCTCTAAAGCCAAAATCCTGCTCAAAAGTGAGGGAAAAAAAAAAGAAAATAATTTAGCATTTCAGCAAATTTAGTGGGGGTCAAACATCCATGCCATGTAACACATAACAAAGAGAAGCTGCTGTGTTATCACAATAACAAGATTATTTAGACTTAGGCATGAAGACAATTGTGCATACTGCACATGCAGGAGAGAGTCAGCAGTGGGATGCTTTATTTAGGCAAGAGTTATCCATCTGTAACCGCGGGAGGGAGTTGGCAGATGGAGCTCTGGAGTTTCCTGCTGGAATCTGGCCAGGGCACTGCTGTAACCAACTCCTCTCTCCTGAAACACAGACGGAGAGCTTGCATGTCATATGCTAAAGCTGTTAAAGAGCACTGAGCAACCAGAGACTGATTTCCTCTGCTTTGTTCTTTGCAGACCTATTTGTACCTGATGGAGGTCTGTGTAAAACTCCCACCTCTCTAAGACAACAGCTTCATATACTGATTCAGTACAAGTATGGAGAACAGTAAGGACACAATGCAGTTTTGATTCCAGTTTTTAGATTGGAATAACCTAAAAATCTTTCCAGAACCATATGGCAATTCTCCATTACTACCATAAAATAACAAAAATCCCACTGAATTAATATTTCTTTAAAACTCTGAAGAATCTTAACTCTAAAATGTCTGCACTTCTAATCTTAGAAACTAATTTAAAATAAAAATAAAAAATGAAGGTGGGATTTTTTTTTTCCTAATTAAATATCCTCCACCAAATGGTTTAATGATACATAAATAAGGAGGAATAGCTAGTACATAAAGCAGGAAATGGTTCATGAAAGGAAAGCACTTTGAAGTTCACTCAGGCTTTGTTCCTTTAGGGCTTTGCTTATGTGCATCCCTAAGCAGGGAGCACAGACACAGGGGACATGGTTTCCTTCTGTTGTCCTGCCTTTTCATGGGCTTGTTACTCAAGTGAAGGGATACTCAGCCTGGTTTCCAGACAGACAGCACTTCTCTGCAAATTCCAGTCGTAGCCGAAGCATAGCATAACTGCTGCCACCTCTGCTGCTCAGACACATCTTGTTTCACACAGAAACTATTTGGAAAAGATGAGAGATTTTTCAGTAGGAGCAGGGAACTTTTTTTCATTCGTTGGAGACTAAACACAGACCTTTTTGGAACTCAGCTTTGACGCTGGATGAAAGTAATAGCTGCAATCATAAAGCCAAGCTATTCTTTCAGCTCACATGGAAAACTTGTACAAAATAAATGGTTATTTCGTGTGCTTCTCAGATTGGAGCAAAAGGCATGTCATGAGTGGGTGTTAGCCTGGAGAAAGCGCTCGCTTTCTCCTTGAGCTGCTAAGCAGAGGTTATGCAATAAGATATGCTCCTCCAGAAATGTATGTTTCCCTGCTCATAGAACCCGAAACCTCTGGCTTGCTCTAATATACTGTGTTTTTCTGCCTTCTGCTTTTCAGCCAGAGAAGACAATCCATCTGATCACATAGGAAAACATAATCTCAATGGAGAAAGATGTCCTCCTCAATGTAGATTATGCAGACATGCAGTAAACTTTTCTTCATCCAAGCCCTCTCCGTGCTGCACTGTGTCTGGAGTACTTGCACTGCCTGCAGCTACCCTTCCCCACACTGGCCCTGGAGGAACTCCCTGCTTCACCCACCTTGCATTTATTGGGACACCAGCCATTCTTTTTCTCAGCACAGAAGCACTGCAATATATGATTCTTTAAGGAAAAGGGAATAGAAAAGCTCCATATTAAAGTCCAAAACATACTGGAAAAGAGAAATAAGCCATAGCTCACTGACCACAAAGACAAATGACTTGGCTTGGGATAACTGCTGAGGCAGCGGCCTCAGCTGCCTGGGGCAACTGGAATATTCAGCAATCATCTCCTCAGCTGGCACAGTTCATACAGAATTTTAAGGAAACACAAACCAACAGTTCACTTCTCTTTAAGAGCTACAAGGGAAATTGCAGTGGACTTCAATTCAATTCAGAAGCAGCTCAGACAACACGAAGCTAAGAATAATAATCTTACCAGCTACTTCCAGGCAAGACACATCGTTTACTCATATTAAAAATGCAACTGAGAAACCAAAGGTTTAGAGCAAAGTCCTTTCAAGTGTTGTTACAAGAAATTACATCCCTGAGCACAGATAGAAGTTTGCAGCTTGAGCTGGCCACAAACCTCTTGCAGATGCTGTTTTGCACTTCTACCTGTAATGTCCCTTTTGTGTATGCAGTTACATATAAACAGCAAGGCATTTCCAACTTGCATGAAAGCTGTCTCTAAAGAAAGTGCTCTTGGGACAGTGTTTGTTAACAGTTTAAGTCCAAATATTTTCTGGACTGCAAACCCAGTTAAAATTCATGAAAAATGTATCTAAAGCATGAAACACACATGTATTTCAATTATATGCATATATGTAAATATATGTTTATATAATATTTAGTAAAAAAACACAAATATTTAGGACATTTAATCTGCAGTATGCTACGTAGATGAATAATTTATACTCACATCCTTGGAATACCAGTATCTCTGACTTTATAATATCTTAACCTTATGTCCTTCTTGGCTTGTCTACTGCTAGATCACATCACTGTATGTATCTTGTCAACTGCTGCACGTCTACAGTCACCAGAGGGTTAAGTCTGATGGAGTAGAAAATATTTTACAAATCAGAAGGCCTTTATAGGGTGCTGTTCATGTTGCAGGGACTCTTCAAATTGCTTCCAGACAGTGCTATTTTTACAATGCCATCACAAAAACAAATCCTATCCTACCCATTCATGACTTCAGTGCAGCTTTAGATGAAAACTCCATGTGTCATAAATCAATCTTTGCCCAAACTGCTGAACAAAAACTCAGATACAAGTTCAGATAAAGCGTTAGGGAGGTCAGGACAGGAATTGTCAGTCCTCTCCAGTCCTCACTTTTAAAGTCCACTCTTGCTGTCTGTGGGAACTGTTCATCTTAATTTCCAGAGGTTTTTGTTTTTAATTTTTTTCCTCAGTAAGTTGATCAGAATGTGAGCAGCAGTTGCACAAACAAAATCAAGAAGTACTGACTGCTACCAGGTGCTCAGGAGTGAAAGGGAAGAGTAGCAAGAGAGGACCGGGCAGGCAGGCAGACACTGCAAATGTTTTTGCTGTTCCTATTACGGTTCCTTCATTACTGTTTTACTTGGTCTGACATGACTGAATTTTTCTACTGCTTTTCTAAAGCAATATTCCAGACCTGCATGGGGCCTTGAAGTTTCCCCTGTCAGTAACATACCGCACTTCTGCACAGCAATAACCTGGAACTACTGCCAAGACCCAGCAGAAGGAGAGTCATACCTACAGTATTAATTTCTCCCATATAGTTTCCACTGCATAATTCATAGACAAGTCTTTGTCTGTCATACCAAAGCAGTGTTCCATCAGCTTTTTGCAGACTGAGGGAAAGGTGTCCTTTTACTCATCTCTAGAGTATCTGTGGAAATATGAGCCAGGGCAAAGTGCCAGGCATCAGAAAACCTTGAGACCACTGCCCATATGGGTTTTCAATGCGTTACATCAAAGGCACTTAATTTGCAGCTTAACTCAGAGTTCGATTACTAATACATAGTATATAAGAAAGGAACTAGAGTAATTTACAAGTGCCTTTTTAAATTTTTTCTTCTGATGACTGTAAAGTTAGTTGTCAGCAAACGTCACCCAGGAAGCGATAAGCACCTTGAGGTGACAGCAGTTCCCATGCCGCTGCCAAGAAGGGGCGGGGGGGAAGCACTGCTTCTGTGGGATTTGGCATTGTGTTTGCTGCATTCCCCTCTCTGCCTTTCTAATATTGCAGTGTTCTTGTCCTACAGGCATGGAGTATTTATAAATCTTTTTCACCCCAAAAATACACTCTAGAATATCTATTAAATTTCACTTTTCCAAGGATGTTCAGGGGAATAGTCTGGTCACAGTTTAACCCACTGTGAAAACAAAACCCTTAATAACAGGCAAAATTTGTGCTTTGTCAGCTTAATCTTAAAAGAGGAATTGTACCTCAGAGTTGCAGGAATATTCTGTTGGCTTATATGTTTATTAAACTGGAGAACGCATGATTCGGCCACTGTAAGTTTTCACATTCACATTAAAAACAGTATATCATGGGTTTACAACACTATAGAACCTCAGGTTTGAGTTGGTTTTGGGTTGGGTTTTTTTTGGGGTGTGCGGGGTGCATGCATTTACTTCTTTATTAAAACTATAGGACACTGACATCAGCATTTCAGTTGGTTTGGAATTTTGTTGTTGCTAGAGGATTTTTTGGCTGTTCCTCTTTACAAGTTCTCTCCTAATTTTTCATCAGTGTAATTCTTAAAATAGTGTTTGATCCTTCACCACATTTTATTATTCATTTTCACGTACAGTGCTTTTAGAAGCCACAAATGAAGCTGCTTTCCGAATGTTCCAGTCATTGCACAAGCTTGCAGGGAGCCATGCAGCCCTTTCCCAATACTCAGATGTACTCTGGGAAGTTCTCAAAGAATAAGAGTTCAGTGTTCAACTACAGCTGAATTTGAATAGGAATACCTCACTATACAGCTGTGAAAATCTTCCTCATAAAACCCAGTAGAATTTAGAAGTGCTTTAGAAATAAGTCATCTAGTTAAAAAAGCAAAATCTTAATTTTTTAGAATAAAATTTCCCAAAACCAAAAAAATCATGGTTTATATGACTTTTTAATAAAACATTATGTGAGAGAATGAGAAAATTATAGTCTAACAAATATGGAGGAAATTATTATGTGAAAAAAAAAACAATACTTTTTTTAAAGAGATAACAAAGTTTCTCTTCTCCTTTCCCATTTATTATTTGGTCTTAAACTCCAATTTTCTAAACTCCCTTTTCACAAGTCTCTTCCCTTTTCTCCTCTGCTACATAACTTAGTAGAGTCCAAACTACCTGATGAGAATCATAGCTAAGAAAAAGCCCCACACATCCGTGCAGCACAGAAGAGCATCAATCCCACAGTGACTTACTGCAATGCTTTAAGTGCCTGTTAAGTCAGAACTCTTGTGAGAGGAGAGAGAGAACAAAAGAACGTTAATTCAAACTTTATGAGCATAAAGTTTAGATTTTTTTGCTCTATTTTATAGAAATACAGAACAAATTCATACAATTTTAACTCTACAAGTTTTCTAGCAGGCAGAAGTTGCAAGGACTGTGTTACTATGACTGATGTTACAAAAAAGACTTCCTCATTCTGGCTAATTTTGAATTACAGGTTTTGTGGAAGTCTCAAGAACCAAAAACCTGGATTCACTGAAGCAGCTGGGCTCAAGTGTAGTTGCTACCACTCTTTAATCATTCCAGAGAGCATCTCTGTCACAAAGCCAGGAAGCCAAAGCAGAATTCAAGATGTTGAGAAAACAGACTTCAAAGGCTAATGCAAACAATTTGTGCAAGCTTTACTGTTTTCAGAATTAATAAAAAACAACCATTCTGAGATACTGCTCATATAAAATGCCCAATTATGTCTTTATGACTTACAAAAGTCTATATAAACAGCTATGTCATTTTGATCCAAAATATCCCACCTGTAAAATCATTTTTTTTGGGTAAACACAGTTCACTAACACCACACAGGCCTGCACAAAGAAACTCAAAGAGGCATTTTAGCTCACCCTTCCAAAAACTGGTCACATTTTTTGTGCCACAAATGCTGGCACATACAAAAAAATTGCTGCTAGTTACTGATTTTATAGTTTTTACCACCAATCCCTCAGTGTTCTAAATGACTGATTTACCAGCCCCAGAGGCACAGGGAATTTACCTGTGGGGTTTTGTGTGTCACATCTCTAATTCCTAAACTTCAGGAGTTGGCCTGCAAGACACTGTTCTCAAGATCATTAACAGAAAACAATAAAAATTCCCCTCCTCAAGATTTATCACAGCAGTAACTGGCATCTCTGAAGAGTTCTATTAGTTCAAATAAAGATGGACAAGGTCAGAACTGGTATTTTCAGTTATCTTGACTTGGTGGCAACACCACCCACATTCCTCCAGATTCCTGGAATCTAGAGGATTTGGTAATTTTTACCAAGTGGTCAAGTCCTATCACATAAGTAGAAATCCCATCCAAAAAAAAGTAGCGTTTTACAGAAAAGTTCTTTCTGATTATCTCAAGAAGATAAAAGGAATTGTTTTATCAATTTCTATTACTACTCTAGTCAGTATCTATCAATTTACATTTTTTTCTGGAAAATATACGCAGGCAAGATTTGAAACCGCAGATACTCTGTCACAAATAAGCCCTATGAGGGCAAAGGCCACAAAAATCTGGTTATCAGATATATATATTCAGGTGGTGGGTTTTGGATTTCTGGGTGGTGCTTTTTGGTGTGGAATTTTGGTTTGTTGGGGTTTTTTGTCGTTGTTGTTGTTTTTAAAGCAAGCAAAGTGTATGAGCAATGAAGCTCCCTTAATCACTTCTCAGGAACACAAAGAGATCAACTCCTCCACTTGGCAGTTGATTGATTTTGTTCTTTCCTTTAATGTTTTGCACGTTTAGAAGTCCAGGTCAGAGACAGCACATTCAAGGGTTACTTCCTCAAGCTCTTGTGAAGGCTGCAATCCACCTACCCTGAACCTCCAGCTGACACAGCTGCATGCTACTGGAGAAGGTTTCTCCTGACTGCTTGTGGAAAAGCTCCCTCCGCGCCTGGCATACTTTTTCAACTCCACCTAGTACCACCTGGTTTGTGAGTTAACCTCTTAGCAACTTGGATGATTCACAGCTGTCATTAAGATTTCTTTTTGCTAGCAAGTGAGCACCTATTCTTGGCTGCTGTGAAAAATAATCACAGAAATGCAATCAGTTGCAGATGTAAAGACAGCTTTTTAATTAACATTTTGCCGTAATTGGTTGCTATATCTTTTCAAAGGTGTCTTTTCTCAGCAGTTAATTATTCTTAAAAAGACACACCTTTCAGGCATTGTTTTTTTCATATAGGGTAATGTCTTAGCAAACCTATCTCTCAAGTAATCTCTAGTGTTTAAAAAAGGACAGATTTTAAAAGGGTGGAGTTTAGCACAGAAAGTCCCATTTAATAGTGGAACACATGAAATGCAAGGCTGGCTGTGATAATGAAATGCAGCTTTATATTTTTAGTATAACATTCACATCTTTATTTTTAAGCACCTTTGAGAGCTGTTTTTCCTTGAGATCAGTGACTCTTCTCTTCCACCCACCACACAGAGGTGAAAGGTGGAAGAACGAAGTAGGTACCTTAAATATGGAAAGGCATCAGTGCCCTTGGATTCAGCTCAGTGAAGTCACAGAGCAATATTTTGTTAAATGTGTTAAAGCAGTTAATTTTAACTGGAAAGGGGGGCAAAAAAGCCAAATTAATGTTAACAATGTAAGGCACACAACCCTTTACAGAAATTGAGCTCTAGCCATTCCAGAAGCCGGTAGTATCAAGCATCAGTAAATCAGCCTCAATAAAATCATTTCTACTGCACACTCTGCTGGAGTCTTAAATATTTTAAGAATAGAATAAGAATCACAAAATATTTCTGCTACTTACTGCATACAATCTCTCTTTCAAAATAAAGACTCCGTCACTCAGATCCAATCTTTTTCATCAAAATAGCTCTTTCTTGCCAAGTAGATCAAATCTGCTGATAAAAATTTCCAGTTACAACATTATATTTAAAAAATTACACATTTTATTTTCAAATAACTGAGCCTTCCCCTCTGTAATGATTGTTGCATAGACATGTTTATGCATACAAGACAACTTTCAGGACTTGGATCAGGACACCTGCTCCTTTTATACCACACAATAAACCCATCATTGAGATTGCTAAACTTTGTCCCAGCAGATGGATATTGTGTTTTACATGGAACGTGGTACGATCTTAAATCTGGCTTTATGTGACAGGATTTTGTCTGCAACGTGGACAGGACAGCCCAGCAGCTGAAAGAGTTAAGGGACTAAAACCCAAACCTGACATCAATGGGATACCCAGGTACAGCCTGACTGCCCACACAGAACCAGGCAGGTTCTGTGCAAGGGCAGGTGACTGGTGCAGCCTGAACAACGGCACCCATGCTGTGTTCAAAACCACAACAAAACTAAAACTGACATTTCTCAGTTTATAAAGTCTTTCAGAGGAGGTAAAAAAAAAGCATTCAAACAACAGCATTTTGTTGTGTTTAAATGTCTTTTAGATCTGCCCTTAGACATCTGACATGAATCTTAAGATGAATAAATACCTTCAAAAACCTGGATTTAATCACCCCATGATTTTAAATCTCAGGTTGCTTGCCTGCCAAAGTACGGCGCTTACAACAAATTCCCAAAATTAGAAAAATACAAAGAAAATTATACATTTTCATAGTCTGTGAAATACAAAACATTCAGTTTTACTCCTTACAAGAAATCATGCTGTTTGATAGAGTAAATTACAAAGTATTGTAAACTGAGACAGAGTTTATGGAAGCTCTTAAAAGAACTCTGTAGATGGACTGGACAAAGGTGCCTCATAGAAGCACATTGCTGAAATCCATTACCTCCCCAAAATGTGGGGAGCCAGTACTGATGCCGTGGTTTCCTAGTTACAGGAACCTGGTAGTGGTGAACCCACAGCCCCCAAGGTCTCATTATCCGTGCTGAGGGAGTACATGTAATGGAACATTATTTTCTGTAACTGATTTTCAATTAATGCTTATTACTGAAAATGCTGTATGAGAACTAAGTCTCAGTCTAATGTCTGCTATATTCCTGGTAGGTTTTTGTACCTTTAAAAGTCTTATGTCCTGGCTGCATACTTTACTTGGGTTGTCCATTTTTGCAAACAGATCAGTAAGTTCCCGCAGTGCAACACAGAGATTTTGTCAACACATTGTTCTACATATCAGCGTGGTCAGATTCCTTTTACAAAATAAAATCTGTGCAAATGGGTAAATTAAATCAGGCTGAGCATGGCAGCAATCTGTGGAGTGCCAGAGAAAGGTCACACTGCTGGCACACAGAGCCAAGGGGCAGCCAGGAGATGCCCACCTGGCCTGCTCAGCGCCCAACCTCATCCAAGAGAAGCTCATAGCAGGGAGAAGGAAATGAACTGCCACGTGAAGAGCCCAGCAAGAGGCACGGATTTAGTCAGCTAATTTAATGTATGCCAAATAGAATTCTCTTATGTTCGTAGAGCTGAAGTGCAGAAAAAACACTGTTCTGCAACTGAAGTGAATGGAAAAATGCTAAGAAAGCCAGGATTGGACAAGACTTGTGAGTCACTACACAGCTATCCAAAGGGATACAGAGGTCGTCCACTAGCTAGGACGTGGGCTGAAACAGTTCCTGATTTATTTTCCCAGAATCCCAATAAGAGGCACTCTCAGGGGAGCACAAGACAAGAGACTTTGCATGATTGCAGCTACAAAGATGACTATAGTTCAGAAATTCTGGCAAACTTGAGAGGCTACAGTAGGAAGTCAAAGCTGTACTCTGAAAGTTCTAAGAATGCAAGCACAGAGCAGGGAGTGAGACATTACAATGGCAAAACTGCTAGGAGAGCTTGGGAGTACTAAATGTGCTTATTAATTGATTTATTCAGATGCATTCTTATCAAAGATCAAGGTTTAGTGTTTGGGACTCCTATTTTATGAGTGCGTATTTATAGACAGCTTTGGACATCCCTTTCTGAATTACAAGGCAGTGAGTATTTCTTGTTAGGAAGGAATATAGGTAGTGTTACATTTACTGCTGTACTCAGAATTCGGCTCCCCCCCTTCATTCCACAGAAGTGGTGAATTCCAATTACTGTTTTCAGACTACGGAAAAAGACCGACACATAGGACTACTTGACGAAATGAAAAATTTAGAAGGTAAAATTTTATATAAACCATCCTCTCTGCTTTGGGTCATGGAACAGTCTGAACCACGTTAAATATATGAATTAATAACTCTCTTTATTATTAATTTTAAATCAATTTCTGAAATCTACCTCTAAGGCACTAGATGATTTAATTTAATTACATAAATTGCAATTAAAACAAAACACAGAACTTTGGCTAGCTACTACATGCCTCTTCCATAATTTAAAATTGAAACCTTTAATCTGCCTGGCAGAGACAAGTTTTATTTACCAGTATCCCTAAAAGTCACCAAGTTCAAACTGACTCTGAGCAAGCCCTGCAAAACCCCTGGTCTCTGAAGCCCCAGCAAGATGACTTTATGTGCAACCCTGCCCCATTGATAACAGGGAGATACAGCTCTGGCAGCTCTATTCATTGTATCTGCAGCACATGGAACTACACGTTAAGGAAACTCTGACAGAAGCTGGGCAGAAATAGTAGAAATTACCTTACATGACATCATAAAGCACAGGCCCCATATAAAATTAAATGTATAAAAACCACAGTTTTAAATGAGGAATTGTGAAAGGCAATGGAAATACAGCATGTCAATTTTTTGATTTACAAGCGATTTAAGGCTGAAGATAAAACCCTAAAATTTGGCTGCTACAAACTAATGACTTATAGAAGGACAGATCAAAAGTTACTAAGTCTGTAATTCCATGAAGCCATCTTTTGTCAGCTGAATTTGTCACACTCCTGTCTGCCCCGAATTCACTTTGGGCATTATTTTCATTCTCAAAACTCAATTTTGTGCAACACACAGGTTATTTACCTGCCTTATCATCTTTAATAGAATGAACAAGAACCATGACTGACTTTCCCTGCTTTGAAGCCTTCTGTTCTCAGTAGCATTTTTTCAGTGTTGCTAAAGGGAGGGCTGGACCACAGCAGCCGTGCTAAAGGTCACTGAGCTGTGATTGAGAACTTTCTTGGTGCCTCCACTGCTCCACAGACTGCTCACTCTGCTTGATTCAGATGCCTGGGTTATCACTGATTATTGTTTGATGAAGGTTCTTATTCAGAGGTAAGAAAAATAAAATGAAATCAAAGTTGTGACCAGGGTCTCTACCCTCCCATGACTTAAATCTTCACGCTTAACCATTAAAGCAGAGGTGACGTTTTGCAGCCACAACCTTTTTCCTTTGTATGATAACATATATCACCATCCTGTAATATTTTTCATGGTCTATGTATTTTAAATGGGGAAAGTAATAACAAAACTGTATAAAATCACTATGCCAGATGTTGCAGATGTTGATGTAGTTGAAGAGGAATCCCAGAGATATAAGACTGGAAGCCACAGTCCATCTAGGAAGCCAACCTGGAAAACATGACTAGTGCTGTGGGTAATGCTGGAGTTTGAACATCTGTATTTTCTTCCAGAAATGAAAAAACTCACACCCTGGAATTTTTTAAAGCTACATATATCAATGCATGGTCTGAAAATGCTGTGAGCTTTTACATGATATTTTCTGTCTGCTTTTTAAACTAACCTCACTTTGAGTGTAGACATAACCCTTCATTTTTGTCTAGAAAAGATGACTAATAGGATTCTAGTTAGAAATGTGCAGTTTAAAAAATATTAACCTGTGCTTTGCATCAACTGTCTACACCAAGATGGGAAATATTAATCATTGTAGCAGTCTGCCACACACAAATAGATTAATTTAACAGATGTACAATTTAAGTAAAACTCTGAGCTTGTGATGAAAAATTTGGAGTAAATCCAGTACAAGGAAAATAAAGCACAGAACTTATTAAAGGAAGAAATGTGAGAAAGAATTGTGCTAAACATTCTTCTTATTCTTGCCTTCTTAGGAGGACACCATGCTGTGCAAGCTTGGGGAAGGAGAAGAACTGTCTCCTCTCTGAGGAAAAAATGCAGAAGAAGAGATTCCCTCACCTCTGGAAAGCTGAGTCCTGCTCAGTCATTACTTGCACACAAGAAGGAAAGAGCGCGTGTAAAAATCCTAGACAATGGCTCAGTGCCTACAAAGAGGCATTCTTCTGTCTGACTTCCACTGCTGGTTAGATTTATGATCTGAGACACAAGTAGATCACTTGCATGAAAGTCAAAAGGATATTCTTTTCTAACTTGATGCAAAAACCTACAGAAACAGATAGAAAGTTCTTAAACTTCAATAGGATTTGGATCTGTGTCACTGAATTAGAAGACGACAACTTTTTTCCCCTGGATAAAACACATAAAATCCACACAAATGAAAGCTCTTCAGTTTTTTCAGTAAATCAGGACAAAGATCCTTAAAGAAAGACAATCCTTTTTAGTGTTCAAAATATTACTTCATCTCTCAAAACATTATCAACATACCATTTCCATAACCTCAGTTGGTCTTACTACCACCAAGCAGGAAAATTTCAGTAAATAAAGTATTTAATTTGCAGTCTTACTACACAGCTAGAAATACACTGACAGGTTGTAATTCTTCAAGAATTATAAACTATAATCTATGCTGTGGCTACTTTTTGGCTTCAACATATTTCTAAAATAGACCAGTATTTCCATTTATTAACCAAGTTACTACAGCTTTAGCATATTTTAGATTACTCCTGTCAGAATATACTCAAAAAACTGATGACTTAATTTTATTTTGTGGAAGGCCTTATAAGTACCAGGCAAAGTTTATGTCATAACAGCATTATGGTGAGAACAGGAAATAGTAAGAGAGAAGTGAGTGTGATAGGTGGGACTGCAAATCACAGACAGAACTACAAAGTAATAAGCAGATAGGATGATTAAGCAATATAAAATTAGAAATAATCTCCTGGCTAAATATTATTGGGTACTTGAGGTACCTCCAGGTTGACGGGAGTTATAAAGGTGGCCCCAGGTAGGGTTTGGGGTTTGGGGCAGGGGTAAGGGGTTTCTTCTTGTCAGGATAGTTTATGGAAGAGTGTATGAAATGCAACTTTTAAATGGACAATACAAATATCCAGATCCTTTCTTATTCGTAGCTGCATATTCCAACCTAGAAATTCATTTGAAAAAGAGAGTGTCAGAGAAAACATTTTTACTTATTAGCAGTGAATTAAATCAGTACTGTGAAAATGGAGTACAAGTAGGATTAATTTGGAGGCAAACATCCCAGAAGCAACCTCTATAACTGATAAAACACTTTGTACTTTTCTTGCAGAAAAACAGGGTTTTGGGTGTGAGACAAATTGAGCTGCCATTGAGGTGAGTTTGCAAAAGGTATGTAACGATGTCCATAACATGATACACACTTATTCTTCCTTGGGGTTTTTTTTATTTGTTTGTTTGTAGAGCTTGGTCTCCCACTCCCCCCCCAAAAAAAAGGATGGAAATCTCGATATTTGCCAAAAAGCCCAAGTTTGTAGGAATTCACACTTTTAAAAAGCAAATAAAAAGACCTGATATAAATATTCACAGGAATTCACAAAAAAAGGTCAAAGTCTATTGTTAGTCACTATCTCTTTTAGAGGATGTCAGCATCAAATAGCACCTGCTAATAGTTTAATAATTTCTAAAGTTCCAGTGTTCCCATTCCTTCATGTCCTTTTGCTCTGTGTTCAGATCCTGGGGTATGGCAGGGTGGAGAGTACCCTCTATTCTCAATTAGGGAAAAAGTTGGGGTTTTTTCGTATTGTTCATACCCTAATTTATATCACAAATATGAATTAGAATTTTTCCAACAAAAATAGAAACCAGCAAAGCGTGTATGCTAGGGCATCTGGAGCTCTTATTTTTAATATCCATTATCCTGTTTTTAAAGGGAATATGGAAAAAGAGAGATAAGAATGAAATGTATTTCTAGCTAAGATAACTTTCTTATTTCTATTACAAATCTAACTTAGGAGAATAACAGGATATTTCCAGTTCACTCCTATGTTCTCTTAAAATTTAATCTATTTCGACTCTGGGGTCTAGATATGTTTTCATACTTTCTCTTGTTTTTTTCCAGTAATTTATTCTAATACAATCATTAGTTCAGCATTCCTTTCAATTAGAGCAACGTTCCAATTCTCTCACAGTTGGTATTCTCTCTTACCAAAGAGATTTCTTTTTTCAGTACTACTAAGCTGAAGTTACTGTTTTGCTTTTCTTCGCCTTCTCCCTCCTCTGAGGGCCTAATGCAAAATGCAATTTTATAAGTTGATAGTAGAAAGTATCAATTTTATAGTAGCAATACTAGAAAATGTATCAAGATCTAGTAAACAATAAGATATCAATCACATTAAATCTTAAGCACTTAAATGATATATATAACCCAAGGTACTGCTCGCTGTATTCCCCTCGATGATCAGAGATGAACAGGAACCTCTACAGGCAATTCAAGTCACAGATAGGTTTTACTTCGGTTCACTAAAATGACATCAAAACAGGTTGTAGACTCCCCTCAAAACTGAGGGTCTCAGTCAAGAAATAGCATCCCTAACCCTGAACTCTGACTCTCCCATAACGCAGGAATGCCATCCTTTACCAGCAGTACTGGCCAAACACGCTGGCACCAGGTTTCACATCACTGTGAACTGCCATTAAGAGCAAAGCCAGCCAGCATTTGCTTCCATTACACAGAGTAACTTTTCCCTGGCAAAGTTATGTCAAAAGCTCTTTCAGCCCATAGATCACAACAAGCCAAGAATTCTCTACAATCCTCCCAAAGGTGAAACACAGAATCTGACCCAGAATTCAGTTTCAGTCACTGGCCTCAAACCATCTGCCTTCCTAGTTTATCCAAACTCCTTTTTCCCACATACACACACTTCAGTGGGTTGAGTTGGCCTCATTTGTGTCATTCATTACGTCAAGGACTATTACTCACTTACAATAATGACAATTTATTTCTTTAGGTTATGAGGCATCTTTACATTTATCTTAGTTTGCTCTTTGTAATCAGTGTCTAGTAAAAATAATTTGCCTGTAAACAATTAGCACAACATAAATGCAAAATCTGTGAAGACTTCCATAGGCTTCACTTTCAGTGTAGTTACAGCAGCTGGAGGTAAAATACAACTAGAACCGGCTATATAACAACATTTCATATTAACTGAGCAAAACGGCTCTTGTTTTGTTGATACAATTTATCAAATCACTTTTTTAAGCAATGATTTTATTTTTTAAAAAATCCCTTAAGCAGAAAGCAGCTCTCATGTCTAATTCAGTTGCAGGCGATGAGTCCTCACAAGCAGGCTCTCACCATCCAGCCTGTTGAGGCACTTGCAGCCCCTGGGGCAGAGGGGGACACACAGACATGCCCGGCCCTGTGCCCGGTTAGCACAGACCAACACTGACATCTGGTGCCAGCAGAGCCATTTTACACGGGGACGAAGGTCCCACTTGACACCTCACTGAAGAGTTGCTTGTTTGACGCTGAGATAAATCAGCACCTCCTATTCAGCACCAAACCACAGCAGAGCCTGACTACAGGGAAAAGAAATTAAACAGTAAAAATGCCAAGGACATACTTAAAGCCAGGAGAAGAAAGCAAGAGAACATCCATAATGTTTTTTCTGTAATGCACTTTTTCCAAAATGGTGCTATTGGCTGTCATATTGCAAGATAATTTTAGCTGCTGCTAAAATTAAGATCCTTATTTTTGTGAGAACAGTATTAGGATTATCTGTGCCAGGATGAGCAGAGCTTGCACACTAGAAAAAGCACAAGAGTTGTTTCATTCTGAAAGCAAGGGCTTAGATTGTGGCTAGCATGAGCTTACCTTGCTTGAACTGCTACAACCAGTACATGCCCCATTTTGAGGGCTGGAGAATGCCTCTGTGCCAGCACTTTTTGGCTGCTTGCCCAGAGCAAACTCTGCCTAGGCAATGGAGCATTGAGCATAATCTGTATCAATGACTCTAGCACAGTTAGGGTTTGGGGTGCGATCCTTATATGCACATGTAATGTCCATTTCCTTGTAGGCCACAGCCTTTCACTACCACGAATACCAAAGACAGGCTGACACACCAGAGAGGATGATCCCAATGGTATTTAGAAGACTTTTTTTAAGACTATGAAGAACCAATTACAACAGAGTATGACTGTCTTACCTACTGAGAAACTAAGCTTTTACACTGCCCTTAGTTCTGCTACCAGCTGCTAGCTCGAATGTCTGTGCGAGATGCACAAACCTGCCCCAGTTACAAGCCAACCTCACTATTCTCTCATGCAAGTTGCCAAAAGAGAACTATTTCCAAAGTGTAGCTGTTCCATACAGCAAAATACTTTGCAACATGTCCTTGTTCCCATAAGGCACTCTGCAGCCAGCAAACTCTTGTAATAATGTTATTTGCAAGCACAGACTTGGAAAAAAATGGCTTTTTATTATTGCATCTTCGTGCCAGTGCAGACAGCATCCTGACTTACCAGATGTTTCTTATTTCTTTTTTCTAAACTGCACTTTGGTATTTCTAGAATTGAGGGTTTCAGACAAAGAGGTTTCTGTTACCTTAAGAAATCCAATTTAACACTGCCTCAAAAATCTGTAATTACACAAGTAAAGCCTGATTGAGAGAAACACACCAAGCCTCCATCCAAAGAGAACACTTTGGATAACTTTTGTAACCCCATGTCTTTAAAAAACATGGAAACAGTAATAAGCTCTGCAAGTTCCATGAATGGAAAAGCACTCGTTTTGTGAAGTTTTGAGGTTTTGGAACACAGAGTTATGCTTGTGTTTTTTCTTAGGTTTTATTTTTTTGGTTTTTTTTTTTATTTTATAATTGAGGCAGTCAAAAAAACTGAAATCCCAGAACCATATAGGGGACTACATCTTGTGGGGAAAAACACTATTCAGGATTTTGAATGCATGAGCAGGGAAGGAGGTGCAGTAGCATGACAAATAAAATCAAGTATGGTTTGCCTGATCAGTGCCAAGTGTTACTGATGAGTTTTCACTTCATCTTAATTAAGGTTTCAAGACCTTTATTTAAGTACCACAGCTACTTGAGCAGATGGTGGCCAAGGTTTGCGATTTTCCTGCTTGCAGGAGATGCCAGGACATTTCAGTTCTCTAATCCCTAACAAGCAGAAGCTTCTGCTATAAGGAAATATGAGCAAGTATAGCAGGCACACTTTTTACAGCACCTTATTTTACTCACTGCTTTTGCAATTCAGTATGTGGTCACTACAAGAATTGCACTTGAATTACGGATGGTCTCTAAGCCCTACATTAGGAGTATGCATTACTTTTGAAAAATAACTGTAAACCAAAGACTGTGGAAAACAAGGTGAAACTCTCCTTCTCTAGATAATACATGAGATGGAAGGAATTCACTGGGGGAGGGGAATTAAAGCAATTCAAGCACAGTAGCAGACAGTTGGGCAAGAAGCAATGGCAAATAAAGTACCCACAGCTACTGTAAAAAAGTACTGTACCCACAGTACTGTAAAAGCTCACCATGCAGTTTACAATTTTAAATCATGTTACATTGCAGTAAAGATGGTCCTTTCTGGTTTATTTTCTGTCTCACTTCCAGATTTTCATCATCGGACTAACAGCTTATTCAACTAGAATGGATTATTTGTTTTCCTGTTTACTGGCCTGCAATACAAAAAGCAGTTTGAGGTGGCTGCTTTACTGGTTGGCTAACTGCAGAATGTTGCAGTTGCACGCTCAGTGCCAAGAGAAAAATCACCTTTTTGCATTATGCCTTTACTAACTGTTAATTGACCTCTATATCTTTACATCTCCTACTAAGTATGGCCAAGGAGAAACCAGGTTCCCTGTGATACAACCTACAGGCGTAGCAAAACAAAGCCTCCCTACAGTTTTGAAACTGAACATTATTGCATGACAATTAATAATAATGCATTGAACTACAAATTCACATTTGTTTTTCTATTCTTGCACTACAAAATTTATCTTTTTCTTGTGCCAGTATGTGTGAAAATTCAGGACCCATCATTATACAATTTTTGATTTGGGCAGTCTCTCCGTAGTAAATAGTATCTTGTCTGACTGTAACACTTCAATGTAGTCATTTCTGACTTCTTTAAGCTCTCAGTCATACTCCTTCATTTTCTCCTTTTCCCACCCTTTCCATAGTTAGGACAAGGCAATTCCTGGCATGCTCTTATAAACACAGGTCTCTGGAAAACAACTGTAAGAACTAAGGAGGGGTCTGCACTGTCCCACAGGCACTTCCAAAACTTCCTCAGTTTTGGGGCCTGTTAGGGCCTAATACTCGACTGTTTTCAGATTTCAAATAAACCAACTAGAAAAGAAATGGTTTCTACAGCAAGAGCTAAGAATTTAATGAATACTAAATTGATTCCTGTGTACAACGTCAGCAAGTGTCTGTCTTTGAAGAATTTCCATTCACAGAAGCTGTCCAAGCTTATTTCTGCTCCAAGCCCTTCCCATCACAGTAACTGTAATACATATTCAACCACCAGAATAAATATTTGTTCACTTGTCTTGTATCTCCTCCTTAGTCTGCTACAAAACAAGAGCCTGCTCTCTTACCAACAACAATTTGCACAAAAGTTTTGCTTTTGTGTGACCTTTCCCATCCAGCAGAGTTTGGAACAGGCTGGCAGTCTCTGATCCCCCTGCACTGGCCGCTCTCCCGGCTGCAGCAAACACCTCACCAGCAGCTCCAGGAAAGGTGACAGCCATGGGACGGCCCCAGGAACTGCAGTCTGCACCAGGACGGGTTTGTTCCCTGGGCAAAGGCACAACGCCAGAGTGAAAAGTTTGCCCTTCCCAGCAGTCACTGGCACGAAAGCCTTGCCAAGGAAAGGTTTGAGTTTCCGCTACTGTCAAGCAGAAGCCCTTCGCAGGCACTGTGAAAACAAGACAGGGATTGCTGGTCCCTCTGCAGTCTCTACGGTGGGACAGTTGAGTTCTGAATAGGAGGTTATTAAACAAGATACACATGTAGTATCTAAAAAATTTTTCGGGGAAAAATAATAATCTTACTGAGACCAACTTCAGTCTACTGTGCTTATTTTTTAAGCAGTTTTACCAATTTCAGTTAAACCTGATATCAAATAAACAACCAAATTGTTAATCTTCCATTGCTTTCACTGGGATATGATTTTAACCTGAGATGTAGCACTTGGTATCAACTGTTCCACACATTAATGTGTGTGAAAACACACACACTTTAATTTCTCAGCTTTCTGGATGGGTTTTACAGCAAGACAGCTCCAGCTGTACATACAGAAAGTTAGCCAGCTCCCAGACCCCAAGGAGTGATTGGAGTCTGCTTTCAAACCAACCTTGTATGCATTTGCAGAAGCCTCAAGCTGGGTTATGACTCTGCCTGGAATTTGTGCTCTGGGCACCCAGGAACCTCAGGCAAGTGTGGAGGCCTGGAACTTCCTATGATACCATGAGGATCATAAAGAACAGCCAAACTCAAACCCAGTCACACTGCCTTCAGAAGCTGCCTGTATGCAGAGTTGTTCTTGCACTTCTACTACCTACCTTGCTCAGCACTACTTATAAGTTACATTCTCAAAATTTTTTTGTAGATCTCTGCTGATTCTTTACCTAGCCACCATGTAGCAGCAGCTATTTTTGGCTACTTACCCCAAAAAAATCCTAAAAATGCAGATACGTGCTTCCAAAACCTTCTCTTAACAGACCATGGATTCCCTAATGCACACCTGTTCAAGGGTAATTTGTTACAAGTGCATGTAAATCTACAGAATTACCAGGCAAAACCAAATCTGCTGGCCTTGCAAGCTTCTCATCTAAAGTCAAACACACGGTATGCTTGACAGTGTAAAATATCCTTTTTTTAACAGCCCCTTTGCATTTACAATAAAAGGTAGGGGATAAATATTTGGGGTTTTCCTACTTACAATCAAATAAAAAAAAAAAATTCCTCAGAGCTGCTTCAAGTAATTTTGGAAATGTAATAGCAGAAAGACTTTTCTTGTTACTTTCCATGAAATAGGTGGGGTGATGGTGGCCATGTACACGTCACCACATTGCTGATAGCAATGGAAAACTCATCTGCTGTGCAGGAGGTGCACTGAGTAGCAAGCTGCATGGTGAGGATGAAAGTCTGGAGTGTATCCATGCCTGGAAAGCTTTATTACATCCATGTGAACGTAGTGACACACACAGAATACCTAGGGCTGTCCTAAGCTTGACTTCCTAGACAGTCAGAGAAAGTATTTCTTTCCTTCCTTCCTACTTTACAGCTACACTTTCTGAAAACAAAGAAATTTCTGGCATACGTCAAGAAATAAGACCTGTAACACTAGATTTTCTGCCACAATTCATGCATTCCTCCTGCTTTACTCCTTGACATTTGAGACAGAAGCCTGAAAAAAACTGCCCAAGTTTCATGTGGTATTTGTTGCAGAATATAAAATTCTAGTAAACAATGGATTTTTTCCCTTATTTGAACCGTGTGTGTTCTACGCTGTAATCTACCACAGATGGTATTTTTCTTGTTACATAGATGTAGTACCCTCTACTGTTAAGGAGTTATATGTGTATGTTTTATGAGGGAACAATATAATACCATGAATTCAAGCAAACATCTTTAAAACCAGCTTGAAGGGTAGTTTCTAAATTCTAGGGAAGCACAAAGCAACCTGGCATTGATGTACACACAGAAGGGCCACAAAGGACAACAGAAAATTGACCATTCCAAGAGAAGGCCAGACGAGTTCAGTTGCTGATTCTTTTTTAGCATATTCAACATTTCTATGTCATCTGTTCCACTTCTATTTCCACATTAATTACCAGGCTGTTGATTATTTCTTTGTTTTCAATTTAGAGCTTGCAAAAAACTAAAATAAAGTCATACCCTTTAACACCTGTAAAAATACTGCAATTAATGGATGCCTAGGAAAGTGGGTCAGAACAGAATATTTGAATGCAGATAAAAGATATTTCCTTTGGCCATGGTAGAATTTTTTATTAGATACATATTTGAGGTCCTTTATTGAAATCCTGCAAAGAGTTTGAAAGAAACTTCAGACTAAAAATTGGTCAGCTGGGTATTAAGAGATCTATGTGGTTCCTCTGATGTAGGATAAATGAGTTAAGGGTGGAGAGATATTTCAGAGGTATTCTTTAGAAGCCATTGTTGTTAAAAATGGGTTTGATTTACTATATAGAAGGAAAGATTTCTGAGAATTGGATTACATTTCTGTGGGCATCAGATATTAGAAAGCCCTGCCTATTACAACAGCAGTTGCCACAAAAGTGTGTTTTGAGGGAATCTGTAAGGTATTGTGTCTTTCTGTAACGGCTCTCAAATCCAACATGCAACACAGGCACATACACTTTTTGATAGCTTTTTATAGCCAGGGCCTTTCTGCTTTTTCATACAATAGAACCTCATCTCCTCTCCATAATTTCCAGGGAATTAGCTGGATAGAGAAAACAACAATGCATATATTAGTTCAAAAAATATTATTCATTGTTCAGAAAATACTTTTTGATATGATTCATATGTCTGCATTTTTCTATTCGGCCCTGCCACAGAGCTAAGTCCTGTTAATTACTGATCTCCTTGGACTTCTCAAAACTGAACTCCTACTGCATTTCAAAGCTTCACACCTTTTCCAGAGATGATTTCTTAGTGCAATTAATATTTCACTAATGTGAATAATTTATCTGAAATGGCCTACTTATCAGAAATAGGTAATAATTTCCAAAAGCAGAAACCAAGGCTTTGCCAGTAGGTTTTGTCATGGGAAATTCTATCATGACAGCGCTATGTGTTATTTCATAGTCAGAAAGGGCCATAAGCATAACCAGATGGAAAGATGTACTAAAACCCTCTTATTATTTTCCTTTCTCTAAAAGCATTTATTGTGGTGGCAGTCTAGCATTCAGCTCCCCCGTAGTTCTGGTGGTAAATCTATTTTTGTGAGGAAATGATCCTGTGATACGCTTGTGTAAAGTGCCAGCACCAGGCAACAGTGCAACTCTGAGCTCAATTGCAGATTCATCATAAGCAAGGGTAGAATAGCTGTGTTAACACCAAGCATGCAGTAAAAGTGCTTAGTAAATCCTCAGACTTGGAATTAAAGTCATAACACAGCAAAGGGAGACAGCAGAGAAGGTGATTTGTGAAGAAAAATAAGCATGTCTGCAAAGCATAGGCTAGTGCTGGCATATTAATGATGATTTATAGAGGACAGACATAAGCCCATGAACATGCTTTCCACTGATCCAGAAAGGAACTTTTTAAATGCTTGAAATCAATGGGTAAATAAAGCTCTTACTGATTTACAGAGCAGTGGCAGCTGCTATGCTATATACTTGGTCAATGCAGTTCCAAGGAGAATCAATGAAGTTCAAAGGTTAGTTTCAGGGTATTTTTGTTTGACTGGCAAGAGTTTTAGATGGTTCCTGGATTTCTATTTATGGCATCAAAACCAGTTGGACAGAATCTCTGGAATATCTACTACACTTTGTCCAGGTTTATTCTCCTTCTGTAGTTTTATACCCCCTATTAAGTAGGAAAAAACCCTCAACTTTTCATTCCCTCGCAACAAAGCTTTTCCAAATTGTCTTGCTGTACCTTAAATCTACCCAAATGATTTGTGAAGCAACCCTGAAACAAAGAGAAACTGCCTTAGCAGTAAGGTAAAGCAACTCTAGTTTGAAACTTAATCCTCCACAGAGCCAGAAACTGGCTAATAGAATAGAAAGAAAAATTACTCTATAACAGCCCATTAAAGAGGTTCAAAAGTTTGTTTCCTTTTACTGTCTTGGAAAGTTGCTGGTATGTATCCAACCAAGTTTTGCTTGTACATATGCAAAGCTGATAAAGTTAAATCTACAGTGTATGAATACTTAAACTGTTGAAAGCTTGGAAACTCCATGGTCCATCAAGCTGTAAACATCTTTTTTACATGATCACAGTCAGTTGTATTTTGGGAGGAGAAAAAGAAGTAATGAGAAAAAAACAAAAGCCAGAGACAATTGTACATAGCCTTATTCTTTAACAGGCAAAAACACACTAAGGAAGACAAAACACAAAATGTGTCTTGGACCCAATAATCCTACACTTCACAAGAAAGGAGGCTGTGACTTAAAACACATAGCTCCCAAGTCTGACTTGAAAGAGACCTTTGAAGGCTGGTTCTAAATTAACAACTAGCTCAGTTACTAAATTAACCTAGCTTTCACATGCCTGATCTCTTACAAACCTGTGACAAAGTTCAGATTCACATTTGTATTGAGAGTTTTGTTGGAACCAGAAGTGGGATTACAAAACCAGAAGTAGGTTTTTAGCTGTAATGCATCTTTTGCCACTGAATACACTGTGGATGGAAAGACCTGTAATAAATAGTACAGAATGTTCCAAAGGCTGGTGAGATGAAAAATGCTGGGTTTTGGTTTTTCATCCTGCTTGGACTAAGCTTTGTAAGCACAGACAAAAATGTGAGCAAGTCACAGCTGATTCAGATCCAACTAAACTTCAAACTGAAATGCAAAGGGATTTTGTTGAATGCCTTGGGCGCTTTTAGTCTCAATTCTGAACTTAAAGCAACAAGAACAGATCACGGTAGGACAGATCACATACAGAACTAAGATGCCGTTTGATAATTTTCCTGAAAAATAATTTAAATTTTAGAACTGAAGAAAAAATATTCAAAAATTCCTGAAAAAGAGTTTAGATAGCTCCAGACCGAGAATGAGGGGGAGAGGTTGCCAGTTGTCCTACAGCAGTACCTTCAGATATGCAGGAAGCCAAGTCTTCAATACTTGGAAGTTATTTCCAGTTCTACGACCCTCACTCCCATTTTCATTACTTGAGAGCATCATCTGAGATGCCACAGATTTCCCAAATCTCTTCAAAGAGGTTTAAAAAAATATATTCACCAGGACTTATTTCAAAGACTTAGGCAATAAATAGTGGCTCATGCCGTAATGAGAGTGATTTTTAAAAATAAATTATATACATTTGATTTGTATACATATGTAAATAAAAAGTACATTAACAAGAAAAAACTTGGATTATGTATTGGCTGCCTCTGCTTTGCAGTAGTGTTTCTAAAGCAGGAACTGTAACTAGAAGATTAGAGGAGTTATGGAAAAACTGATCTTTCAATTGAAAAAAAAATCCACTGGCTTATTTTAGAAATTATTTAACTGGCAGTGGCTGCACTTGGCCTTTTATCTGTTCCACAGCATAAACTCTGACAGTCTAACACACTCTTTCTTTCTTTCACTGCTGGCCAGTGAAAGTGTGCATTTTCCAGTAACTGTGTAATTCTGTTTTGGACTGATGTCATGGCTGCCACTCCAGCAGACCCATTAGAAATAAAAAACATACACATCTAGAACTTCAGCTGTTACCCAAACCAGAAACTTGTGATTGCAGAGGCAAGCTACACCGCCTTATAAACGGATTTTGATGTATGGCATCTGTTTTACTGAGAAATGCTGTAGATTCTTAAAAACTAAAAGCACGCACAGTTTAAGAGCATTTAAACTCCAGAAGAAAACATAACTGCATGAGAAAAATGTCTGCTCAGTTTGAATTCACTGTAACACTTAATTAAAAAGTGAGAAGGCCACTACTTGAAAAAAAGAAAAAAGCTTTATTAAGACAAACTGGGACTGAAATACTGGAGAAAATTCAGTGTTCCTTCAAAATGGAATCTCTTGGGGAATGCTGCACAAAGGGGAAGAAAGCTTTTAAAAAGTGTACTTAACAATACTGACCAGAAGACAAGTTGCCAATAATCCATTTTCATGCACAAAACACACATTTCACAGCACATATATATTTGAGAAGGGATGAACAGAAATGATTCAAAGGCATGCTTTTGCAAATGCTTAATGAATACGCCTTCTTCCCCCTTAACTTAAAAAAACATGCCACAGACATGAGGGTTTGCACTTCGTCACAGCAAGGCCAGAGAACAGATAAATACAGAAGAGCTTAACTTTACATTTATGAATCGTAAGGTCAGTAGAATTTCCAAAAAAGAGGATTATGGTCCTAAAACTGTCATCAAAAGCAGCTGCTAAGAATTCTAGAAAAAACATTCATTAAGGCTATTTCTGTCAATATCTTGCCCAAATATACAGAAGCCTAGACAACTGTGCTTTGAACTCAGGTGATGGTGGCTAATCAATGTAGCTGTAAATAGCAGAGAAATCGGCAGGGTTAGCTATCTAGTTTTTCTCAAAACCTAGAGTACACCAGGTCAAGTGAAAGTGAGTGACAGGTTAAAGAAAAATGCAGCAGTCACCTGGACATGGACAGCTAATGGGTCAAACAGACCACTGACACAGCTTCAAGGCAGACTGTTAAGTATATTGATCAAGGCATTTGAATGAACAATCAAATGAAATAGAGATCTTGGGGAAAAAACCTACCAACTCATCTTTGGTTTTGTTAACAAAAATTCAAAATATTTATGGCTGATGTGCATTGTATAAATGAATCAACCTATCTGTAAGTCAACTTCCCAACAAAAGTTTTCTCAAGTGTTTTGAAACAGACCAATCTAATTTATCTTACCGTAGGAGCTTGCCACATACTTTCCTTCCCATTCATCTCGAACATTTTATGGAAAAATAATAGTTGAGACAGTAGTGAAAATTTTTCTTTTGCTACAGGCACATGAAGAAGCACTTCCCTTTAAACTACTTTAAGGATGTATGTGACAGCAGCAGAGTTGTCAGAAGATATCCAAACCAGCAAGAACAGATGATTCACTACCTCTGGCTGTACCTGTCTGTGGGGACAGAGGGACTGGTATAATACTTCTTTACTGTACCTGCTTGGCAGCACACCTACTTGTAATGTCAACTGTATATATCACGCATCTGAGTGATGCTTAAGACAACACAACAGTAATCTCATGATTCCAGGTGCCAACGAAGTGCCACTTGAAGAAAAATATCATTTTCTACTACAAGTGCTGATACCTATTTTATGTAGCACAGGGAATGACACAGCTGACAACTCGTCTCTGTTATAACACACTGACATTCATAGAGGAAGGGGAAAAGCTTCAGAGAGATCCAGAGATCCACTGTGTAAATTATCGAGCTAACTCTTCTGAATTGTTGCCAGTAAGCGCATTAAACATTCCAGTGCCATAATGCAAACTACAAAACAACTTCATTTTCCTTCAGCCTCCTATCTCCTTTTCCTCCATCCTCTTATTTCATGAAGAAAAGACATGGTCACTAAAGCGTGCTTTCAGAAACTTAGGGCTGAAGTATTTCCTTCTCCTTGTGTTGGTCTCTTTCTGGAGAAAACCCACAGCACTGGTCACAGCTGGTCAAAGCCTGGGACCTGGCACTGGCAGAATACACACAAATCAAAGTGCCCCAGTTATACTTTTAAACCAACACATTTCAAAGCAAGGACATTCTAACACTGTGATGACTGCATTTACAGTTTCATTATCCTAAAAGTGTAATGCCTTGCAAAAGAAAAAAAGAAACCATCACACAGCAATTCTTAAATAATGTGAAAATATCACTGTGATTTTCTTTCTGCTTTTTGTGGTGCATTTTTGGTTTTGTTTGTTTGGGGTTATTTTGCGTGAATAATTTAACCTCTACAGTTAAATCTTGGAGTTTAAAAAGTTTATTGACAAGTCTTCAAATATTAAGATTGTTTCTCTGTATTCTGAAAAAATATCCATAAATAATCAATAAACCAAGCAAAAGGAAATTTCAGCTTCCTGACGAAGAGGTTACTACCTGGCTGTCACAAGCCAGTGACCAGCAGGGCATGACCTGAGAACATGACCTAACTTTTCCAGTTGTCTCTCTACAGGTCCTGCTAGAAGACTTCACTATTTGTCTTATTTACAAACTGAATTAGCTTCAGTGATTTTAGTAAAGTAGGTAGAACAACACCTCTGAAGCAGGAATTTTGAGTAAATCTTAAATCTAAGGCACAGTTTGAGCTGAATTATCAGGTACATCGTATTACAAATTCCATCCTTAATGCAAATAACAAGGGAACACCCAATAGAAAGCAAAGTGAGTGCTGACAGACATCAGTAATTTTATTCAGCCTTTCTGCTCCTGACAAATGCTATTGTCCCTTCTCCAGGGCAGGAGAACTTCCCACATTTTCAGTTAGCAAGGAATAACGTGAAGTTACTGCTGGGCTGTGCTGTTCAGGGGTAAGAGCTGACCATTGGGGGGAGCTACAGGGCGATCAACATCTCACATGCGCCAAGCTGCCCAGGATGTGCCACATAACCAGATAGGTGGACAAAGCCCAGGCTCTGACTGGGTAAGGAAGCACATGAACTTTTGTTATCTTTCTTAACTTACCAAATCTGTTGTTAAAAAACAGACCTTAGAACACAAAGCTAAACCCTTCTGGTCCCATTAGCTAAAGGCACAAACAGACACGAGCCAAGATGGTACAGATCTTTTAGATATTAAGATCAAATTACTGGCTTTCTGTATTCTTTTTTTTAGAGCAATACTAGCTAAGTTTGCATGAAATGGCAACCAAATGAAACAAAAAGCTAAAACGAAACTACTATGGAGTCACATTCAGCATCTCTTAACTACCTCATGGCAGTTTCAAAATATAGAAAAATAGTTTGCAGTTAGAAGGAAGATTTTTCAACTTAAAAATAATACTACCTTTATGAACACTGAAAATGTTGTTCAAAAAGAATTAGAGAATCGGGGTGTAGTTTATTAAAAACAAACAAGAGTGAACAAAATTATTTTTAATCCTGCTTTAAAAACACAATGGACCAATAGCATTTTGCTGGAAAAATCACAAACCTCTCCACAAAAAGTAAAAGGTTTGGTGCTCATACATGGAGTCTGCGAAATGCCAGTGGTTAGTGAAGAGGGCAGTGCAACATGAAGAAAAGCAACATCATGAGGATGGTTGTGCAGGGTGCTGTGCTGCTCCTCCTGGAGTTTCTCTTCTGGGTCTGTGCCTGCAAGGAAGAAAGTCTCTCCTGGCACGGCTTCTTGCTAAGTGAACTGAAGAAAGTTTTATTTCAGAAGTGGTAAACTGACTGAAAATCCCAGGTTTTGTCTCTTTACGTTGTCAGTGGGAAAGGGAAGAGGAGTTGGGCGGAGGAAAAGTGTTCTAAAGCTTTATTCTGATTGTTATTATTCTTCTTTTAATTCTGTTAATAAAGCTTTCTTTATACCCTTTAAAGTTTTGAGCCTGTTTTGCCCTTCTCCTAATCCTTATTCACAGAAGAAAATGAGTAAATAATTTTAGTGGGTGCTCTGGCATTTGGCCAGCACTTAACCCCCTACAATAGCCCATAAAACTGCCTTTACAACAGAACTAGTCTGAAGTTTGCAACATACAAATTACTTTTGTTTCCAATTTACCTCCTGAATCCACTTACTATAGCACTACAGTTGTCATCCTGAAGGTAAAATTGCAGTCTAGAGTATAGCAGTTACTCCCATCCCCACCTTTTGTGGCATCAGCTCTGGTAGCAAGCCCAGCCTGGATCACAATTTACATTGCTAACTGCTGTACAGTGCAATGAAGTCAAAAGAGCTATGTGGTGGAATCCACAATATTTAAAAGTAACAAACCCTACAACAAAAGTGAACACAAAAAAGCCAGAAGTGAACATTTCTATTTCTCTATTTGCAATCCTAAGTTTTAAAGCCTGGTTCTCAGAATAAGTGGATCATGCAAATTTCCAAGGAAGACGGGTGGCTAAAAAAAAAACCCAAAATTAGGAAGACAAGTATCACTTGATGTGGCATTATGTTAAGTCCTTGGAAGGTGCTGGCTCTGACCTGTTCAATACAGGACGGTATTCTGTAGGTGTCTGAATTATTCCAGTGGAAAATGTTTACCCTGGTTTTCAAATAGGCCCACAGAAATAAACATACTACAATCAAATTCTCTCCCTACTGCTACAGTCACTAATACAAATACATATTTTGCAGTATAGGTAAAACATTAGGACACCTCCTTGAATAGGAATACAAGTCTTCTCTTTTTCTTACTAAAAGTTGATATATTATTTTGATTAATTACTTGTCAGGGATTTGCTTGGCTGTCCAACAAAATGAGGGAATGCTTTTTCCGCTATAACTAGAGAAAAAAATTATTCCTTTTCAGCAGATGAATTATGTCTTTGCTTTCCTCTCAAGAACTGACTTTGGAATGGGTTTAGGCAACACCTTAAAAATAACATGGGCTGGATACTTCTTTTACTCTCTGGGAGGGTCAGTTCTAAGTAAACACTGGAAAGAAAATCTGGCTGTTTTGACGCTCAAAAAGAACTAAAGTGAAAATATTAAAGAACTGTTTATAAGATCAAGTAATCTATGTGTAGAATACTGGTAATGGAGAAGTTTCACCATGAGGAGAATATGGGATAGGTAAAGACAGAGGGAGGTAAGAAGCCCCTTGACAGAATACATGTTGGTAACTATATACATTAACCAGTGCAGCTCTGGACTCCCAATATTTTGTTCATGTCAAAATGTTACCTGCAAGTTAGATGTAGCAGAACGGTGCTTCTTTTCAATCCTTGTAGTTCATCATCCTTCACAAACTAACAAAAGTACCACAACAAATCCACTGCTAGAGAACTCTCAACTACTGAATGCCTTTCTTTGTGACAGTGCTATACCTCTCACCCTAGAACAAGTTAATCTTTTTCCTACACACACCTAGGAGGAGCTAGTTTATTTAGGGTGACGTACAGGCTTTGCCCTTCTCCTGCCTAAGCACCATACACATTTTGGCACACAGGTCTCAGTTCAGAACAAGAGATTACTTCTCCAAGACAAAACATTTTTCTTATAGTATATCTTTTCAAGTCTCAGCTGTAGTCCCAAAGGGCAAATGGAAACACACAATTCAGGCTTCTCTTAGTATAGAGACAAATAAAAGGAATTCACCTAAATTTTAGAGAAGACTGTCCTGAATATCTCTTGCTTGAGCAGTTAGCAATTAGCATTTTCAGCAAGTAATTAGTATTTTATTTTCTTTAAAAATTATGACTCACATTCTGGAAAGCAGATCCTCTGTTTGACTGGGGACAGACTTAAAAGCAAAGTTAAACTTTTAAGCAAAGGGCAAGTTATTTCCAACCTTCTCTTTACTTATGGTAAGGTCTCTTGGTACTAAAAAGCATGGCTAGAAAATAGTTGAAGGACACTTATGAAAGGGAAGTAGAAGACTGTGCAGTTCATTTGAAACAAAAATGTCACTATTTTGTTTTCAATTAACTGATCAACATAAATCTTACTTAACAGCCGGGTATGACTCATTAGGCTCCAGCCACTCCTCTTTTCTATGCCAAAGCACCTCTCAGAGTGTGGGGAGGATGACTTAGGAGTTGACTTCATGTAAACTCCTTCAATCAGGGCTCACCCCTGAATCCAAAAGCAGGAGCTGACACAAAGAAAGCAAAGAAAGGAGTTTTGAAAGTGTAAGTAGATAAAAGTGAACTAATAAACACCATGGAACAGTATGATCTGGTGCAGACTCCCTAATGTATATCACAGATGTACTCTCCCCAAAGCTCAAGCATGGGGGTGTCCTTTAGCACCTGCTATGGTGACTATTTATTGAGCAGCTAACAGTATCTACACGGTGTATATTTAAACATATATCCTATTGCTGTACATAAATTGTAACTTCTCCCCACTCACGTTCTGAGAGCTAATTTATTAAACACTTAGTATGTAACATTAGGTGCTCGGGAGTTAGCTCAGTGGAAAAACTGATCAGATTGTTCCTCTGCCTGCTTGTCCCTCAGCCTGCTGCCAGAACGCAGGGCAGCTGCCAAGGGGTCGCACACTCTTGACAGCTGCAGAGCAATCAAACCGGCACCTATCCCACTCAGATTCCCTGCTTTAGCACTCCAGACCTTTAACAGTTTGAACAGAAATCAAGATTTCTAAAGCCAACCAAGACAAAAACCAAAACAAACACCACCACCACCTCAACCTCCCACCAAAAAAACCCAAAACAACCTACAAAACCACCCGAAAGCTGCACAGAAGTTATTGGTCCACCTCCTGTCTTTGTTTCCAAATTTCATTTCCTATTAGCCCTTCTAGCCAAAGAGTGTCCAGCACCTTCCTTCTCTCCTCTCATCTCTCTCATTTAGCATTTCAACAAATTTAGACCACACAAATTTTGTCTTTTGATTTTTCTTTGGATTTTCCTTTTTTTTTCCCCCTTTTACCTTTGGAAGCAAAGGTAAACACTGACAATCACTGCTGTCAAGGTTTTCTCTGTAAATACTAACCTAGTTACCTGAGAGAATAAGCCTTACCAACATCATCAGACCTGCTCATCAGACCTAGCTTTGGTTTCTTTAACACATTTTAAATTAGAGGTAGACATTTAAACTGAGTAATTTGAGAGGGAAAGGGTACTTAAGAAAACACAAGTACTGTCACCATGTCCTCCCCAGACACATTCAAGCACCAGGCAGCTCTCTTAGCTACAGACATGCCCAACTGTTCCAACACAGTCACCATAATCCATCACTTCCAGCTCCTACACACAATCACCATTGCCCCCAGACTGTTCTTATGTGCTGTACCAATGACAGCTGTTTCTATCTACATGACAGAAAAAGGCATTATTTGACATTACCCGTTTGATGCAGAGACCCAGAATACCCTGTCTGTGTAAAATCTGTCCTTTTCCTCATTAATCATGATGCCAGTCTCTGCTATCTGCAGATGTTGGCAATACCCTCTGCAGGTGGTATTTAACGACCTGTCTCTGTCTCCTCTTTGCAGATCTGGTGCAAGAGAATGCTCCAGTTCTGGCACTGTCACCATGACTTCCTCAGCTCTGGGGGTACCTCAGTACCCTCACATTCAACGATTCAGCATAGCAGGCTCCAGCAGCTATGGAAATTGCTCTCAAAGAATAGCATGGCCTCAGTATCACATACAAAATCACATTAAAAATATATCTCAAGGTACCATCTCATTGCACATCTAACATCAGTCTCAAGCAAATATAGGCCATATGAGTTCTAGATAAAATTCTAATTTAATACAAGAATGAGTTTCACATTAAATAATTTAAACTGAGTAACAAGGGTGCTCATCAAAATGCCACTTTTACATCGGAACTGAAGATGCAGTTATTGAGGTCACTTACAGTTTGATCTTCACACTTTCAAACTTGCTTGACATGCTTAGAAGTCCACTTTTCTTGGTAAATATCTTTGAAATACAAAGCCATTTTAGAGATAAAATACAACTGCATTCTTTTTCCACTGCATAATTCCCATTAAAAATATTTCCAGCACTTCCATTTCTAATGGAATGACCTAATGAAAGCATCTGAAAACAGATGCTTTTCAAATTATCCTCAAAGCAAAAGGGCTGGTTTCCTCCAGACTTCATGATGTTGCAAATCTAAAAAAAGATTATCACCAAGCTCCCCTCAGGTAAGTTCACTTCATTCTATGTATGTTGCCTCATCCACAAGGAATATAGAAATAAACCTCTATAAATGTCCTTCTGTTCTCCTATTCAGCGTAAACAGACCCTGAGTACTTAAGTAATTTGTCCATTTTGATGGAACTGCAGTGTGGTTGCATGCAATTCTGTGATTATTCAGTGCAAACTGAAAAGTTACATGTTCATACTTGGTGCTGTTCTAAGACTGCTAGTGAAAAATCTTTGGGAGGGATACAAAGACCCTGATAAAAAAAGGCCTCTCTTTTTGCTGCCACAAATAGGTTCATTTTGTATTTTGTGAAAGATCAGGCTGGCAGTTTTCACTGTTTAAAAGTTCCCTTCTTTGAGACTATATGTAACTTTGTGGCTAATGAAGTGGGAGACAGTGAAAAGCAGGATATCTGATTTCACCCACACAGCACAGGCAGTCTGCACTATAGCATCTCTTCAACTGGCTCAACCCATTTCCAAAACTCTGGGCTAGTGACCATCCACAGAAAAAGGTCAAATGAAAGTAATTCAGTTTAATGCCCTTCTAAGTCCTTTCTACTTCTGATCCTCTAACACAAGTACAAACTGCTTCTTAGTGTGCAGTTGATATTCCATAAATATCTCTTCTGTCTCTTGAGCTAAGTCTTCTCAGATCCTTTCATATGGGGCACAAAGGGAAAGACACTCCTCTCTGCTAAAAGTTTCAACGTGGGGACTTGCCTTTTCAGACTAATTATAGTTCACAACATTCGGCTTTGCACATAGCCTTTCCTTCTTTTCTAATAATTCCTGGTGTGCTTAACAAGTCAGAAGGCTTTAATAGCACACTGAAATTTGTCCCCTCACTTAATATATGCTCTGTTTTCCTACTGCCTTTACAATATTGTTAAAAGAAAACCTTGACATTTCTATTTTCACACCACCCTGCTTCATTGTCTTGACTCTCCCGCCCTGCCTCCTGTATTTTTTATACATTGCTTCTTTTGCTGCTGGAAAACTCAGTCGTCCTCTAGCTTTCAAAGTCACAGAGAGACAAAAACTAATCAATCAAAAAAAAAATCTTCGTCTGTCCTTGAAGAGGTCCTTTTTCATTCCCCTGTTCCTAATATTAACATGCCTCTTACGAATCAAGCATAAAAGATAAAATGCTTTTGAAGGAAAATCTCGATAGATACAAAAAGCTATTTTTCAGCTTGAAGTTATAAAGCAAAATTATTATTCCATATGCATCCACAATTAAAAAAGGAAATTAAAGCTTCAGTGATTTTGTTTCAAGACTATTCCAATTTAGCTTCAGGTGACTGTGTTTCCAACATCAGGACATCCTGGGTCAAAGGAGGGTCTATACTGAAAGGCTGTTTAATCTAAAGTGTGACAAAGTAAGCATAAAACATTTCTTTTGCTTGGACTTCCAAGGCAGCAAATAGCCTAGCTTACAACTGAAGTGTAGATAGTATGTTCAGAGAAAAATATTTTTTTTGATGAGTCCATATCAAACAGAAGGGTTTGTCACAGAACTTTCATATTTATTCCATTTTATTTTGTCTTATGCTTCAGTTTCTTCCACGCACCTATATCTCTACCACAACTCCTGCACAAACCTGTAAGAGACTTACACCCACAACGCAGGGGATAAGCAGGTGAGAAATCTTTCTTAAAACATCAGCACATGCACCCAAGGAAGAGAATAACAAGGAAAATGACACAGCTAAGCAGCTGGGGCGAGATACCTGCCCACCAGAGCCAGCTGGGAAGATCTGCTAGTGGGGAACAAAACAGTTCTTGTTACAACATCATAAAATACCCAGAAATTACCTTTCATCAGTAACATTCAATTGGTTTCAAGTAACAGAAAACAGGAAGAACCTGCAGCACTGCCTACGGAAATAGTTTATAAATACAACAGTATTAGAGTTTTTGTGCTTGTGGGCTCTTAGTAATAAATGGCAGCATACGAGTAAAAGTAAACCACATGACATTCCACTCAAACCATTTCATATGGATTTCTCTGACACTACTTGCATTTTTTTTCCATCTAAATTGAAAATTTGTAATTCACAAAGTTAAAAACTGGTTACCTCTGCGGGCCTGAAGCACACCCAGTCAAACAAAATGCAGATGTAAGCAAATTTCAGCAATTGCCATAAGGCTGACTGAAGCCTGGCTCTCTAGATTTGCACAGGAGACCTTTGTTGTATTTGGCAGCCACTCTCTTGTGGAGCTCTCAGGTTTTTTTTATTTTTGTCTACAGACCTTATTGCTCAACAGAGGAAGAAAATTCAGCCAAAAAATGTCAGTTGCTGATACCTTTGCTATTTTACTTTGACAGCCTAGATTATTTTAGATATTTCAAAAGCTGCACATCCTTTAGGACAAGATTATTTAACCTGCAAACTATAACCTTTGGTCTTGCTCCTCAGCCCTGATAGTTGCTGCAGGGCACAGACTCCACAGAAGTCATCACGTGGCTCACAAACAATCCGTTCCATAGAGAGCCTGAGTGCTTATCAAACTCTGCCCTGCCAGCCAAGTTCTGCAGTTCCTCCTATATCATCATGTAAGAGCCCAAACATTTCCGATGCCTTTCTCTCCTCCATGCAGGAGTGCCTGGAAGCACTGCAGTAGCAAAATACCCACTCTCTGGGGAAAGGGAGGGTCTCAAATTGCTCAACAGCCAGTCTGCCAGCTGACCACAGAGAAGATTCTCATGGCTCTGGCAGGAGCTCTGTCTGGCCTTTCACAGCCAGTAACCATGAGTTCTCCTAAATTATGACAGCTGCAAGTCTTAGGGAAGAGTGGAAGCAAAATATTTATCCACAAATGTCAAATATGATTTATTCACCCCTGAGATGGGAAATACCTGTGTGGTATGTCAATCTAACTGATAGAAGTGGGCACATGGCAGAATCTTGCTGAAATTAAAGGGCATTAGCTCCCTAGACATCTACCTATTAAGGCAGCAAAACAGCAGGACACACCATACACCAGTCTGTGGACTGTGCTGGGGACATTTTTCTTCAGAGACAGAGGAAATTGCTAGGAAGTGTCAGCTTATTTACCTCTGATACTGATCAAGAAACTAGTGAAAGACTTGAAATTTGGAAGAAAACAATTTGAAAATGAAAAAGAATAGTAGGTTAAGCAGGAACAGTATAGCAGTAGAACAGTAAACATCCTCAGCTTCACAAAAAAAAAAGAAAAACCAAACACCTTTAACAGTTTTACTGTAGTTTACAAGCAGAATAGCACCGAAGACAATGAAAGGTAATTGTGAATCTAGAAGTGAAACTACATAGAACATACCACAAGAATTTATATGAATTACCTTCAAAGAGAGTAGAATAGAATTTGACGTAATAAGGCCAAACTAAAATCTGCCATAGAAACCATAATAGCTTGAGGATGTATTAACTTACCCACAGCAAGCCATGAATTAAATACACAGTCAAGATAGGAGAAGGTATTTACGTGAAACGAAGAAAAGAAATGGAATCAAGACAAATAAGCAAATAATTGCAGCCAAAAAAAGTTTGGGTAAGAATTTAGAAGGACAGGTATCTCAGTAATATTCTCTCTCACAGGAATAACAAGTATGGACACCCAGGTAAATCAGATTAAGATTACTTTCACCACAATGTACAAAGAATTTAAATTGGCATGAACTTACAAAGGTGCCCTAAAACAATACAACCTAAGGTGCTTATTCATAGAAAGACTTATTAGTCCAACAGAAAGAGAGCAAAACTGTATTTAAGCATAATTTGGAACAGGAATCTGATTTAGTGTTAATGAACAATACCACAGTAATCCAAATAAATGCTTCCATTCCACAGAGCATTTTCTTTCACCTCCATTTAATTAATTACAAACTGTATCCAACACCTGGTAAACTCCACCACTTCTGTGACTTCTAAAAGTAGGAGGTTTTAACAGCGTTTGCTCCAGATGAACCAAAAGCATGGTTTGTAGCAACCTCAGCTTCTTGCTACAGGAATGCATTTCAGGGATAGCATGAAAAAAGTCCAGGAGTTCATGGAACTACTTCTGCTGGGATCCTTCAGTAAGACCTGCCACCATTTGAAGACAGCAAAGACAATGCTACTGCTGCCTTCAAAAACATGGTGCTATCCTTATTAATTCACTGGAGCAATACCTTCCTTCTAAGCTACAAAATCAGCTGCAGTTCATTACTATGAGCTCTCACTCTGTCACATGGGCCCTCCAAGTGCACCATGTGGATCTGGAGCACATTGTGCCAGTAGAACATGCAGCCTGCAGAACAGAAATGCCCTAATTAAATCTACAGAACATTAGCAACATGAATGATATCAACAATTGCTAAAGGCAACATGAGCCTAAACCCAAAGCCAGTCTTTGTTCCATCAGCTGCCAAGTTCTAGTAAACCTTGGGAAATGGTATGTAAAGGATATAATGGATGTGCATACCATTTTAGAAGATCCTTTAGGTAGAATTGGTGCCTGTGGATAAAGAATGTGAAAAGAGCAGGTATGCAGCACTGCAAGTGAGCAGCCATGCCTGGGTTAGGCAGCAGAGAGTTTAGAGGGTGTAATGCCTTAACCACACCTCACACAACCTGTTACTTGCACGTAAGCTAGGAGACATTCTCCTGGTAATTTACACTTGTCAGTTCAATAGGCTTTAAAATATATTCCGTGATGACTGACTGTTGTTTCTAACAGTTACAAAGCCCCAGTTCAGAATACATCATGGTTCATGTTGTTTTTCTCCTGTTAGTTAAAGCAGCAGCATTTACCCAGACCACTAAAAACATTAAAAGATACTACACAGCTCTGAAATAAACAGGAGATTTGGACCCACTCTCCCATCCAAAATCCTTCTTTCAGTAGAAATCATGGTAACAACCATTTGGCAAAAAACCAGTTTGCCCTGCCATGAAACTCAATACAACTGTTCAGAAATAAATCCACTCTGCAGCTGCTGCAAGAGAAAAATCCAAACCTTAACAACAGGCATCTGGACTTGGTGCTTGGAAATAATTTGGGAAATGAGTCTTACCTCAGTTTGAATACACTTACAAGCAAGAGTTCTGTAGTCATTGTTTATCTCAGAGGAGACGTGAATAGTAAAGGGCACCCACCCTTCAGACTCAGCCCATTTGTGTCAGAAAGATGCCACAAATGCCAAGGTATCAGAGCAAAATGCAGGGGGAAAGTAGAGGGTACATTTCTTGTAAGAAATAGATACATGAGAGGAAAAAACAAGTAACCCTGCTAGCTGCAGTATCAGAAAAGGGAAAGTGGATATTTACCTGACTCATTATATTACATTACTTAGGACACCCACCAGTTGTGAAATATCACTAACTCTGATCTATGAACCCTTGAGGCTCCTCTTAGAGTTCTCTCCCATTAAAGATAACCACCTCCAGCAAGGAATATTTTAAAATTAATTAATAAAACACTGAAGAAAAAAAATAAGAAGAGTCTGTGCTTGCTCAATTAGTTGCTTCTTGAAAAGTAGTGCCATGGTTATCCTGATGAACTAATGCATAAAAAGTACATTGTTTCCATGAGTTCCAAGATTTTGAAATGAGACTTTTCACAAAGACACTAAAAGCTGCACCAAGACCCCAGTCCCTTAGGCCAGCTTTCACCTCATCACTGGGCATGTAATCCAGTGCTGGCCCCTGTTCCTGCTGGCTTCAAGAATGGGACAGGATTTTTAAAAATGCGGTGATTATCAGTAGTAGGGAATTAACACAAGTCAGTTGAGAAGAGAACAGTAAAGCTTGTATCTCCTGCTTTGTTGTTGGAAACACTTAGAGCAGGAGAACACTGTTTACACACAGTAATGCATGGTTACAGCTGGTTTGTATCAGAGGAAAGGCTGTGAACATTTGTTAGACTACAGGCACAAAGTTTTTAAGAGACTGAGAGTTTCTCCTTTTAAGCCAGAATCTTTTTGTAACTATTGCAGGACTTACCTTCCCTAGCTGAACAAAGCTGTGTCTCCTCTGCTACTGGCAAGAAAAAAATTAAATCTTCAAAGTCATGGGACAGGAGATACTAAAGATTCAGCAGCTGCTTGATATAAATAAGATCAAGGCCCATTTTAGCTCTGCTCTCCTTAAACTCTAGCCTTGCTTACTAACAGCCACTGCTTAAAGAGCAAACCCTCGAAGCAAGACCTCCACATACAGTAAGATATACTTAGAGTATGTCTTTTTATAGCAGAGCCTCTGCACTGAACAGTTTTAGTTCAGAAGGAAGTTGGAGATGCAGGTTCTGTTTTGCTTCTCAGGTTATCTTTTGAATACTCAACATCTGTTTCAGCAGTTACGAGTTGCTCTGTTTGCATTTTTGTGGAAAGGAAAAGATGTCCAGCACTAGCCAATGCCTTATTGACAAAGTAACTTAAAGTCTTTAAATGTCATAGCTAATTAGGAAATACTTATTAACATTTATTTCAGAGCTTCTTTTCATTACCAGAACACAGGAGAGACACCAGAACACAAAACCAGCATCACACCTCTACACCTGGCTGGTATTAATAAGCAGTTAATAGCGATGGGATTTGACTGGCATTGCCATCACAGATGTGTACAAGATATCATCTCTGTTTTCCAGTGAGGAACGTGAGCTGTGAAACGCACGTGGATGGACACTGTCTCCCCTCTCTATTGGGTTGATCTAGAGGACACCCTTGGCACTTTATCTACCAGGCACTTGTTCCTCCAGTTGAAACCCTGATTCTTTTACAACTGCCTTGGTGTAAGGCACATACAGATGCAGAAAATGCAGATGATGCACAGCTTGTAGAAAGCACCATATGGGACAACACATACACAGGACCATACAGAGCTCCCATAGCAAGGCTAGAAGACTATTCACAACCTGGATACAAAAGCACAGCTGTGCTCATACGGAGCTCAGTTGGTACCACATCTCCACAAAGTGCCCTTTCCAAAGGGAAAGGCACAATGCAATGAATGAAGAAAAGGTCAAGTACATCCACACCACCCCAAGGTGAGCTTCTGCTGTCATTATATGTTACAGTTTTTTCTATTCTAACTACTAGCAATGGTCAGAAAACAAATCCTATTCCCTTTTTACCATTAAAAAAAAAGAAAAGAAATGCATGAAATGGGAAGAAATTTCAGTGGAATCCATGTTGTCAAGTTCTCATATGAAATATCCATTTTATTTACTTGCAAGGCTTCTCACTGTGTCATTACCTCCTTACCTTAAAATGTTGGCAACAAAAATTCCAAACAGCTCTATCATCAAACTAAATGTACTTCAGTACTTATTGGCCAATATTTACAAGGTACTTAAAGAACTTGTAAAAACAAACTAGTATGGGATGACATTATAATCAAGAACTCTGTAGTATTAAACAGTCTTATGATCATCAAAAGAAAAAAAGAATATTCAAAATTAATTATTTAAATTAAACTGAAACTATACTATTTACTCTTTCACAAATTATCAGACACCAAAACATACAGAGGTGAAATTATTTTAAAGACCTACTTCAGAATCACTACCAAGAATCAAATTTCCATTTATAAAGTTTGCCTCTACTCATTCTCACCATATGCCTAGTCCCTCTATTTAAAGATGTCTCAAAACAAAATTTCTTTGAAAAAGTGACTGAAGTGTTTACATTTGTTTTGCCATCACCTGTTGAGCACTGCTAAGGAAACAGAGCGTGTCACACCTCCGAGGTGCCTGCCCTCCCTTTGACAGCAGCGGATCCAATCGGAGAACACCAGTGTGCTGTTTATGGCAAGGCTGGGTCAGCACAGAGAGCTCCGAGGGGCACCACACCTTTGGCAAGCTCCCCTTTTCGGGAGTTCTGGACTTCAAACACGCAGTTGTTCATGTTGCTGTCGTTCTTCCAGCACCCTCTAGTGCTGACGGCGGCTTTGACGCATTACTAAAATGGAGACATCATCTCTCTTTACACCAAGCATCCCCTCCCCGCGGAGCTGCTTTGCCAACAAGAAAACTATTGATGTGCCCCGCTGCAGGAGCTTCCCACAACACCACGTGTTCCTGCCACACACTCCGTTCTCATCTCTGTCACGTTAATTTTTCTTTCAGCAAATGAGATGCTAATTTTTGTGAACCACAAAGAAAACAGTAATTTCCCTTCAAATAAATATATTCCCCAAACTGAAGTCTACATATGCGTACACTGTCTTTGCACTAAGTTTACTTAGGCAAATCAGTAATCAATTATTTGAGTCCGTCACATCACCTCCTAAATGAAGGCATCATTAAACAAGCAGCCTTTCTTATGACTGATTTCCTTACAGAAGACTTCAAGGCATGTATTTCAGAACCCTCTTCTCTTTGCAGCCACAAGCTGGTTGAGAAAGACACAAAATGGAAGACAAAAAGCCATTCAAAACCAGCTGTGGAGTTTACAAACAGAACAGATTTTGAAATGTACCAGACCCATTGCCCCGTGCTGAAACGTTGGCCACCCAGCACCTCAGCGTCAAAACAGAGTGCAGGGGACAGCAAAGGAGTTGTCACAGCTCCCAGGCTTCAGACAGTGACACATAGCTGGATATTCTGTTAAGGAGCAAGGCTGAGATCAAATAGGGTACAGGAAAGTAAGAAACCTGCTGAAAACCAAGTCAAATATAAAATGTAATTAGCATTTCAGATCAGGTATCTATCCTGTGTTGTACTAACTCAGTGAACTGCTGCGGTACCATACTGTACCACACTCTGCCTTAAGGGATGGTCATTCAGCTTCCTTGAAGTCACAACAATGGTTTTTTCTCTTAATCACTCTTACACTGTATTATTTACACGGGATTTCACAAGCGTTGGGGCAGTTTAGAAACTTACAGTCTAGGCAGAGTACATAAACCTAACTAATAACACTTGTTTAGAAAGAACTCGCCGCTTGGCTTGGAAGGATTTCCTTCTAAGTTGGTACCATATTTAAAGTTATTCTATTTTTATTTACAACATTAAAAATAGATGTCTCAGAACTACAGCTGCATTCTCTCCAACTAGTTTACCTGTAATTACTTACACAATCACACAGTGAATTCTAAATGCAAACAAATCTTTGGCCAATACTATTTGCTATGATCTATGAAATATTTGCTCAATTCATTGCAATATATTTTTTCTTAAATTTGCAAAAAATACACTTTGCACATTTACATTTAATTGTTACAATTACATTCTATTGATTAATTCCTCCTAAATAACCATGAGCTGAATACACTAGAATCATTACTGAATCAAGTCACTGCTTCGGGAAAGACAAAAGCATATTTCTGCAGACAGACAAACCTATGAATTTTGTATACCGGAAATGTAAATTTAAACAAATAAATTAGAAAAAGCATACAAAGCCACCACTTCAAACAGATAAAAACAAACAACAGGTTAGATTAGTTTTGCTCCTTACTCACTTGAATACCACAAACCAGATACTTTCAGTATCTTCTACTACCTCAACTTCCAAAAACTGGTACAGGGAAGTTTTGGTTCTTTATACACCTGTGCACCAAACCACACTTAAAATACAGCTTATGACAAGGAACTAAAAGGCTGAGTGCATTTAAAAAAAAAAAAAAAAAAGGGTTTTTTTTAAATGCACCGTGTGAGTTTCTTACTTATTAATAATCATATGTCATATATATTTATTTACTGTTATTATTTATTATTTCCTAATAAATTTATGGCAACTATTTTAACTTTGAATACAAAAGTCTCTTAGTCTGCCATAGTGACCCCATCTCATTCACAGAAATGTTCCATATTTAGAACAGCACTACTAAAAACTTTGGGCAGCATGACTTGGAACAATTACACAGAGCATCTACAGTTCAAAAAACCCCACATATAATAACTAACGAGTGGTCTTTTGATACTGAAATCAGATTAATTGTGGCTGCGTTACTGGGTTTTCTGCTGAAGTGTAGGAAGGAAAATGGAATTAACTGTGCTGCTGGAAGCAGAGAAACCCAGTGCTGAAAGCAGTTGCAGTGCTGTGGGAGAACAGTGCTCTGCACTGGTGCTGGCGGTATATGGTTTGTTTTATCTCTCTGTGCTCCTGCTCTAGGATATATGTTTGGGGGTAGTCTTGATCTCTACATGGTTAATCAGCTTCAAAGCTTCTGGCAGATTTCCTAAAATGATAAAAATAAATGTGCATTACAAAAACATACACGTTAAGATGCACAAGGTATTTGCCTTTCTCCGTTATCAAGAAGAAGGATGAACAGGCCACGCTTCTGTGTTTTAACTAGACTTGACTACATCTAATGTAGACCTGGACTAAAGAGTCCCATTCACATAATAGTGTGGATTAAAGGGACTGTCTTTTCCTAGAGACCTTGCTATTTTCCCCCATGACAGAACTCTGGCTTCACTCGGTGCCTGCACCTCAGAACTTGGACACGATGTAATGTCCCACACAAGAAGAGCACTAGGTTGCATCTGCCTTTGGGTTCTGAAATATTCACCAGAATGAGAGAACAACACAGCTGTTAAATCCAGCTGCAATTAGGCAGAACTTGTAAATTCTGCTCTCAACTCTGGAGAGAGTGCTCTGTTTAATTGTTAAAGCATCAGGGATTGGCAGCCAGGTTTGTTTCTGGGTGCATTGCGCTCTCTCACACCCATCCCCAGTTCCCTGTGACTACAATACTCCACGGTGTGTGCTACTCTCCCTGCACAATCCTCAATTAACCTCTGAATTAGGATTCAGTTAGCAGGGAAGAAAAGGACATAACTCGGTTTACAGCAGGATGATCACGACTACCCCCCAGAACGTACCTGTCCCTGTTATTGTCTGTGAAGGGCGACTGTTTAAAAATCAATTATAAGCATACCAGAGATACCTTTAATCGCGTGAACAGCCGCCAAAACTACACAGCTGTGCAAGAACCGCAACTGCTATTCCAAAGCAGCAGTGAAGGGCTCAGACACCGTAAATCACGGTGTACTCCAGACATTCACATTGCTTCTGACAGCGGTTTTCCTCCAGATACGAGGACACGATGTGCTCAGTAACTCAGCAAACCCACAGCTCGTCCAAGTCGGCGAACAAGGGCGGTTTCAGCAAAGCTTACCCATCAGTTTCCTCTGTTCAGACTTTCTGCCCATTTAGAAAAGGGAGTTAACGCATTTTTCTCCTCAGACAGGCGCAATTCCAGACCCAGCCAGAGGACTCTCCCTTGCAGTGCCCTGGCAGCCCACGCCACGCCCTGAGGCCAGGAGGGACCGGAGTGCTCGGGGGGTGACAGCGGCGCAGCCCCTCACGGGCCGGCCCAGCCCTGCTCAGCACTCCTGCTGCCTTTTGTCCTGGGAATGGCCGGGGACAGCGGTCAGGCGAGGTTTCAGACGAAGGGCTGAGCATGGCAGTGGGCACAGGCAGCATTCTGCGGGCAGGGGCAGCATCCCCGCACTCACCGGCGCTCTGAGAGGCGCTCGGCAGGGGCACTAATGGAGGGCGGAGAGCCCTCTACAAACTACCTGACAGGAGGCTGTGGCCAGGTGAGGGACGGGCTCTGCTCTGCTCCCAGGCAACCAACGAGAGGACACAGTCTCAAGCTGTGCCAGCGGAGGTTCAGGTGGGACATTAAGAAGAATTTCTTCACAGAAAGAGTGGTTGGAAGGGGCTGCCCAGGGAGGTGGCGCAGTCACCGTCCCTGGATGTGTTTAAGGAGAGTCTGGACGCGGCACTGGGTGCCAAGGTCTGCGTGATGGACGAGGCGGTTTCGGGGCTGCTCCCCTACCTGCGCCGCTGCGGCGTCTCCGTGAGGGGGCGCGCGCGCAGCCCGCCCGCAGCACGCGGCGGCG
>VZTF01000771.1:0-23838 GCA_013397755.1 Cnemophilus loriae
CAAGGGGCGGGGGGAGTCTGTGGAAAAAATATTGTGCATTTTTTGTAATTAAAGATTGTATAATAATGTAAAAGCACAAGTGAACTCTAGTACAGTTGAAAAAACACTCTTGATTTGAGGATTTCCTAATGGTTGCATGTGAAATGTCAAAAATACCAGAATGGGTGTTTTCTAGTAGTTTTTTTATTTTTTTGTGAGGTATGTGTATACACATTTGGAAGTGGCTGTTCATTCATACAGAATTGACAGTAATTTTAACATGTGAAATAATTAAACTTGAACAGGATTTTATATGTCAGCAAATGTAGTTCTCTCAAATGAGAAATTTTAGTAAGAAAGGATCCTCTTTTTTTTCCTCTTCCTCTTTTCTGAAGATTTCACAGGAGATGGAAATATTTCAGGTCTGCCAGTGTTTAATTTCTGTTTCAGCATAAGCTTAGAAATGACATATAAAATTTGTTGCTTTGTATCTTTCATGCTTTTCTTCTCTGTAGAAAAGATGCTGTGCATATGGACTATGTTTTCCATACTGCATGGCAGTTAGTCCCTGGGGACTCATGCTAGCAGAGAGAATAGATCCTTTTATTTCAGTTTGGATTTGACAGATCAGATAAAATACATTGATTCACGGATATTAAAATAATTCAGCTAAAAAGCTAAAAAAGGAAAAAGGAGAATTTTAAAATTTTGCCTCAGTTAATTATAAAAATAAGTATCAGAATATCAGACTTTCCCCTGGTTTTATCATCTATGCCGCTTACAGATTAGGCAAAGCAGATGATTATATTGCAAATCCTGATTAAGACATAACATCTTATTTTCATCTTATTTTCATCTTATTTTTTTTTAATGATTTATATTCTATTTCAGGCTCTGTGTGTGGTCTGGACAGGGCCTCAGTAGAGCAGAGACTTCGAGACTTGTGCCAAGCTGTGCAACGTTATGGTGGTCTGATGATATGGGTTGCTGCTATTTTCTATTTTAATAACAACTGTTTTCTTTTAACATTATAAAGCTGGCAGTTGTTAGTGCTTTTAATTGAACTATCCATGGAGTGTGAATGATAGGTGGAGCTGGCACAAAGGATGATCCAGAATAAATTAATAACATTAATAACAGGGCTGGAGTTTATTTTGCCTGCAGAAAATCTCTTCTCTGTGACCAGCCAGTAGACTCAAGCATTTGTGTGTATGTGTCTCCTTCACCACCATAGGCCTAAATACTTTGTATAGTCTGTTTCCCTTTAAATGCTGCTTTAGGCTTGAGTTCACATGTCTTTCCTTAGCTCATCCTATTTTTGTAGCAGAGCCAACAGCCTGACAGCACTTTTAAAAAAGAATGAATGGGGTTAAAGTACCCTAGTAGTGATACACTGTTTTGATGACTGTCCCCCATAGCTTTGACTGCTGAGCAGTCAGTTATTGGTAATTCACGGAGAAAAAACAATTGAAATTCAGATTGCAGCCTTCTCGTGAATTTTTGTAGTCTAACAGTGAAATAGTTCCTTTAGAAGAGTCCCTCCTCATCATGTCACTGTCATAAAGATTACTCCAGTCTGTGTTATTCCAGGCTTACCTGCCCTAGATGAATTATTTTACAGAGGTCGCACTTATTTCAAACGTACATGTATCTAGCCTGCACTATGGTGTGCCTACTAGCACAGCAGCTGCAGCTCCCTGAGTCAACATGTGTGGGAAGAGACTTGGGAACCTTCTCCAGGACAGGCCAGTGAGCTCTCATTATCCAGCCATCTGGACCCCAGATTATTCCAGATGTGACATGTGCAGTAAAGGCCGCCACACAAATACGTGTTATGAATTCAGCTCATTTTATTTTCAGTTATAGAGTTTTGAATTCGCTCTGTTCCTTCATCTACAATAAACAAACACGTGTATGTGTACACACACACATTACTGCCTTTATATGCTGTACCTATCTCCTCATTCACTCACACCCTAAAAAGCTTCACTGAACTTGCTGCTGTATAAGTCCATCATTCAGCTTCTACATGCTTCACCTCTGGGAGGTTATTATTTCCACTCTTATCTCATCCTGGTCCTTCTGGTTCACTTGACTTGCTTCAGTGACATTTACAATCTTCCAGGAAGATGATTTCTCTCTTCATCTTTATCATGAGTGCCATGACTATGTGTGGGGGGAGAAACCTGTCAATTCAAGAATGGGAAGCAATTATGTATCATGCACCCTGTATCCTTTAAATTTTATATTAATGATTGCTGTGGAATGAGAAGCCAAGTCTTTGAACAAAGAAATATGTAACAAGCTGGGACAAGTGTGGTGAGGCAGATGTTCATGTGGAACAAATATTTCTATAAACCAATTCAAGAGCACAGGAGAATTTTTAAGGGACTCATTTGCAGGACATAAATGCTGACCTTATGTAGTCTCTATGTATAGAAACCTTCCTGAAAGTAATATTACAAAGTACAGACTAGAGTTAAGGAATTCATTTATATAGAGAGTTGACCTCTGGAGTCTTATTTTACCTTAATCTCTGAGGCACTGGGATAAGGGATAGTTTGGGGTTAGCCACGGTCTGACTTTGGACACTCAACAGAAACACCCAGCCTGGAAGACTAACCTTTCCAAACTCCTTACAAGTACTCAGTGAAGGATACAGAAACATCTTGGGACCATTTCTGAAAAACTGCCTGACAGCTGCCTGTCCTCTACTCACTGTAGAAATATCGGGGAGGCAGAGAGAATCCTAAGTCGGTAGACTAAGGTACGTGGTGTGAAATGCTTCTGTGATCCCACACTGTCTTCTGTCAGTTCCTCTTCTTCTTTACCAACAAATTAAATTATATGAAGATGGAGCAAAGAGTTTTGGGTTTTTTTCAGCTTGGAAATAACTGACATATATGGCATAGAATGTATTTTAGATGAGCCTCCTCTAGTATAATGCCTGCAGTACGATTGTCTGAAACTGTGAAGGAATGGATACCTTAACCCATGCGTTACTCCAGGAAGAACCTGGTACAGTGCCTTTAACGTGTCTAGATCACCATATGAAAACAATCTATTATGCTAAGGAGGATGCTAAGTTTATTTAATTATCTTAATTATTTACAAGTTCATACATCATCAGACTCTTTATCTCCTAAAACATTAACTGGAGTTGTTGCTGGATCTGTATGTCCTGGCTCCTTGCTTTTTCTCTAAAATAAACACCTTTTAGGTTCTTGCAACAACAATTTTTTTTTCCCATATAGGCTTTTTATTCGCTTCCAGCTCCTATTCTTTCCTAGCCTGGCTTTCATACTTCCTTTTGACTGTAGCATAGTGCTTTGTCAGTTAGCCACATTTCCTCAGCATTTTGTTGGTCCTTTTTCCAGTCAAGTTGAATATAAATAAGTACAGATTGCCATTCCAGTAACTTCTCTTTATAGTCATCGCTTCTGGTGTCATGCTATAGTAAGGTCAGATGCTCTTTGAACTGGTATTGTCTCTTCACTTGATAGGTAACCTGGCCTGTTTTGTCATACTAGAAAAATAATAAGGTCAGTTTGCAGAAATTCCTTTAAAACATTACTTGAGCATCCTGTCTGGTAGTAGACATGAACCTCTTTCTCTACATTTTGATAGTCATCCAAATCCCTTTTGTCTCAGCCCTCTTGTGCATTGTTCTGGGAGTTTTCTTCCTGTGGACAGCTAAGAAGATTCATGTGGATCATCTCCAGGTCAGTCCCTAGGTTTCGTTGCTTTACAGCTCCTAGTTAAGAAAGATCATAAAAAACAGGATCATTGTTGTCTCTGTTCCCTCTTGTTCAATTTGGAGGATGTTCTGGCAAACAGTAAGCTTCAGTGAATCCCAGTGATCTGGCACTGGGTCTGGACTTTGCTTACTTCCTAACTTAGGCTTATAGGCCAGGAAAATGTTGTAATGTAGTTTCTTCTCTCCAGTTAGTCCTTGGAGATTCCTGCTCTTCAGATTCAACTGTAGACCTTCATATATTATTTTCTCTGCTGTTTTTTAGCTCAGCAGATTTCTTATAACTTCCTGCCTAACGGGTCTATCTCCTCCTCTTCACTCCTTATATGAGCATGAGGTCACGGTGAGGTTGTTTACTTGTAAGTCTGCTTCCAAAAACGTTTGTCCGTTCAGTTTGTAACCTTTTAAACCCTTGCAGGACTTTAAACATTTTCAGCTCAGTTGATTGTTTTCTTCCGAGTTTTCAGTTTATGTGATTAATCTTTATTTTTCAGTGTGTGTACTTGAGTGCTGCAATATTCTTATACAAACACAAAAGACAAGAAATAAATATATTGTACAAAAGGCAACTGGATAGGAATGAGAAACAGTAACTTCAGTTTTAGCCTAACAAAGAAAGGAAAGAAAAAGGGAAGATATGATCAGTATAGGAAGGCTCCAAAACCCAGAAACTAAGTACCTGTTCTTCTGGTGTTTCACAGCTGGTATTATTGATTGATTGATTGATTGATTTCCAAAGGACAGTGTTGTAAGATTGTCACAGTGAAGTTTGACACTTATGCTCTTTTCCCACATCTTTACGTTTCTCTCTCCTGTGTTCAAGGAGATCTGGACAACTAGTGTGAAGTAGAGACAGTGACAGCAATTTAGAACATTCTGGACATTGTTACATCAATGGGAAAATTTTCCCTGATTTTAAAAATACCTAAAAGCTTTACCAGTTGTTGGAAAACTGAAAGATAACACAAAGAGAGACTGAGTGTGACTATTTACCTCTGGGCATATAAAAAGTAAGCACATGTGGATGGCTGACCCCTCTGGTACTGGGAGAGAGGAGCCAGAACACAGCACCCTAGTCTATCAAATTATGTTCCCAGATCAAAGGTAGCTAACAGCTGCTGGAAAGGGAAATAGGATAAGGAAACATGCAGACCTTTGGAATTATATGAATCAGTGCAATAAAAAAGATGTCTTGGGCGAAATCCTGATGCAGCTGAACTTGGAAAACCTGGTAAGTGTACAGTTTGTGTTAATTTAAAACCTAATTAACTTTCAAGGTAATACAGATAGGCATTTGGGAGCTTGTCTTCTGTGTGCATTCTAGGTGAGTTCAGCAAATGTTTGGAACATAGGAGTTAGTTAAGCATCCTGTCCAGGAGAGGACTGATTTTGCTGCTCACACAGAAGGCTCACTGAAAGTGAGTTAGGCAGATTTGAATGAAGAATGCGTCTCCTCTCTGAAACAGAGAATATATCTGAGAGCCATAATACAGAGCTTGATGGGTCATATGTAAAAAGAGGTTTGGAACTATTTGCTAATTGTTTTTTTTTTCTATTTGAATGAAATTGGATTTGAAAAAATCTTCTCTCCCACTTGTCCAGAATTAGGTGGAGAACTTAATTTTGAGCAACAAAAAAACCTCACAGAAACTTACTATCTCTACCCTTTAACTCTTATAAAGGTTTGGAGAATGGATCTGTAGGGTGACGATTATGTTGTTTTCTAAGCCAAAGTATGTTTTAATGAAAATACTTATCAAATAGTTTCCTTCTTACTGAAAGTGACTTTAATTTGTGAAACTTTTGAAGTGTTTCAGGAAATATTTTGAGCTTTATAGTTCCACCCTCCAACAACAAACCCCTCCTAGAAAACTAGAATGTTTCCAACTGAGCATCAACAATTGCCAGTTCTCGTGGAACCAAACATGCTGTTTTAGTAATGCCTTGTTAGCACTGCCATGATTTCATAAAGCAGGTCTTCACTGGAATTGTTCTTCCTTTCTTTTCAGATATGTACTGATGTAGAGAAAGTTATTTCATTTAACTTTCAGTCTTTTCATGAGCAGTGCAGTAGGATCTGTGCTGTAACCTCTCCCAGACAAAATCTACTGTGCAGATAATAGTATAACAATGTGCTTGAAGTGTGTGTGCATGGCACTCTTCCTCCACTGTATTAGATCAAGTCATAATATTTAATCTCTTTGCACACTTTGGAGTGTGCAAGAAGAATGGAGATTGGTTTTTATATTGTCTGCACCTGACTTTGTAGACCACACTGAATTCTAGAAGTTCAAGCCAGAGCTTCCATGTCTGGTAGTGATTCTCCAAAACACAGTCACCGTTGGGCAACACCCTCCCATGTGGTACAAGGTAAGGAAAAAAAATTTGGAGAGATGACAGCGATCATTCTTAAGACAAACGTGACATCTGGTGCTGCAAGTAAGATTTTAATAATGGGAGATCCATCAGGATCATCGAGTCCAACTCCCAGTATTGTGCAGAACACTCCAAGAATCACACCGTGTGCCTGGGAGTGTTGTCCAAACACCTCTTGAACTCAGACAGGTTTAACATTGCAACCACTTCCCTGGGGAGCTTGTGCCAGTGCTCAACCACCCTCTGGGTGAAGAACCTTATTTCTGATACCCAACCTAAACCTTCCCTGACTCAGCTTCATGCTGTTTCCTTGAGTCCTGTCACTGGTCATGAGAATGAAGACATCAGTACCTGCCCCTCCTCCTTCCCTTATCAGGAAGCTGGAGGTCATAGACTGCAATGAGGTCTCCCCTCAGTCTCCCTTTCTCCATGCTGAACAGGCCAAGTGACCTCAGCCACTCCTCATATGGCTTCCCCTCCAGAGCCTTCACCATCCTCATGGCCCTCCTTTGGACACTCTCTAATATCTTTTTTATATTGTGTCACCCAAAACTGCCCCAGCACTTGAGATGAGGCTGCCCCAGTGCAGAGCAGAGCGGGACAATCTCCTCCCTTGCCCAGCTGGCAATGCTGTGCCTGATGCCACCCGTAACACAGTTGGCCCACCTGGCTGCCAGGGCACTTCTGACTCAAACTCAACTTGCCAATGACCAGGACCCACAGGTTGCTTTCCCTGTCACTTCTCTCCAGTCTATACACACAACCAGGGTTGCCCCATCCCAGGTGCAGAATCCAGCACTTGCCCTTGTTAAAATTTACACACTTGGTGATTGCCCATCTGTCTAATTTGTTGAGGTCTCTGTGCACGGCCTGTCTGCTCTTGAGGGAGTTGATAGCTAATCCAAGTTTAGTGCTATCAGCAAACTTAGTATTCCATCGATGTCCAGGTTGTTAATGAAGATGTTGAAGAGAACTGGGGATGATGCCTTCCATTGAGATAACCTCTCTTCTCAAAGGAATTTTTAAGGAGGGAGTACTATGGAAAATTTTTTAACCTTTTTTTTTGATGACAGTGGCAGCAGATGTGATTTCTGACACTAGAGTGAGAAATCTTTTGGAGAATTATATAGCAGCCAGAAAAATCCTGAGTGATTTGTCATTGGAGGACTTTCTGAAGTTCTAGGACTTGATGTACCTACTAATGGGAAAGTAGTAAGAAGTCTGGATGAGTTTAACAGTAGTGATTTTTTACTTTTATTCTCATATACCGTCAGTCCACATGTTATTTGCTTTTTTATTGATTTGTGAACACCTTTATCTTTGTTGCCATGAAGTATAACTAGTGCAAAATGCATATCAATGGATTGAATTACTTTGCACTCTAACTCTATGAACTGCCTTTTGTTTCTTGAATTGTTTAAGTGATATTATTGACGACAGAACTACTCTGAAACTGCTTTTTCAGTGACAGGTGAGATAAGCTGAGACACTTCTACTATAGTCCCTGCATTTGCATTTATTGGTCTTGTAAATGTGAACTAGAAAAATCTTACAACAAAATTGTTATAGAAGAGATGACTTTAGGCATGCTGACCACACACACAATCAGTTAAAGTGGATGATGTTCATCTCTTACAGAGCCTTAAACATAAATCTTCACAAGATCCTTCTCTTAGGAATTCTTACGTGATAAAAAAATCCCTAATGTTTTACTTAACTATTATCAAACTGTGGCCTAGATTATAAATAAAAAATATAAAATAAGACCTTCTGTTCCCATGTTTCCTACTTTAATCAACATGAATTTGAGGATATTCAGGGCATTCCAGCATCAGATATATTATATGGCATTCATTCTTTTCCCACAGGACTCTGAATAAATACTAATTAAAATTAAGCTAAAATGTTCAGCTTTTTAAATATGTATCTTTTTTTTCAAATCTACTTTTCTTCTGGGTAACAAATGTGAATACAGACTTGTTTCCTGCCTAACTTACTTTCCCATGCCTCTATGTTTTCTTCTTTTTTGTCCTTTTTTGTATGACGGAAAGAAATAGTTTTGAAGAAAGCTGAACCCTCAAAATCCACTGGGTATTGTTCTGTGTTAGAGATTGCTAAGCGTAGTATGCTAACAATGGGCCAAATACTGTACTAATTTCTCTGGCATAACTTTTGGATTTGGGATTTGTGTTCATTGATGGAGAGAATCTTGCTGTACAGCAGAACACCCAGAATACTTTCCTGAGCTCATCCGTCTCTCCTACTGTATAAGATGCCACTGGCCTTTCACCTGGCAAGGTAACGTAGTAAGACCTGATACCTTACGAGATTCCAAAAATGCTAATTCTATAAGCTCTTCTGTTAGTACCCAAGGATCTTGCTGGTACCTGATACTGTTATCTGGAATACATATCTGGAATACAAGGAAGGAATTTTGCTGATTATGCTCAATTTTGGCTCACCCTTAAGTCTTTAAACTGACTGCTAACATGTCTCAAATACTCACTTCAGACTTTATGCTCTTTGTTGTGGGATATGTGTTAATTGAAATTAAACTTTCCAATGCAGTGAACTGATGGTCAAACATCAAAATATGAGTGGAAGGTAAAGTTCGTGTCTAGTAAGAGTATTTATATGACAGTAGTGCCCACAGAGCTCGTTAGCTCATGGGCTTGGGTACTTAGTGAAGGGAGAAGTTTGAGCCAGATGACAGAGAAGAATGATGAGATATCATGATTTGGACATGAGGAATAATCCTGGACATGAGGAGGAACTTTTTTGTGGAAAGGATTTTAAACATTGGAAGTGTCTTCCCAGGAAGGTGGTGGAGTCACCATCTTCGGAGGTGTTCAAAAATCGACTGGATGTGGCACTTAGTGTTATGGTGTAGTTGACAAGGTGATGATCAGTCAAAGGTTGGACTTGATGGTCTTGGAGGTCTTTTCCAACCTAAATGATTCTGTGATTCTGTGATAATGTAGTGCATGGTAGAGGTTAGATCTTATTTTAAAAATGATCTCAAACTTGTGGCTAACTGACATGGTAAACACACCTTTGTGTAAGGCTTCATTGTCCTCTGCATGGCTGTGGGGATGGGGGTAATGTGGAGTGCAGAAAGCACTGTAGTTTCTCACAGCACACTTTTGTGTATCTCAGCATAACTCTTCCTTGAAGCCCAGGCCAGAATTCTCACTTTGCAATTTCTTGGAAAGTACAGCATGGAGTCAGATAGGGGTTATGGAATTTATAACCCTAAATGTTGTTATTAGTAACAATTTCCAGTTGCTGACAAAGGCAAAGCACCACACAGTTGCTCCATAAACAAATATTTATGTATAATACATGGAAAGTGTAAACAGCTTTTGCAGTGTTTCTTAAATAATTTCTCAATGTGATCAAGAAGTTAACCTACAAGTGTTTCTTCCTGAACAGGCTATTACAATCTGTTGTTATCAGATGCACTCACAGAATTAAAGTTTGTCTTGTAACGTTGACTTATAATGTAAAGAATCAGTACTGCCTTTGGATTTTAGTGCTTTAACAAATGTATATAAGGACATTCTTTCCCTTGCAATCTCCATTTCAGAAATTAGTTCAGTCTGTGTGGCCTGGAATACAGAGGTGCAACTTGGATTTTTTTTTTTAAGCTGACAAAAAGATTTTCAGTGTTTCTTGGGACTTTCAAAAATGCTTCTCTTGTCAGCAAACAGAGGTTTGGCAGAACCTTATAACTAGACATATTCGGCCCTTTTTCATTACTTGCTTGCATCAGCTTATGTGGGAGGAAAAAAAAATCAATTGTGCCAAACCTAAGCGCTCAAACCTTATAAATTTGGCTCCAGAAATTCAGAAATCTTCTTAAAAGCAATGAACTTAAAAGGAATATAGTGAAGAGAAGCCTGCTCTGTAATGGTTGAGCATTTTGATTCATGATTTTAAACCTTTGTCTGCGGCCAATACAAACCTGAATCTATTTTAAACAGGGAAACTGCACTTAAATTCACGTGTCTTTGCAAGTTTCCAGAAGCTGGGCCTTTAGAAACACCACCACATAACAACGGACTTCCAGTAAAATTATAGTAACTGCTGGCATTGAAAGTGTGTGCTCTGTAGCAACAGCATTACAGGTTTTGGGATGAGACCTGACAGTAACATTATTCTTTCTCTATCATTCAGCTCATCCTCTAGCCAAGACCCTTGAGCTTTCAGTAACACCTGTGTGTGTAACCAGAACCAGGCAGAAAGCAGCAATTCCACTCCATGGGGTATTTTGATATTTCTAAATTTAGTTTCTTTCACACAGAATAAAATTTAGACATTCCCTTTGAAATAAAGCTGTCTACAGACTGCTTTACTTGAAGTCCATACTCAGAGGAAAAGCTTTGGAAAATTGCATAGGCCTCATGGCATCCTTCAAGCTCTCAAAACATTTTTGAGTACAGGAGTCAAAAAAACTATACTTCACTGGAGTTTCCAAAGAATATGGTGTTCGGTCCAAATGGAAACTTTGAGCAATATTTCAGGTTTGTTTGGTTTCTTTTGGGAGGCAACATGTAAGTGAAAAATATTTGTGGTCCAGGTTGGAAAAAAAGAGGTAAGCCCCACTCAGATTTTTTTTCTGGTTGTATGGATGAAGAACTATTCTTTCAAGAATTTGAATCTCTGATGTCCCAGGCTTTTGTAACAACCACCATCTGAGAATCAGTTGAATTCCTCCAACATGCATCTGCCACACACACAAATTTGAGCAGCTTTGTTTTCATTCCAGTATGGAAGACTTTCATGTTTGATTAAAAAAAAAACAAGAAAAAGAAGAAAATGCAGGTTTTCTGGAGTCAGTAGTAGTCTGAAAGCCTTGGGAAGCTCCAGCTCTTAGGGAAGTCTGCCTGCCCTGGACCCTATGGGACAGGGAGTGGAGTAGTGAGGATTCCCCAGCTACTCCTTCTGGCTCCTGATTCACCCAGGGGAATTTCTCCTGGACTGATGCAAACACAGTTGAACAGGGGCCTGCTCTACCTGGTATCTGACACAATACTGACAAATGGGAATTTTATCTCTGTAAGTATAGTGATATAGATTTCTCTCAATTTCTCTCTCTGCATATATACTTAAAGGTATTAATGCATGTAAACTTTAAGAATTTAATTTTGAAAAATTCCGATAGAAATAAAAATTGCTTCTGAATTTTTGTGACTAACTTTCTTGCTGCCCAGTTTCCTGCCTAATTCAGCTCTGAGCCTTTGAGCGTGTAAAAAGTGCTAAACAGCTTGCCTGCATGGGTAACTTATTCAGGAAAGACCCCAAAATATGTATGTCTAATTACCCTACACTCTTCCAGCTGAAGTCTTCACTTATTCGGTCTGCATGTAGGCAGTCACATGGTTCAAACAAAACATATTTCTCCTCTCCTTTTTAGAAATAACAAAATGTTGACATTTGACACATCAGTTATACAAGTAACAAGGAAGCTGAATGAGAGTGTTTTTGAAAAGCACCAGTTTTTCTTTTCCCTCTCTTTGAGAACCTCCCTGAAAATTTGACTTAGTTCCAATTTCTTGAACAATTGGCCAAGACATAATTCCCAAATTTCCCTTTCCATCTCTCCCCACTGAACAATATTCTACTTCCCTTGACATGCCTGCTAACTTTTCTGGGAATCTTTATACAGACCACAAAAAGCTCAATATTTTCAAGATGAAAACCCACAGCAGCTTTTCTTTTGCCAGCCTTCCACCATCAGCTCTTTTCTTTTTTTTTTTCCTATTTAATGCCAATGTTAATGTCAGCCTTTCTCTTCCTCCATCTGTAGCTGAGCTGTTATATACATCCCACACATCCAGACCCTTGTTTATTATTTCCCTCTGCTCAGTCTTTAGCCTGCATCCCTTTCCCTTCATCCTCCATTGCCAGGATTATAGTTCATACAGTGCTTATCTCATGTCCTAACTACACTTTTCCAGTTTACCCCTCCCCACTATGCCTTGAAACCATTACATAGAGCTCCTGAGAAATCCCTCCTCTACTTTTTCCTGACGACTCAGCAGGAGGAGAAATTAGATGATGTGAAATTCAAAATATTCTACATTTCTCCCACTCAGGTGTCTTCTCCTTTGCTGTGTCGCAAAGCCTCTTCTGTGCAGTTGTACAGAGGTTCCCAGTTATTTCATTCCCATTTTAAAGTATCCTACTTCACAAAATCTCCAATTATACCACTGTAAAGGATTAGTGATTTTTCTGCTTAACTTTTAGACCTGGCCCTGTTTAAACACTGCTGCTGACTTACAGCAGAGAGAAAATTTTTATTATATTTTGGCACAGCCAATGGTGCGTATAGAGACATCTGTATATAAAGAACTCAAGTGTTTGGCTCTTAATTACTAGACTGCAACCACCATTCATCCTTTCGAAGATTCTCTGTAGCAAAGTCTTTTAAAAACAGGAAACACTCATTCTCCCTTCTTTCTTTATGAATGCTCCAAAGGGAATCATAAAATCATCATAGAATGCTTTGGGTTGGAAGAGATGTTAAAGATCATCTAGTTCCACTCCCCTGCCATGGGCAGGGACATCTTCCACTAGACCAGGTAGCTCAAAGTTCCATCCAACCTGGCCTTGAACTCTTCCAGGGATAGGGCATCTGCAGCTTCTCTGGGCAGCATATGCCCGTGTCTCACCATCCCCACAGTAAAGAATTTTTTCTTAATATCTAAACTTACTCTCTTTCAGTTTGAAACCATTACCCTTAGTTCTATTAGTGTAGTCTCTTGTAAAAAGTCCCTCTCCAGCTCTCCTGTTGGCCTCCTTTAGGTACTGAAATGCTGCTCTAAGTCTCCCCAGAGGCATCTCTTCTCCAGGCTGAACAGCATCAGCCCTCTCGGCCTGTCTTTATAGGAGTGAATTAGCTATATCAAACACACTTTAAAATCTGGAATTACGTTGTCCCTTAGCTATTACACCATCTAGTAAAATGACATATGAGACTGTGTAATTTCATCTCCCCAAAGCATTAATGGTTCATGCCTGTTCAACTGTTATGCTTCATGGCCTTAATTTCTAGGTAGAATTTCTGAAATCTGCTTTCTGAGATTAGCAGTGCCCTCTTGCCTGATTTGAAACAAAAATAATTGGAAAGGCACATGTACCAGCTTCCAGTTTATAAGAGTTCATTATTTGAAATCCCCTGAGCTCCTCCAATTAGAAAACAACTTTTTGACTTAATATCCTTCAATTGTTAAAAACTTGCGTCACTGAGAGATCACAGTGAAACGTAAAGGTCCCAGCACATTGGCACTTGATTGTGAGGGGATGTGATTGTTCCACATTTAGACTGGAAAGGGTTAGGAACTCCGCTTCCCAATGTGCTTAATGAATGAAAGGAAAATTGGACCCTTGAGCCAGAGGCAATGACCTAACTGAGTGAAAAATGTTTGCAGGTTAACAAGGGCAACTGTTCCTTGCTATAATTCCCACTGGAGGTGAATGACAAAAAAGGCCAATAAACCTCAGACTCTGGATTATTTATTAACCTGTTTTCTTCCTAGAAGAAAAGACCTTACTGTAGATCTTGAAAGAAAGAACTGAAAAAGTGTCCTTTCACAAAGAGTAAATTAATGACCATGAATACTTAAAAATATTAAGGTGTAATATTCAGTATCATTGTATTCTCTATGATCGATCAGATTTTTAGAAAAGCAGCTTCACTGGGACTGATGCTCAAGGACAGCAAAAATAAAACTGTGATTAAATGACACTAATATAAGCCATACTAGAACAAAATGTAACTGGAAATGACATATAAGCATTGCTGACACTGAATCACAGAAACATATTTTATGTCTTGTCTTTACAAGCACTGCTGCCTAACATGCTGACACAGCACATTCATAGCTTTCCTACAAGTACTCAGAAACTAGGGTGTGGTGGGATAGCCAAGTGTCCTCATGGAGAGTGGAGTCTCTCTAGCTGGAAGTCACGCAACTCACTTCTCACCCTGGAGAGCAGACTTGGTTTCCAATCTAAACCGTTTGTAATGAAGTAATGGAAAGATTACTGTTGTCTACACTGAGATCAGGTCTGGAGCCTAACACGGAGGCGATGGAAAGAAATTGCAGAGTAAGTGCAGAACAATGCAGGAAAAGACTAGTAATAACCAGTAGAGCAGCTGTCAAACTACCTTTGCAAAAGATTCTGTGATGCCTTTTCAGGAAACAGTGTAGACTAGTCAGGAGAGAATTGAAGGGTATGATCCAAAGTTGAGCTGTTTCAGTGGGCTTTGTATTGTATTAGTCCCTAACAGAATATACAAATAACATATTGCTTCCTGTATTTGAAGTGCCAAAAATGAGACAGTTGCAAGCATTCTGCAAACCATATGTCTGAATCAGTCTGGGACTGAAGCAAAAGGAAGGAATATGAATTTACATAATGCAATTCTCTCTGCAACATGGATATGATAACCATAATGCACAGATGTATTTTCAGTAACAGGAACTGCATTTGACTTTCTTGTTAAAACAACCCTGCATTTTTCAAAATGCTCTTTCCTTACCCTGTTGGTACCTGCACATGAAAAGGTGAACACCACATATATGTATTGCTTTCTGCTCTGAATGATAGAACAGCCTTCCTGCTCAGACCTCTCCCTGAAAATGTATGATTAAATTTGTCTGGTTTTTGGCTGTGGGTTTACATTGACTTCAAAATGGTTAAACAATTTACATTTTATTATTAATTCTTAGGTAAAGAAAATATCTCAGAGAAGAAGAGCTTTGCTTTCTATCCCAATGACTTTTAAATAGTGCAGACTGAGCAGCACCCCAGGTCCTTTTTCACTGGGCTTTCCAACCACTCTGCCCCCAGCCTGTAGCACTGCCTGGGGTTGTGGTGACCCAAGTGCAGTACCTGGCCCTTGGTTTTGTTGAACCTCATACAACTGACTTCAGCCGATTGATCAAGCCCGTCCAGATCCCTCTGCAGAACCTTCCCACCCTCAAACAGATCAAAATTCCTACCCAACTGAGTGTCATCTTCAGACTGACTGTGAGCACTCAATCCCCTCCCCCAGATCATTGATGAGGATATTAAACAGTGCTGGGCCCAACACTGATCCCTGGGGAACACCACTAGTAATCGGCTGCCAGCTGGATATAACTCCATTCACACCTCTCTCTGGGACCAGCCATCCCACCAGTTTTCTACCCAGCAAAGTGTACCCATCTAAAACATGAGCAGCCAGTGTCTCCTGGAGAATGCTGTGGGAGATGGTGACAAAGGCTTTATTAAAATTCAGCTAGACACATCCACAGCGTCTCCCTCATCCACTAGGTGGGTCATGTCACAGAAGGAGATCAGGTTCATAAGGTAGGACATGCCTTTCCTAAACCCATGTTTGGGGAGCTGCTCTCAAGAAAGCATGCCAGTAGCAGATGGCAGTGCTTCTCATGGAGATTTCCAGTTCTTATGTTGCCATCAACATTATCTCTAACACCACTGAACTAGTAGGTGTTACAGCTGTTTCTCACAGCTTGAAGCCTGGGTCAGTTGTAGGGAAGTCTTCTCACCATGAAATTGCCGATAGTTCAGAACCTGTCCTTCCTCTACCCTCTCTTTATGAGATCTAGTGCTCCTAAATTGGGTGCTTGAAATCTTAATCCTATGTCTTCGTCTAGACAGACCAGATGTATTTCTGATTTTAAGAGGAAATTAAATGAAAACGTGCCCATTGTTGCTGGATATTAGTTGCAAAGTTTTATATCTTGTCTTTTTATTGCATATTCTAGGGAACTGTGAAAGTCTCTGTAGGGGATCTTTTTATTAAAAAAAAAAAAAGAGGGAAAAAGAAATCAAAATAATCAAAATGAGAAAATAACAAAGAAGGAAAAAAATAAACTGGTGAGTAATATCTAGAAAGAAAAATGCTTCTTTGAGAAAGTAGCCAAATAACTAGCTATAAAAGGGTAGAAACAAAAACTTTTGGTAATACGAAAAATTTGTGAGTGAGTAGGAAGTCAGGACTACAGCGACTTGTAATTCAGCTCAGCTTGTATTAAACCTGGACATGAACTTCTGGACTAGGTTTTCCACAACCTTTCTAGTTTGGGTTATTGGTTAAGAAATTATTAATCATGAAATATAGCAGTTTCTTTCTGAGTTATATGTGATATTGATAACTCAGCTGTACTGTTCAGAGATTTGAAAAGCTTGGTGTTCTCAGTTATCTTTTATAGTTCTTTAAAATATATATTTTTGTTTGTAATTTATGTTCTGTATGTATTGTTTCAGGGTTTAAAAATCTAATTTTCTTGTTAGAGTACTTTAAGCATGATTTTTTTCACTGTTAAATTCTAAATAGGATAAAATTAAATTTCAGTAAAAATTTAAGGTTTTTGACACAAAAACATCGTTTAATTCTGCATGAACTCTGTTTTATTCTTTATCTGATTTTTGGTAAGAAACTACACTAGCACTTGACTATTGCTTTTGGATGTCCTGGAGGAGAAAAAAAATTGGGCACCTACTAGAATTTCAAAACATAATCCATGTGTAGTAAATAAAGCTTTTGTATTATTTCCAACAAAAAATGAAATCTTGCTTTCTTTACTAGGTACTTTTCCCAGGCACACGGAATGTAAACTGAATAGGCCACAAAAGTTCAGTGACACAGAACTCCATAAAGGTGTTGTAATGACCCTAAAATACTACTTGTACACCAGTTGTTTCATACAATATTTGTAAACCTCACAAATGTTACTATACGTGCTTGCACTCACATCATCACTGGCTATGATCTTGTCTCATAAATTAAGTAAGGTTGGGTCTTGTCAGTTCTTGGATACAAGGCCTCCAAGGAAAACCCAGATGGTGCAGGCATTGATAGCAATTCAGTGGGAAGACCACCTACTGTGTTAGTACTCATTTTTCTTCTGGATTGAGAGCATTGTGTTTGGAAGGATGTTGCTGGGGTTTTTTTCTGAGGTTAAAAATTAAGAACCTGGCCAAAATTAAATATTTCAAAGCATCATCCTAATAATTCTATAGCATCTTGCATAAGAGTACAGAAGTGGTTCAGATATTGCCAGCTGAAATCAGAAAAATATTAGAGTTAATTGAAAATATCTTTTTCCCTTTTTTTCAGTCTCTTTCTACTCAGCATCTATCCACCCCCTCTGTGAAATATTCACTGATAACTAAAAACTAAAAGCAGTTTTTATCTTCATCAGCATTTCCTGTAAGCTTTTGTAAAACATTCAAGACTCAAAAAGCATGCCTGCAAAAGAAACTAGGAATTTTCTCAGCTGGGAATTTGTAATTTGGTCTTTATCTTATTTCCTTCTGTGGCATAGAACAAATAAAATGTTAAAATGTAATCTTTTTTGCATTCTTTCATTGACAGATGTCATCACATCCCATGTGCCCATTAATTACCCTCTCTGGGCTAGGATCCCTGGTTACACTATAGATTTTTGGTGGAGCAGGAAGGGGAGCAGGTAATAAGCAGTGCTTCCTGAAAACCTTGGGGCGGGGCAGTGTGGCAAGTGGAGCACTCTTAGCTATGCGTTGTCTTGGTAGTGTGTATACGCTCCTTATTGCCTCGCCATGTGCTGAGTTACTATTGCAATGCATCACAAAATATCTCATTTAAGAGAGATTTTTGTCATGTTCTCCCTTATATGCTTTATAAAAAATGAAATTACTCAGCAAACACAGACATTTATCGTGAAAGTGAGTCTCAAACCCAAAACTGGATGAGATGCACATATAGCAGAAATAAATTGTAATAAGTTTGGACAGGCTGTATAGACATAGCCTTCCTCACGGCTAAAATATAAATAATATTGTTATGATATTTGAATGCAGATTGAGAAGATTATAATTGCTTTCTAATGTTTAGCACCTAAGTGTTTTAACATGGAAAGAGATTTTTCAAAGCCCAGAAGCCTTCACAGCAATAGAAGAAAAAAATCTTTGAAACTGACTATTGGGTAAGATATTCATAGCTATAAGTAATGGATCTTTTTTCACAGGGGATGTAAAAGGCACATTTGCCTTTTAGTCTTGGAGCCCAGTTGCTGTCAGTGTGCTGTGTCAGAGAGGGTATAGTGGAGTAAAACTTCACATACAGTTGCAAATACTCAGTTCATAGTGCGTTCATTGAACTTGATATTGATTCTTCATAAACACAAAATAGTTCTCAAGTCAAATAACATTTTAAGGGAAAGTCACAAGGAAATTACATGATCTGAAGACATCAGCAAGAAATCACAACCAAGTAGGAATAACTGTAGACTCTGATAATGTGAAAGTCTCTATGCATCCTAAAGGTTTCACAGTGACTTGGGATGAAAGAGGAGGAAAAAGAGGCTAATTAATGGATTTTTCTCATAGTTTCTAAAAGAGATCGAGCTTATGAAAATATATTTGACCTTTTACAGATGTTATGAAAACTTTGCTGCTTGGAACTTGACTTGTAGGATGGTATAATCCTTAAGTTCCAAGAATTCACGTTAGTCGAAACTAACTTGGGCTCCCAGAAAGTAAAATAGAAAACCTCATTTATTTTGCTAATGTTTCGATTTTAGTAACTCTTGTGACAGGGATGATAAGAATATTCTTAGTGTAAACACTACTAACAACACTAAACTTGAATAATTGAACTCTCTATTTTCACTATATTCCATATGAAAATACATCAGTGTAAATACAGATCCAGTCTTGAACCAAGGTCTGCTTTTGGTGGAGACAAGAGAGTGGGGTGTGTTTAGGGATGATGCTGTATTTCTGCTCACCAGGAAGAACAGTTGCCCCAGCCAGTGTGCTCGGGCGTGAGATACTGTCTATCTTTCACTGTAACTTTGTAGGATGCCAGAGGTACTTTAGGGAGACAACTCAGGTGAAGGAACAGAGCAGCATGACAAAGCAGCGAGATGAAGAAATGAAGCATTAAGGGAAAGAAAGCCTTGTGTTAGGGAAGGAAAAGGGGCTTGGATGCTGCTGCAAGATTTTGCTTCCCCATCACCAGGATTCAATACTTTGATATTTCTTGTCATCTTGTTTCTGATTTTGAATTAAATACAGTATTAAAAACTACACTTAAAATTTGAAATCGAGACAAGAAGTTGTTTCAGAGACCTTCAGAGACTTCTTTTTTCCCACAGATTTGTGGGGCATGTTCAAAGTTTCCTAACTACAGAATATTTTATGGAACACAAAGAGATAACCTGAATTCTTTTGGCATTTCTAATCATAAAATGCTTTTCTTACGTGTTCATCTACTATTTTAGCAGGAGAAAATTTCAGCATATAAGGTGGGCTCAATAAGGGGTAAATCAGGATTTTGTAGTGGTAGGAGTCATTCTTGTTTGTTGCAGAGGCTGGGAGTGCTGAATGAGTCTGGGACTGCAGAAGGTGGAAGGACCATCTTGCATGCACAGCAACCCCATGGTGTTCTGATGATCTGGCTACTCTTCCTACCTCTGCTTCTTGGGAAATGGTTCCAGGTGACTATTAAAACTCACTTCTCAAAGGCATTCAGAAACTGTGTGCCATTGCTTTTTGGGTGTCTGATGGCAGAAGTTGTGAGGGACCAAGCTGCAGAACTACTCAACACTCACAATTGCAGCTAAACTGAATGGGGAAATGTGATTTTAAAAGCTGTAGAATACTTGCTGTGATAGATTAAAAAAAAAATCATTCCTATGTGTGTGAAATTGGTCTGTCAGCTCTAGCTGTGTCTGCATTTCTGTTCGTTCAGAGTAAGAATGTGGATGGCAATGTCCTCTAAATGTGAATGGGTATTATTGTACTTTGTAGCTGATGGAAGCAATATAAAAATTATTGCTGTTGTGAAATCTGGGAGAATAAACATTATTTCTTTTTTCAGAGTAAGACAGAGCTGTGTACCACGATGTGACATGCTTTCACACCTAGAACTGAACAGATAAAATGGGATCAGTAGATGCTTACTAAGAATATCCCCAGTGAAACATTTAGTGCAAGTCAGTAATTTTTATTTTTATATGTACGTAACAGAACTGAACTAACATTGTCCAGACAGCAATATTAGAAGTTGTCTATTTTGACAATTTTGCTATGAAACCTCTTTGTGCTTTCACTGTGAGTATTTAAGTGCTTGTAAGTAATATGCTGACTAGGATGTTTCAACAAAAAATAATTGTGTTAGTACCAGCTTTATTTATATTTCTTAGAAGCTGTATCTAACTGAAATAAACTTTATTTCTTCTATGTTGCATCTTTTCCAATTTTCAGTGCTGAGATTTCTTTTATACTTCAGCTTTATTATCAAACTATGAGGGCATTTAAAGACTATCGAGGCAGTATCCAAAAGAGGAGTTCTTATTCCATAATACTAGTAAATTGGGAGTAATCAATTTATAATCACATCTACAATCTGCTAAACTGAAATATCCAGCTCAAAACAAAGCTCTTTTAGATCTTTGAATTTTGATTCTAGATTTGTTAAGGCTTACTACCTCTGAGAAGTTTTAAAAAACAAGACTGTCATTGCAGAGTCAGCAGTCATCAGCAGAGTCATCAGCAGAGGGGCTGACATATTCAAAAAGCACATTGGTGTAATAGGAGCTAGGATGGATTAAATGCTCTGAAGGGAAAGTGTAAGTAAACAGACTTTACACGGTGCTCTGTTTGGTGCCCTCTTCTTGGTGAGATGCCCTCTCTGTTCTTACTAGAGACAGGTCCATATGATGGCAAGACTATTCCAAGTTGATTGAAGATTCTGAATATTATCAAGTTCTGAGTGTTCAACATGAAACATTGTTAAAATTCCCTAATATTCAATAGTGATCAACACCTCTCTGGAAAAGCTGTTTTCTTTGAGCTAGGCCTATAAAATTATTGGTCACCTCAGAACACGTAGATCAATCTCCTTCCTCACTAGCAGAAGAACTCTCATCTGGGCAAAACTAATATTGCTTCTACAGCTTACCATGAATATCAGAGTTTGGCAGGATTTCACTACCTTCAGTTTCCTCCACCAACAATTCATAACAGGGATTTAATAAGTTCTGTCCTCCTTTGGAATATGGCCACAGTTTAAACTGCTCAGAGGTGAGTGAGTCAGATCAGGCTGAGTGCTACCTCCAAGCTAGCCCCCTTTTCTCAAACCAGTGTTCCCTCCTGGCCTCTGCGGTTTCCTCCTTGCAAAAAGCACCCATCCATATTGCATTGATTAACTGCTTCTGAATTTGTATGCAATATGATGTAAGGTGGCAGATTCTCTGGCCTACAGGTTATGCAATTTACAACCTTAAAATGTAAATGATTGATAAATTTCTGGTGCTGCAAAAATAAGTGGAATTTTTACAAAGTAGGATCTGGACATGATCTTTGCTTCAGTTTATTATTCTGCCTGTTGCTCCCCGAAGTTTCCCATGCCTCTAGAGAAACTCAGTTTAATATCCATCCCAGATATACTGCCATCTCCAAGTTTCTGGCAGTCACTCTTATCTGTCACACTGATGTGCTGCACAGAAAAATTGTTCTGCATTTTTTTGGTGGAGAAATAAAAACTTATTGGCATAGGTAGTTTGGAAGCCAGAGCAGCTTTCTTACCCAGTGAGATATTATTGTGTTTCAGAAGCATCTGAAGGGAGTCAAACCTAGTCCACGCATATGTTCAATTTTACATGGTGTACTGAGGCCAAAATTCGGGGCCAGCTGCTCCCAAGTCTCTGGCATGTGCTTTTCTTTAACCGCATAGAGCGTTGCCTGTCTGTATCTGCTTGCACAGTCGTGGCTTCAGCTTCAGAGCCATATATATGTTTCTTAGCATCTCAGTGTCTTTTTAAAAAAAGAAAAAAAGAAAAGACATCATTTTGAGTTAAGTCTAGAGAAATGGTTTGCTGTCTTTTGGCTTATTAAACTGTAGTAGTACTAAAAAATATAATGTGACAACTACTGCCTGACTTTTGCATCTATATGGAATGGATTTTAATGTTGTTTTAAAACTTAGACAGTATAGGAAATGAAGCCTCAAAATTCATGTATTCTGGCTGCATGTAAACTGGTACTTTTTTGTCACACATGAGGACAGAGATTAAAAACAACTTTATAAAGTATTTATGAGGTTTTGATTTACCACAATTATTTGCTCTGGTTTTTAGAGTCTCTGAATAGTGTCTTAATGCTAGATCATATTTTCTGACAGCAAAACACCAGATACACTGTAATGATTTGGCATTCAGCCTTTTGGAATGAAGGCCAAAACTGGTTAAATAAATCTTTTTCAATAGCAAGGAGCAATGATTGCATTGTAAACTCTGCATAAATCTGTGATATTGCAGAAAGCAACTGTTTTGCAATAAGTTGAATTAAAAAAAAACACTATGGAAAAAATTTCCCATACTGGAAAGATGTCAACATGGCATTTTGCTACCAGAGTCTTCTATACTGTTGCAACTGAACTTTTAATAATGTGACATAAAGTATTTTTCTTGATTATTGTGCTAAGATTGTGTGAGAATCCCAGAGTGGAGCAGTATTTCATAAAAATATTAACTTTATTAATAACACATAAAACACATTGGGATTCCAAGTAGTCAGTTCTACACATGGCTAAGAAAAGGCAGGTGGTTTATGAAATGAACTCATGCTACGCAAAATTTCTATCAGGAGGGGCAAAGCTCTGAGTTACTTTGTATTCGACTGGAGCCAATGGTGTGAACATATTCACCAATGTGCGTTTACTGCTAGTGGTGTATGACTGTAGGTCTTAGAAGTGATGCAAGACATCAGGGTTGCTGTGCTAAACACTCTGCAAGGGTGTAGACAGACATCATCCTCACCCAGAAGAGCTCATAGTTTAAAATACAGATGTCTCAGACCTGATGGAAAGGGAAGCAGACGTTTAAGAGAAGCAATTTATGCAAGCCACAAACTGCCAGTGGCAGCAGTGAAAGGAGGAGTGTTCGCAGAGGCTGAGCCCCATGGTGCAAGCTGTGACTTTCGGTCCACAGGAGGGTACGTTTGTTTATTTTCCCTTCAAACTTTTGCGCGTGGAATGACTTTGTGGGAACACAGAGCCCCATGCTGATGTGACCGTGGAGCCACATGGGTCGCTCCAGCAGCTCCGTGCATGAGGCGGGAGGAACGAGAGGGCCCCATGGTGCTCCTCAGGTCAGGGCCTAGGAGCGGAGGGGCGGGTGCCCTCTGTGACCCCCTGCTCTATCTCGTCTTGAGAAACTACCACGGTTTGGCTTTAAAAAGGGCCAGAACCAGCTGAACAAATGTATGGCTATTTGGTGTAACATTTCCGTGCAGTTCAGGTTAATAGTTCACTTACAGTGCAAAGACTAAATCTGTGTTCTCCAGATCGTATAGACTCTACCTCAAAAGAAGTAATAATAACAAAAATAATAACCATAACAATAATACTTCTTTAACTTTTACATTATTAAAAAAAAAACGTGCAAGAAAAGGTTATCAGCAGAAATGGTGAGGGAAGGACAAGCAAGGATGCAGAAGGGTGTACTGATGTGCAGTTCATGGCTCATAAAGCCCTGCAAGGGCAGGTTTTAGCTCCTTGGGCTTCATGATGAGCCTTTATGTTACCGTAGGAAGCTACAATTAAAACGAGTGAAGCAGCTCTGTGCCCGGGCTCCCCGCGCCGCCGCTGCCAAGGGGCTGTGCCGACGCGGGGCACTGCTCCGGGCCGGCGGGAGGCGGCAGAGCTCGGTCCTGGCCCCGGGCCCGGG